>JABCPV010000014.1:0-406717 GCA_016584345.1 Suillus ampliporus | reverse complement strand
GATCAATCCAGATATATATAATGACAACAAGGGAAATTTGCTTCAAGAGAAAATTGTCGAACCGGCCCAGAATTTCAATGAGGAAGCCGATAGGTCAGATCGGCATTCCTTTCAACTATTCCTGAATTGACCAAGTGCAGGATACTCCAATCTCTGAACTTGCCGTCGTCATTAGAAGCCTTGGAACGTCCTGTCGGGCTACCTCCAAGTCTCTTGAGGAAAGCTGAAGAAATACGTCTAGAGCAAGGGCCCGCGAAGATCGATGTCTATCTCGACGACGTTCAGCGTCACTCTCGACACGTACTCGGCATACTCGACGAGGTATTGTCTTTTTTGTATACGTTTGGATTATCTTTTATGGGACGGGTTTCTAGGCTATGGATATTTTAGACAGCGAGGCGTCCGAGGACGAGGCTGCGCGCAGAGAGACGCCAATCAACCGCCCTCCATCTCATGAAGCAAATCAAGAACTTGTCATGAAGCAGCAACGGTATCGGACTATCCTCACTCAGGCAGCAGAAAGCGACGAACTCGTGCGGAGAAAATGGGAGGACTGGGAAGATCAGATCGCGGAGCTTACTCGCGACGAGGTGCAGACGGGGTCCACCTGTACACAATTACATACTAACTCCAGTGCACAGGATGAGCTCGAAGCTTTGGTGCCGTCATCGACAGTCTCTACGACAGGGAAGGCAGTGTCAGCTAGTCAAACTCAGATTCACGCTCGTACCCTACGCGGCTTGCTAGAGTCTTTGGATGATATTCGTCGCACTCGAGACGACCTTGTTGTTCGTGCCCAAAGACGAGCGGAAAGCGACGACATACGGCCAAAGGTGCTGACGGCAGCAGCAAGCTTAGAGCACGGGACAGAAATGAGCGCTGCCATGTTTGAAGATGTTTCGGACAATGAACTCGCCAAGTACGACAAGTTTATTCAAGGTCTAACTGAGGGGCGGAAAAAACAAGAGGAGATTCTAGCGTCAATCAAGGTCATTTCAGTCAACGTTCCGTTCCAACTAATTCCTGACAATGTCAAGTCCACAAATGACGCTTTCATTCAGTCTAGGAAACAAGACCCTGCCATTAAGGATCGAGAGCAGGCCCTTCAATTTCTTGACCTGGCGTACTCTCATTACAGAGAGATCATTCGGAATCTAGACGAAGGGCTGAAGGTGAGTCACTGGTATCACAGTCTCGTGAAATTCAAGTTGATTGTCTACTAGTTTTACAATGATATGGCCGGTATTTTGACCAACTTCAAGGAAGCGTGCAAGATATGGAGCAGTGCACGAAGTCGAGAAGCCAGGTACAGCCGCCCTCGATTGACTTTTCCTTCGCTGACATGATACTGCGTGTCATAGACTCCTTCATCGGAACCTGGCGTCACTATCAATCCGTGACAACGCTTCCGATGAATCTCACGAAGCACCAGCATCACCGCTAAGGACAAGCGCTCGGAAACAGACCGCTGGTATACCGACACTGTCCTCAGTTGATTGGGAGGCTCAAGAACTGGCTCCCCCACCAACGAAGCAAACAGAAAAGGTCGCGAAACATCGATGATGAATATTGGGGTCCGACGACTATCAATACCTGTATAATTATGTTCGTGGAGGAAACCGTAAGAAATCACAGTGTATGTGTGTATGATTTATGTATTGTGGAGAGACTAGCTGAATATACTCATAGTATTTGTATATTTTACATCCAGTGAATCGTAATCTTGTTTATTACCTCGAGCGCGCTCTCGTTGGAAGCCTTCATTGCATAGTCCGCGCATGTATCCGACGCATTTCAGTCCATACTGTATGTCGAATCCAAGCGGCCTAACCTTAGCAGACAAAGCTTGTTATACACATCACAACAGGGTCATGTCTCACCCATACCGGCGACCAATTCACCCAGTATGTCAGAAAATGGAGAGTCGGGACGGTCCTGCGCCGCCAAGATACATGCATACAGAGCGCTCAGCCAACCTGATTTCCTGAACCCAAAGCATCCAGCTGATTCAGTTCTAACTGCTCTGACTGAGACATTGCACTGTCGCGACTCGATCTGACTCGTAGCCTGCATCTGCAATGGAAGAAGAGTACAAGACCGACAGAGGTCCACTACCGCCGTATCCTACTCCATGATTCCAACCCCCCCCACCTCCCTCAGGCATCCGAATCTCGCTTCAGATCAACTCTGTCCCTGATCTCAGATACACCAGAGCCCCCATGCTACGATGCAGACTGTGCCTATGGGATCCGCGATCTTTCAAAGCTCTGTCCATCCTTGCATGATCGCGCCTCATCTTCCATTTCCCTGGAGTGTGGTAGAGCATCAGGGGTGGTACGATCTTCTGCCATTTGACCGGAGACGTGGAATCATGAATGGGTCCGTACGAGTCTAGGTCGTATCCCCCATAGGCGGGATCCTATTGCTGGGGGTTATGAAAAGAATGGGGCGAACTTGTATCACGCACTGGCTCGCGTGGGGCAGACCTGGGTTCCTGGTAAGACAAGAGAACACATTGTGCGTAGCGGTACGAGTTCGATGTGATGATTGGGACCGTGAGTATAAGGAGGAAGACCACTACTCTGCTAGCTGTGCTGCTGAACGTACGATACGACTGGTTACTTAAATATGTAGTAGAGAAGGGGGTGGCGTCCTAGGTAACGAAAGTAATAGAAATGTTGACAGTGGCGCTAAGAATGGAGTACGGTATGAAACGTAAGGAAATGGGGAATCCGTCGCTAGGGAAGTACGACTCCTTACACACAATGTCTTGATAATGGGGATCCCGCAATGTCGCGAGTGTTTGATGCCCTGTTCTCACTCCGCCACCGTTCGGCTGCCAAGCCACAGCGAAGCTAGGTACGAGGCTCCGAGGTTACTGTTCAGGTTCTAATTTCATATAGGTATAGTAATTTTAATATTTGTAGTTGAAAATGTGTGGTGGTAACCAATAGTATATCTTGGTCGGCGTCTCCCCTAGTCAGACCATAATATTTAATAGAGTGGTTTCCGGCCTTTTTGTCGGAATTTTGCGAATGTACTCGAGGCTCTTGGCGGGGATCCCAGGCTTTCTGGTGTCCCACGACAGTAGTCCCAGACACGGTTGCACTCAAATGGTCTAAAATTAAGGGTATCTCTACAAGTACACGGTGCCGATAAACATGCGGCAAGAAAAAACTGAAGACATCAATTGCCGTTGCATAGTCTCACGCAGTCCCTTTATCCAATATCTTGAAAGATTGGGAACGGAAACGGTCTATTGCATATAACTATTTACAGAGAAATAGACATTTTGTGCAGAGAGAACTGTTTTCTTGGGATTCCCGGAATAAAGGAGGGGGCGGGTAAAGGACGGGTGGGTAACAGAGAGGGGCTATACTGGAACGGATTGGGAACGGATATGATTATGTACATACGATGATGACGGTCCAGCCTAATCACGTCACTCGAACAATTTGGTGAAGATCTGAGTATTGTTACAACAACGTGCGCATCCCCCCCTTTTTTCCTTCACATCGTCACACCTTCACATCGTCACCTCATCACCGGACCTCATCCGTTCACAGAAGCTTGATGCTTCCCCCCTCTAGATCCGCGGACCTTCCTTTGCTTCTCTCTGATCGCCGTATGCTTCTCTTCTTTTCTGATGTTCCATCTCGTTCTATGACATTCCACTTCTCTGATTCTAGCCTGCCTTGTGTACTATATTTCCGTTTCTTATCTCTGACTCATACCTGTACCCTTGACCCTGATAGACCGGCCCTAAACCAGCCTTACCTAGTATATATAGGACCTTCGATTACGCTTGTATTTCCCTAACTTGAATCTACTCGGTTTTAGACCTTGAACTCCAGTTCCTCTGAGACGAACCCCCTTCGCGTTAGGGACCCTCACTGCCGATTCTCTTTGCACTTCGCATTGAGCCTTTGAACCCTTCGTCTGCGGACTTAGGTCTTTACCCTTTTGAACTTCGACCACCGTCGTCGTTCACTCTCCACGAACCCGGGATTATATCTCGGCCTTGATACGCTTGCTACTTCGACTGTCCTTGTAGGACTTAGCAAGAAGAACTATCCGAGTGCGTAACAAGTATCAAGTTCAGGGACAAGATAACGAGATGGTAAAGTTGTTGCTTACCATAAGCTACAAGTACGGTGACACAATCTGTCAAGCTTCCGGACCAGGAACCATTTCGACATTCGCTCCGGCACAGCCAGGAGATTTGTTAATATGATCTCGAACGACATCTTTGGGTGCCATGACATGTCCGCATCCTGAGCATTTTGACTGAATCCCGAGGTGCTTCGCGACGTGCCTCGGGATGCTGTCGATCTTCAAAGGTTCTGAGCATGAACTCCAACTGCACCTGAGGTTCTCTTTGGCACTGTATCCGATGCCATGGCGTTGCCGGAGATGGGACAGAATCTCTGCATGAGTTCCCCCAAGGAACATACCACAAGCTCCGGAATGTCTATCCCAGTCACAGTGGTAGACTACGGTATCCACTCCAGAATAGCGCGCTTTAACAGTGGTGCTAGTCTCCACAACTATAGTAGTGGCATCGTGAGGGCTCATAGAATCGCATGGACAATTGGGCAGAGAGCATCTAGGATAATGTAACGTGAATAACGGGTTAAACAAGTAAAGTCCTTTACCTGGATGGCGAAGTTGCCTGATGTAGAAATTTGGGCATGGGTGTTAAATCACGTGAGATGGGTGCAAGCCGCCCATTGTAAAGTCAGGTAGGATAGGTGTAAAGTCGGGCAAGGTGGGTATAGAGTGGAGCAGGGTGGATGGAGAGCCGGGTAAGAATGATGATACTTTTG
Source organism: Suillus ampliporus (assembly GCA_016584345.1). NCBI lineage: Eukaryota > Fungi > Basidiomycota > Agaricomycetes > Boletales > Suillaceae > Suillus > Suillus ampliporus. Next base: position 401,891 of record JABCPV010000014.1, on the reverse strand, counting down.
GGGGGAGTTGGGAGAATATTGAGGCTGGTCATCCTCGTCGATTCCTCGAGCTCGTCTATATACCCTGGCATACCTAGATTACGAGAGCAAACCGCAAACCTCGAAAGTGATACATATTATTTCTGGAAAAAAGCCTGTGCTAGTCAGCCAGCCTCGATGATCACGGTATGCTTTGTATGCCCTGAGTTTGGCCAGTGGTTCTCTTTAGAACTGCCAATTTGTGTCATATTAGTACATGTATAAGCGCAGCAAATACTGACAGACGGAAAGCACTAGGAATGGAGACTGGTGCAACTACAATCCTCAGAAAGCTATATAGGAATGTCCAAGACGCGCTGTGAATCAGACCAACGACAAGTACTCGTTATGTAAAGTAGCACTGTGTAGACATTACATACATTACATACAAGTGAATCAGTCTACACTTAGATAGAGGTCTCACGTGTGTAGGCAAGCGGAGTCCCCCAGTTCTATACTCGGGGGACTCGGTCACATTTTATTGCAATCAGAGAGTCGCAGAATACAGTAGCGAAGACCGTGAGCGATCGGGGACTCGGTAAAGAGATAGAAAAAACTAATATGAGAGATGGAGGTTCGAGAGGTTGAAGACCAGAGACGGAGACTCGAACAGGATGCTAAAGGGCTATTCCTTTTTTTTTTTTTTTTTTTTGTGGTTGTTTTCGTCCTTATGTTGATGTTTTTGTTCGTATGCGATGGAGATTAGGTGAGTCCAAGATTGCGTGAATCGAGTGAGAGATGCCGAGAGGTACCACGAGAGAATGAATGAAGTTGTGCTAAGATGGCGCGCGTGCTGTGCCGTGCATGAGTGCATGCAGCAAGAAGGGGTGTTGACGAATATACTTATTAAATTTGTCGGAGGACCAACGTCCTGCGGCGCGAATGAGATCCGAAGACATTCCTGCAGCAGCGAGAGCAGTGGCACCACCTGCTCTCATTGAATGCCCTGAAAAATCTGCACCACAGAACTGATGGAGGCGTCAAAGAAACCAAGAGCGCGTGGGAACACTGCCTGCACTCATAACCCAAAGGGCTGGATGATGCAGGAATTGAGCATCACGAGTGCCGACGTAGTTCAGCATATGCCCATGTGCGTCAAGACGTGATGCTGGATCTGCGATGAGTAGAATGGTCGATCTGGTTCCAAGACTGTCATTCTTTTGATAAGGGAGGAGATATGACACTGTACTGGAGTCGAAGTTCAGTGTGTGCCGAAGAGACACTTTCCTGTAGGATTGGAGTTTCGTGGCGTCGGGCCACGTAAGCTCGCCTAAGCGCTGCAGGCTTGTAAAGCCAGTGATGAGCATAGCGAGGAAGAGAGAGTCGTTGTAGTGTGGGTGCAAACCGATCTCATGTACAATTCGTACAAGGTCATCCATGCGCAGCGGCAATTTTCGCTGAACTAGTTTTGATAAGCGACGTTTGCACCCTTTTAAGGTGCGAGTGACGAGTGGTGAACGGCGTGCTGCACGCACGTTCGGAAACATGAATTCAAGCCGATTTGCGATCCCTGAGAGGTAATTATTGACAGAGTGGGGTTCAATATGGTGTGATAGCCAGACAATGTAGTATGATAACATGTCTTCTGTGGGATCAATCACGCGACGGTGTAGTTGGCAGAAGGCAATATAAGAATTCAGATGTGAGTCGTAAGCAGATGATGTTGACGGTTCGATAGCAAAACCAAGCGCGATAGAGCGTTCGTGAAAGAGCCGCTCTTCAGTCCAGGCCTCCCAAGTGGGTTGCCTGGACTGTTGGGAAAGTGAGATCATTTTTCTGCCACCCCCAGCGCATCCCGAGGGGGTTCAAAGTCGTAAATCTGCGCGTTAGGTGCAAATTGCAAGGCACGCTCGTTGTGAAAACGAGATAGTGCATCAGCGATGATGTTATCACAGCCGCTTACGTGTTCCACACGAAGGTCAACAGCATGCTCAATCAGAACATCCACAGCTGAGATCAAGATGGAGTTATATGGAGGATGGGCTCGGAGAGAATTAAACATTGCTACCGTGTTTGTGTTGTCAGTGTAGATCAACATTTTCGATGGAACTTCCGGCATATTCTGTATGGCGTGAATCGCCGAACAAACTGCCAAAGCTTCGGCAAAAAAGATGGTGTCCTTAGGTCTTTCGTCGGGAAGGGGACATTGGCATGCGAAGTCTTCATCAGGGAACCATAGGCCCAGGCCAATGCCTGAAGCATCGGTATATGCGACGACAACATCCTGAGAGCTGGGATTGAAATCAAGTGATTTGTAGAACAAAAGGCCCGGAGAACGTTCTATATGAGATGCCAACCAGCGTAATTCACGGATGATGGTGTTGTTGACATGGAGACGTGCAAAGGGCTGTGTCTTCTCACTGATCTTGGCATAGACCGCAGATAGTCCGGGCTTAAGTAGCGGGAAAACGTTAAAACTCCACTCGCACCACCCCGCGAGTTGTTGGAATTCCCATAGTGACCATCTGTAGCCCTTTCCCGCAAAATTCTGCAGGTGTATGACCAGCTCATTTTTCTTGTGTGCAGGGAGTATCGCAGACATTTCGTTGGGATCAATGTCGAAACCTATGATTGTTAACGGGCTGCCAAATAATTGCTTGGGTTTGTCGTGAGGTAAACCTATGTTGTCCCAAAGTTGTAGCAAGCGTGTTTGCTTTGCGGGAAAGTAAGACTGATACGGCGCGTAGTAGAGTTTCTGACTTGCGAGCTCGAAGGAGAAGGAATCATCCATATAAGTCTTGAGTGCGTCAACAAGGATCTGATGAATCGCGATCCAAGCTACCAAAGACATGAAGGATATCCATACCTTGGGCGATCCACGTCCGCCAAAGTTGTTGTTCCGATCAACGTGCCACTGGCCATTAACTGTCAAGATCTGCTTGGTTTGCCAGAGCGGATGCATTGGAAGCCTGCGAAAGGCCTGGGAGACATCCAATTTCCACATGATGAGTTCATCATGTGGGTGTTCCTTTCGGAATTCAAGAAGCGAGGCCCCAAGTGAGTGCAGCCTGTCAAGCCTTGTTCCTTTGATTGAGTCAGAATCAATCATGGAATTGAGGGAAAAATCGCCAGCAGTATGGTCAACAACGAGATGCAATTTGTCGGTGTTGGGTTTTGGCACGGTGTGCATGGGAACGCTATACATTCCTGGCAGGAGTTCTCATCCAAAACTCTCCAAGACTCGTCCGAGTCGTATCTCTTCCTCAAGTTGTTCCTCTATAAAGGCCAATTGTTCGTCTGACTTTTTGCAGGTGTGCATAGAATTGTCATTGATAGAGGGATAAGAGTTTTCAGGCACTTCCGCCCAGGGCCAGAACCCTTCGTGTAGTGCTCAGCATACTGAATCAACAAACAACTGATTAGGGTTATCCGCTAACAGTGCTTGAAAATGATCGACATCGATAGGCGTGATGATTTTGAACAGATCCAGTCTACTGGCCACTGTTCGAGCCAAATCTGAATGTAAGAGGCATTCTGGGGCATTAGGTACTGGTTCAGCATACTCCGTAGAGCGTGCTGTGGGACTGAATGAAGCATCCGACGGTGACCATATAAGGCCTCGGCGGTATTGTGGACGCTTTAGCTCAGACTCAGGTTGATTTGGACTTAGCGTCTTCGATATGCTTCGTTTTAACGTGCTTGCGCCCACAGTAATGTCCGTCTTGTTCAAAGGAGCAGATGTGTGCATAGCGGCATGAGGCTGCGCCACGTGTACACTCTCCACTATTCCATTTGCGACAGGGGTCACGCTTATTGGATGAGTTTGAGTCTCGAGCGCTACCGCTGGGCTTTGAATCTCCATTATCGTTCCGTTGTCTTCCATCGGAGTTGAAATGCGAGAAGACAAGGTCTTCGAATTCATGATAGTCGGTGAGCTCAAGTCTGCGTGAAGTGCCGACTCTATTCCTGACGGCTTTATCAAACCGTATGATCCTGCCGTGGGCAGAAGTGTTGGCTTGCGCAAAGTAAGTGGAGATGTAGGTGAAGTAACTGTTGAGCTCAGCCTCTCGATGAGGGAAGGCGAATTTGATGGCATCAGCTGCTTTGTTCCAGGCTGAGATCCAGTCGGACTCTGTGGCAATTTTTTTAGAAGCTGCCTCTGATGCTCCATACCTGATCTCAACTTCCCCGATAGTTTCGGTCTGCTTGTCGACCGTTCGAGAGGATGAGATGATGGTATGGACGACGTCGAGGTTGATACATTTGCCTGCGACAATTTCAGCCCATCCAGACTCATGAAATTCTGGCCCATATCTATGGTACATGAGGTACCGTCGGACCTCCTTCTGATCTCATGACCAGTTGGCGAGGATCTCATTGGTCCACTCAAGATTTGCGGAGAGAGGTTTGTACTGTCTGGTTTTAACCGAGAGAGCAACGGAGGAATAGTCAAGTTTGGCACGTTTACGAGCAGGTTCTCCTGGCTCGTTACTACCTTCTCTGCTCCTATTCTCTGTATTAGGGGTCTTTTCGCATTGAGGCGCTGGTTCAACCGAACGCTCTCTGCGTTCCCCGGATGAGTTGTTTCCAGCTCGTGCGAGCTCAGCCTCGACTTGATCGAGCATGGCAATATATGGTCCGGCAACAGTGGAGACCTTGTCGGACGTTCCGAATATCTCCATGCCGATATGTTCGACGAGTATGACGGTAGCTTCAAGTTTACTGATCCGCGAGCATCTGTAGTCCTCAACATAGTCGAGGCATTCCTTCGCCAGACTTTGTTGGGATGTAGACGATCCATTAGTGTTGGTCTGGGATGTATTCCCTGGCCCTCCTGATCCTGTAGTCGGTCCAGTAGACTGGGTTTGAGACGATGTGCTGGCATTGTTATTAAGTTCAGTGGTCATATGGATGAAGGATGATCAATCGTAGATTTAATAGCAGTTCAAAATAGAGGTGCAGACGTGCACTGAGCAGAGGTGCTCTGTGAGGGCAAGCGAAAAGAGACCGAAGAACGACTTTCGTCGAAAGGCCTCGTATATGCACAAACGAAGAGGGGCCTCGTATGTGTAAGCTCATGACTCGAAAGCTGAGTCATGAATGATTTGACCAGCGTCGCGAACTGATTCAACTCGGTCAAACAAGTTAAACCACGATTAAACGATAACCTTGGATAACCCCATCGGATACATGTCACTATATTTTCGCACACTGACCTCCTTACACGCCCAGCAGGGCTGTACCTGGCAAGTAACGACTCTTCCATCAATGGAACTTCTGGAAGTCACCGGCCAGGATTTCCAGATTGGCTGACAACCGCGTTTGGTTTCTAATGGCAGCACTTGGCCCGCTGCCAGTTCTCGTCACGATGAGCATGTGTGCCAGGCGGTTGAAGAACTAGTAAGTAGGTCGAGCCGTTATGTTCACCGCCATAAATGACGGACGGCAGTCACTGGGACTATGCGACGGTTTTCTCTTTCCCACCGCACAGGACCGATGATCCTTGTTCCTTTCTAACCAGTCTGCGGTATGGACGTTACTAGGTGTTTCTAATAATTTCTAAATTATGACAAAGAATACTAGTAAGTACTCCAACTTTAAGGTTTGGGTCAAGATCTAGGATTTAATTTTAAATGCTGCGCGCGGGGAAGCATGACCTATCATCATCGATCATCTATCACACGACTTATAAGCACGAATAGCCACTGGCCACCCTGTCACAATCGAGTTCCGTTGATCAACATTCCTTGCCATTCTGTCATCGCAGCATTGCACATTGTTTCCCATTAGTCCACCTCGGCTCTCAGCCACTCCATCGATGTCAGTCCTCAAGGCCTCAAGGCTTTTTTTCTTAAAAAAACATGTTTATTGTCCTTTGGGGTCTAAGACCTTGCGTCGGACATAGCCTAGCTACATTTGCGGGTTGCTTACTCCTGGCTTGCCTATCGTACATGTATTTGATATCTTGCGTATGTTGGTGAAATTCTCGAGGCTTTAAATGCATCGTGTACTTACTTGGCCATGTACGGATCATCATATATATCTGTTGATATATATCACTGTCTATAGTTCTACTAGGTCTTTGGAAATGGTCGCGCAAGTGAAGGACCTTCCATCTTTCCTTTTGCATCACCACGAACGTGACAGGAACAGGGTTTCACTCTCGTAGAACTGTCTCACAAGGTGACTTCTGGAATAACTGGCCAGCGGCATTTCCAGATTGATGCCATGCTGATAATCCGCGTTTGATTGTTAATGGCCGCACTTGAAAGCACTTGGCCCGCTGCCAGTTCTCGTCAAATATAGGTGTGCACGTTTGCCAGGCGGCAGAAGAACCAGGTGGAGCCGGTAAGTATGTTGACCGCCTGTTATGATGGACGGCAGCACATGAGACTATGCCACAGTTTTCTCTTCCATTCTCGCTGCACGGACCTATCCTGTCTAACTTATCTGTAGCACAGCAGACAATGATATTTGGCTCACGATAGAAATGTCATCGACCGTTCTGATTGACATGCCACTTCTTTAGCCAACTCGCCACTCGATGGCTGGACGTTCCCATAACTCGGGAAGTATCTATGGTCCAGAGCATCATTCCGTCTGGGCTGCAGGACCCCAAAAACGTGATCGGGAAGATCAAATCACCGAGCTTACTCGGTCCAGCTGTCCAGAATTACATACTAACTCCAGTACACAGGATGAGCTCTAAGTTTTGGTGCCGTCATCGATAGTCGCTATGACAGGGAAGGCAGTGTCAACCAGCCAGATTCAAAACCACGCTCTTACCCTGCGTGGCTTGCTAGAGTCTTCGGATGATATTTGTCGCACTCGAGACGATCTTGTTGTTTGTGCCCAAAGATGAGCGGAAAGCGATGACATACGACCAAAGGTGCTGACGGCAGCAGCAAGCTTAAAGCATGGGACAGAAATGAGCGCTATTATGTTTGAAGATGTTTCAGACAACGAACCCGCCAAGTACGACAAGTTTATTCAAGGTCTGACCGAGGGGCGGAAAAACAAGAGGAGATTCTTGTGTCAATCAAGATCGTTTCAGTCAATGTTCTGTTCCAACTAATTCCTGACAATGTCCAAGTCCACAAATGACGCTTTCATTCAGTCTATGAAACAAGACCCTGCCGTCAAGGATCGAGAGCAGGCGCTTCAATTTCTTGACCTAGCGTATTCTCATTATAGAGATATAATGAAGGGCTGAAAGTGAGTTACTGGCAGCTCAGTCTCGTGGGTATCATGCTGATTATTTACTAGGTTTACAATGATATGGGCGGTCTTTTTGGATAAAGGCTTCAAGGAAGCATGCAAGATATGGAGCAGTGCGCGAAGTCGAGAAGCCAGGTACAGCCTCCCTGGGTTAACTTTTCCTTCCCTGACTCACGCCACTGCGTGCCATGGCGTCTCTATCAACGTGACAACGCTTCCAATGAATCTCACGAAGCACCTAAGGACAGACGCTCATAAACAGACCGCTAGTATACCGACACTGACCTCAGTTGATTGGGAGACTCAAGAACTGGCTCCCCCACCAACGAAGGAAATAGAAAAATTTGATGAACACTGAGGTCCGATGACGATCAATACTTGCAGATTTGTGTTCGTGGAGGAAACCATGAGAAATTACAGTGTGTGTATGTATCTTTCGTGTATCGTGGAGAGACGAACTGAATAGACACATAGTATTTACATACTTTACACCCAGTGAATCGTAATCCTGCTCATGAATACCTCTTGCGCGCTCTCCTTGGAAGTCTTCATTTCATAGTCCGTACATACTGGAGCCAGTGCAAGCGGCATAATCTTAGCAGGCAGTGCTTGGTATATACATCTCCAGAAAATGGAGAGTCGGGAGGATCCTGCGCCTATGAGATACATACATAATGTACGGACGAGACTGTATATATGCCACTACATCAGAGCGCTCAGCGCCCGCCAACCCAATTGAAACCCCAAGCGCCCAGCTGATTCAGTGCTCACTGTCATGACAGGGGGAATCGGGATGAGTGTCAGAGGTCTCAGGGGTCTCAGCACACATAGACACATAGTAATACACGTTGTACACACACATCATCCCTCTTCAGACAACTTCAGCATCCTTCCATTTTCCAGAGCGCAAAAGACGATAGCGGTGATTTTTGAGTGCTACTCATGAAGCACGTACAAGTACAGATAAGCTCTGATCACCGAGCTCCCTCAAGAACAGGAAGCTGTGACTGGCTCTGGCTGTCGCGGGCTGTGAAGCATACCGGCACCCAAAGTCTGTGTCCGGAACGCCAAGCAGGGGAACGGTGGATCTCGATGGCGTTCTGCTTATAAACAAGAGATAACGATCCGCGAGTGAACGATCGAGTACGAGGTTATTAAGTGACGCCGAAATGGGATCCGCGGTCGATTTTCGCTTCTATGCCCATACGAGTTTCGCGAATGAGGTTGACGATCTACTTCTCGCCTTCATCTCGTGAGATATTAAGATGTTCCGAAAGGTCGCTTAACACGTGGTTCAATGTGGGGTGCATGCTTCACCAATCAGGTAGCGTGCGTTATCGAGGAACTCCTCTCTGAACTCTCCAAGGAAGAAATCGTCTCTCACCACACGGTCCGCAAGCGGCAGTTCCCGCTGTGGAGCCTCAAAGTCAAATTCGATATTAGTGCTCCTCCGTCTGGATGACCTTGACGATATCGCGTATCGAGTGACACACACGTGAAGAAGCAGCTGTCCCATCTGCAGCAGACTTGCAAGAGATGATGTTATCGAAGGATTCAGGGACAAGAGATGTGGATGGTGTTAAGGAACGTGGGCGAGAAGAAGGTCTCGAAGACCCGTCATGTCCGCGTTCTCTGGTGTCCCTTGCAGTTGGACAAATTGTGCTGACTTAAACATGTGCTAGGAGGAATGTCCGACCCTGCGGGTGGTTGAAGTAGACAAAGAAAGACCAATGAACGAGCCACGTCCGTGAACGGGGTGTTCAACTTTTCGAGGGCCGTGTTGCATTTTCCGGTGGAGATGTCGGAAGCGAGTTTGCCCCAGTGGGCACAAGTGTTGAGATCGTTATCGGTCGAAAGTACACGGAAGTGCTACAGGTAGTCTGCAGCACCGCTATAGTTGCCGTAGGTATATTGGAACTGCCCAAAGTTGTATAAAATAGTGAATTATTCGAGGGTCAACTATGTGAAACGTAAATAGATTGCAAGGCGGTTGACGGTAGGAGAGGACGTACGATGTAGTCATCTTTGAGGTACTGCAGATTTTGATTTTCAATACTTGTGCAACATCTGGTTTCTCGATCACATCAAGGACGGCTTGAGAGACAGCCTTCTTTGGCTTCTCCGAGAACTCTAAAAGATGGGGAAGATATAAATATCGTCGCTGATATGACTTACAACACAGTGATGCACCTACAAGCTTCAGGGATCTCCTCGTCCGAGTGCAGCTGCTCAAACAGGCTGACTGCATAATTCAGCATGTGTGAGATCTACGCTGGCCTGTGATGACACTGCGCACGCTAAGCTCTTCATATGCGCGCTGGGCGGCTCAGCCAATGTTTGGAAGGTCGGGGCGCACCTTGACCGCAAAATAGGTGTCTTCGACGTCATTCTCGACGTTCTTCAAGACCACGCGCCCACATTTCTCCTCGCAGTTAACATTTGCCATAAGATGCTCACGATATTGCCCCCCATGGACTGTGTATTGTAGGAGTAGAATGAATAGAGAACTGTGACCGAATCGTGTCTTTTGTTCTTTCGAGTGTGTACTGTGGTGGTGTAGTGCGAGAGGTGCCCAGAACATAGATTTCGAATTCGAGGTCAAGAAGCTCAATTCTCAGAGGACTTATAGTTAGTGGGCGTTACTGCGTACAGAACGCAAGTGCGCTGGCACATATTCTTTATTGAAGTACCTTGAGCTAGGGCGTTAAAATAAGGTCTCCTCTGTCTACTTTAGAGCAAGAAGTCTGGACTCTGGATAGAAGATCCACAAGGAAGCGTCACGTGCGCATTCCACGCGTCACGCGTATTAGGACTACAACTCCATTGTGCCCTTGATTCTTGCTGCAGATTCAGTGGTTTTAATTGTCTTCTCCACGACCTGTGCGGACAACACCTAGTCGCGACATTTTAATTCGTGTAACAACATCCAGCACCTGTCATGTCCCCCGGTAAGGCACAACCGAGCGAGCCAGGCTCATCCTCTACTCCGCAACGCCCCAATGTAGCAGGTCTTGCTGATAGCTCACTAAAATCCACCCCCAATAGCCGTGGGGCTGCCACTTTCGGTGACCATATCAGCTTGGTCGGTGTAGAGTGAGCTTATTTGCTATTGTATTTGAGTGTCACCTAACGTTAATGCAAGGGTCGAACAAATCCGCCCATAGATTCAGCGGGACATCGAGCAGGCTAAGACGTGTCCAGTAGATGCGGTGCTGCAAGTGCTCCTGCAGCGCGCTTCTGTCGATCGCAAGACTCAACAGCCCGGCCTCCTGGAAAGATGTCTGGAGGCCGTTCTACCAGTTTGCAATGGCCGTATGAAATGCACTGGAAAAGATGAACCGACACTACATTCTTCTGGGATCAAGAATGCCCTCGATCGTTAGTAAGTACCCTTTCGCTGATTCGGTGTCGTCATGCTTATACAGATTGCAAGCGTATTACCAGGAGTGGAACGCAAGTATTATGAGCCTTTTATTCAAGCCACCAACATTGCGCTTGCTTGTCTTGCGGACATCAAAGTCGACGGAAGCGTGCTGCTTCACCCAAGGTAGACATTCTGTGCCAGCTTAATGATAAGGAGATGTCCCAAGAGCACCAGAACGAAAAATCGAAACGGAAGCCCGATATCGTCATCCTTCCTTTCCAAAGCTCACTCAAAGCCTTCCCGAATGACGGGAGGGACGACGCGAAGGTTCGACTGTACAGACAGGGCTCTACGCTGCCGAAATGTTTGCAGCCAATGTTGCAGTCAATTATCTCCTCAATCTTATCGTCATCGGTGTGTGTGTGTGTGTGTTTTTCATTCGTCCGATGGTGGCGCTCATACCATGGTTTTCGCAGATGACATCGTCTGGATCTGGTATTATGATCGGCAGGGCACTATTCAATGCTATGGCATCAACTTCATTGTCGATCTCCCCCGATCCATGGTGTTGTTATATGCGTTTCAACGATTCGACCTTGAGGATTGGGGTCGAAACAGGCACTTCAAAGTAGTGAAGGAAGGAAAACGCGTTAAGGAAGGTGTGCTCAGATTCGACCTTAGACGCGAGGATCTTGAAGACGTGGAACTTGGAGACATGGAGCTTGGAGGCGTGGATCTCGAGATTCACACCAGCGATGAAGAAAGGGTGACTCACTACGGACTGAAAGGACGCGCCACCAACGTGTTCCCTGTCACTAGCGAAGCACTCGCCAAAAAATTCCCCGAGATCAAGCAAGATGGAATGGTGGCCAAAATTTTCTGGGAAGAGGAGCAACGCACTAGCGAGCTGGAGATCTTGAAAAAGGTTTCCGAGATTGCCAAGCAGCAACCGACCGTGGACGGCCATGTTCCTCGACTGCTTTGGCACTACAAGGTCAAGAATCCCACGTCCGCTGTCCGAAAAGCACTCGGCATTGCAGACCCGAGCAAGGGCAGTCGCGTACTCTACATACTCGTATTCCGCAAGCTGCGACCCATCACGGGGCTCGATGACGAAGACTTTTTCAATGTGTGGCGTCAATGCATATTATGTACGTGGTTCGTTTCATTTCCGTGGATCTCCATTGAAGCAATGCGCAGGCCATCTTGCTCTCTGGAAGGGAGGAGTCCATCACCGGGACGTCAGCCCTCCTAACATGATGTATTACAAGACCAAAAACGGCATTCTGACGGGCGTCTTAAACGATTATGATCTATCATCGTTGGCGATTACGCCGGGCCCTCAGGGCAACGAGCACATGGGCACAGTGCCATTCATGGCGTTTGATCTTCTCACTAAAGAGGGTCAACGAGGCGAGGTCAAGCACTTATATCGTCATGATCTGAAGTCATTCATCTGGGTTCTCATCTGGGTTTGCTTGCATTACAGGAATGGAGTTCTCCTACCACGTGAAACTCGCCCTCTTGATGAATGGGCAACTGTAGGCACCGTAGCATGTGGCAAGGAGAAGTACTATTTCATGGGCAATTTTTTAGCATACGAAACCTCGGACTTCAAGCCACGTACATGGAATTTGGTGGTGGACTGTTTTGACATCCTGGACTCGGACACCAATCACAATCGACGATCGAGCGTTAAACAGAGACGACAATCGAAGGCAGGAGCAGGCGAGCAGACAACTGCCGAGGAATCAGCACCAGATATGGATGTTCTTCTACACAAATTTACAAGTACCGAGAGCTGGATTCGCCTCAGCAACAGTTTACCATGATTTTCTTTACCTGTTTAGACCGTATGCAGTCGAGTCTTCTGTGGTTCGATGCTTGGAACTTTCCGTTGTATACAATATGTACAAACGGTCACCTGCATGGATGTAGAAGGGCAGTAATCTAGAGGAATACTTAGATCATCGTAAACTAAGTACATACTGTTAGTTCCGTCCAGGCTTAGAATTTGAGCTCTAGCTGAAAGTCGAGGTGTAACGTGACGCGAAAGTACTGATTCCCCGGTAGTTCCCGATCCAATTTGAATGTTTGCCACTCTATTACGTAGCGAGGCACGAGTGAAGGATTAGAGTAAAGTCTTCGGGCGAGCGGAAGACGCCGACAGCGTCTCTTGTTTCCGCTCCTCCATCTCGCTCGTAGACTCTAGTACTATCGAGCTTTTCTTTTCCCCACCCACCACTCCCTTAGCACCATCACGCACCCGCACCAGTGCGTAACAGTGCGCCTCGCATCACTCAAACCACTGCTCTTGTGGTCCTGATCCATAATTTCCCCTTTAAAGAATTAATCCACGCGAGGCTGGCCGCCCACCCTCGCAGCTCACCTTTTTCTCTTGGGCAGATCTTCGATCGGGGCCGGAAAGCGCTGCGCGCATTCGCCCACTCACTTCGTAGCTTGCATTCATCTTTTGTAGTCTCCCGAAAGCAATATATTGATCTCTCAATATTTCTCTCCCTACCTCGCGCGTCAAAAGCGCCAACCCTAAGACCTTTCTTTCATCAATAAATGTGAATCCTCTACATCCGGGTTTCTGGTCTATGTTCATGATCGGTCTCGAGTCGAAAGCGAGGGAGTGGCAAACAAGTTCTCTTATAGGCTTCCTCTGTGATTATATCGCAGCGATCCAGACACGCAAATGCGTTCGCAGCAGTCGCCGTTTCACTCGTGGTCCAGCACTACCCCAAAGCTATCTCAGCGTCAAAGCGATATTTCTTGACTCGATGTTGATGCCCCTTCCTGGGTTGCCATTCATTTCGAAGTCTTTACCTTGCTGTTCTGGCGCAACACAAACTTCACACAAGACAAACATTACGAATTGCTACTATCACAAATGACGAAGGGTCAAGTGGCTTTGCTTTTTTGCATACGGGGACCGTTCGCTTTGACATGTCGGGCGTGGTTTATCGGTGCATTCGTGCGTTCGCGTGCGGCATCGCCCGCCTTGGCCCGCCAATGCAGACATTTGATAAACGCATACCACTCTCGACATTGACCAGACCAGACCAGACCAGACCAGACCAGACCAGACCAGACCAACCCAGACCAGACCAGACCATACCTATACACAACTGTGCATCCCACGCAGTCATGCCATTGCTTACCTGCGCAAAAACGTGTATACCGCGCAGTCACATCATTGACTAGTGCGTACCCGCATAAAAATGTGCATACTACGTAGTCGTATCGTTGACCATGCCTATCCGCATGTACAAAGCGCAGACTACGCAATCATCCAGACATGCGTTGCTCATGGGGGCAAGTCATGGACAAAGCATACGAGGATGATTCTATCGGCGCTTCTGTGCTTTTCGCGGCGTGACTCGAGTCTCCCTGGGCTTTTGAACTATTACCAGGACATGGCCTTATGAGCAAAACGTGAACTTACGACCTATCATTCAGACTGTTGCGTCGTGATGCCAAGTTGCTGTTGCACGCTGTCGATGCGACGAGGCTAGCTTCGAGTCAGGACTCACGTTGCCCTGATTTTTTTTCGGGCGTGTGAGCTTCTGTGTGCACGCACGCAACGAAGTGGAAGCCCATCGGGAATATATCCTGCCGAATTCAGTTTCGGTGGCGGAATTTATCCTTCCACTGAGAAGAGTATATCATCGCCGTTCTACGGTGATTGTCGTTGTATGACCTACACGTTTCTTACGCAGCCCTCGAGGGTCTTCGTCTGGACTACGTTCTCGCGTCGGTTGGGTCGAACAAGTTAGGCATACTCTTTGGCCCTTTCTTTGTTTGTGTGTGCGGCGTATGGTTCCCGCACGTGCTGCACTAGCTCGCATGTTTCTGTGAAGTAGTACGCGTATCGAGAGAATGAGTTCCAGGGTCGGGTGGGCGGACTTGAGTTGTGACGACTTGTAAGTGCCCTGCAAGGAAGTATATCGAGGGCGATGGGCCCGGCGAGTTGGAAAGCGGTAATATGGTGGGGTTGGGAAGGCATTTGAGTGCTCAAGCGAGCTGAATTGGTCGGCCCTGGCATTTGTTACAGCAAGGACTGGTATGCATGTACGACACCGCGAAGCGGATCAGAGGTGGAACATTCTTACGAGGCACGATAAGCGGTGACTGACGGTGCTGGACGGCTGTGATGGAGGGACGGGAGGAGCGCTAGAGGCTTCTGCGGCCTGAGGTGGAGATGGAGACTCGTGAGGGTGCGCGGGCCATGTGGTACATGCATCCATGATGATGACCAATTCAACTTCGCAAGTTAGACAACATTTACCGATTGCAGATATGATGAGAACCACGTTTTCATCCAACTCCATATCCCCATTTGCCATCATCGCACACAGGTCGCAATGTGATATTTTCAACGCCGTCTTGCAAGAACTCATAGATTTCCGCTGGGAGAGGAAAGATGCTTCTCTTTCATGTGGCATGCCCGCAGTCAGGCATCCGGACCAGGAACCATCTCGACATTGGCTCCGGCACAACCAGGAGACCTGGTCTTGAACGAGATGCTTTGCGACGGGCTCGGGATGCTGTCGGTCTTCAAAGGGAGAAAACAATATACTGTATGATACCGCCAATGTGGCGCGCAACACAACTGCAGCTGTGGCAAGAACAATGAAACGCAGGTGGCGCAAAATTACCATAATCATATCAAACTAGCTGGCTACTGCTCAACAGAGGGGGTTGAAATGTTGACCGAACCTTGCCGCATGTCTCTGGATAAGAGATCTGGGGTCTGGCTAAAAATATTGTCCGAACATCTGGCAGAGGTCTTATATTCGGGGGTTCTCGCTATTTTGTTGGTGTGATGGTACATGACGCTGTGTTGGCGCCGGGCGGTGCCCACCCTCTTCGATTGATGCTAAGCGCAAAGGTAAACGAAAAGGCAATTGAATTACTATATTGGTACTACGGTCCATGTACCACTGTTTGGGTACACGTTTCCCTTTGATATACTCTTCGATCGAGGACAAAAAATACGAGTTAGCTCTGCACGTTCAAGTCAAAGGTGCTACAGACTCGTATGTATAAAAACAGGACAACGAGACCATGTCTCCCAGCCTACAACTCTCCAGACTGCACGTCTGTCTACAGCAATCACTATCATGCCTATGAATACGTTGCCTGTCTGGCTCCTTCCCAACTTTACACCCGTCTTAACTGAATTCCCACATCAGGGAAGACGTAGGTAAAGTTCTGTACTTGTGGTCGCTGAGCCCGATATTCATGTTGCATTCTCCAGATGCTTCCTGTCTGACTGTCCATGCGATTCCACGAGCCCTCAGGAAGCCATCATCATAGATGTTGAGGCCAGCACCGCTATTAAAGCACGCCAAAATGCAGTCCTAGTCTATCGCTGCGGCTGGAATATTGAACATTCACCCTGCAGTGTGTTCATTGAAGGCACTCGCAAAGAGATTCTCTCCCATCTCAAGCAATGTCATGGTATCATGCACGATATTGGTGCGAACATCGGATGCTGTTGGGATTCATGCTCGATGGCAGGAGCTTTGAAGATGGACAGCGTCGCGAGGCACATCGCGAGGCATCTCGGTATTAAGTCCAGATGCTCGCGATGTGGATGTGTCATGGCTCGCGACGATGTTATCCAAGCCCACATTAGAAAATCTCCTGAATGTACCGGTGGCATGGCCCAGGTAGTTCCCGGCCCCGGAGCTCAGCAGATAGTGTCAGTGTATTAACACGTTTTGTGTTGGACCTTCTTTCTATTCATCATATGCACGTCATTATTTCCTCTCTCAGCTTAGTGGTTTATACACATGATTCACTTGGTTTACGATATGCATTGTCTCGGTACCTCGACTTCCTTATGACATCTTCCATTGCTATACGTGTTCTTAACATTTTGTACCAGACGAGTTTACATAGCTAAGGTTTCAACTTTTAGCTACCGAGTACTACTTACTACACGCACAGCTAATAATACCTCTTGTCATTGGTTCAATCACTTTTGCTGGATGTCGTTCGATTCGCAGAGTACTTATCTAAGACTATCTTAGCTTCGTTTGAATCTATTTGGTTGGACGTCACAAGTCTGCAACGCGCCAAAAGTTAATGAATGATATCACACTGCATGTGTTACTATAATACGTATGTACTAGCACCGTCTTATCACAGGTTCAGACAGGGTCTCGCTCAATTAGGAGACCACAGCGGTACCAGGGCAATACCAGGGCTTTGGTAACTATCGTTTGTTTAGGCTTATACTCCGACTAGCCTTATGTAGCAGTGCCTCCTCGACTCCATCCCTAATTCAATTAACTTCGAATCCATTCTCACAGGTCTCCACCCATTCGTAAACTTCCGAATTCCAATACTTATCATTATCTCAACACTCCTTTCAAGCATTCAAGACATACTCACTCATACCCTTTCACTAACACGCGCGATTGCATTCGAAATCGCACAGAAGACCACCAGTCACTGACCGGATGCATAAATTCGCGATATCAATCCGTGGAAGTCATTGCGGGATACCGGCAGCAGGGATGTGTTACGTGTTGACCGCATTAATTCTGCGTTGAAGTGAGGCCACCACCTCATCCCGACGAGCAATCTAACTAGAAGTAGTTATCACGCTCAACTGGGATTCATTCTTGCCAAATCACCGTCCGACTCGTCAGTTGCCAACTTTATGCTTCTCTTACGCAGTACTGACAACCCCAGATCAATTTTCATACGCACATGCGTTTGCTTCGAGCTCTCCCTCCCTTCCTGTCACCCTGAGGAGTATAGAGCTTGAGCGGGCCTCGATCTTGTTCAATTTATATTTCCAATTAGCTGCGTCAGAAGACAAATCCAGTCTAGATGGCCTAAAGCATGCAAACGCTTATTATTAGGCAAGTTATGTGATTCTGAAGATGAAAATTACCTTGTGCTGCACCTGAAGAATGCGGCTGGCGTCTGGGCCTTCATGACCACGTCGGCACTGCCCAAGCTCGGTCCCTTAGCAGACCCAGAACACACAACTTCCGACCTGTCCGAGGATTTTGTAAACAAAGTCTGGAATGGCTTATACTGCCCAAAGCACATGGGATGTGTCTGGCAGCGCGTCCGTACTGGCGAATTTTTCCCTCAAACACTCCAGATCTGACTAGTGACTTGGATCATTACAAGAATAGCCTGATTGCGAAATCAGCGGCCAAAATTTTGTCTCTCTACAACACCTCCTTCCTTTCGATCTGTCTGGCCGCCACGGACAGCCATGCCCGTCTGTAAGCATAATCCCATCGCTTCCACCATGTGTATTGACTCAAGTGAATAGAGTTGGATTCCTCACCTGAGACGAAGAAATATCAATTCAATGCAGCATTGCAATTTAGGACGAGTATGGACGAGCTCGAGGCCTCCAGGTTGGTGACATGCTGACGCGTCCCTTCCTTGCTGAAACCCCCACAGGTACGGCGATGAGATACAGCGTAGAATGATCGCGGAAGCAGATGCTAAAAAAGGATTCAACATCGCTAAGTGTGCCAGCGTCGCTCAGGCAGTCCTAAACGATGTCAAGGTCCATTCTCATCCCGCGCCCTACTGAATCGTCGTGTTTGACATCTCCTTTCAGTTATTGATCAGCAACGTGCTGAAAAACCTCGCGCGTGCTGAAAGAAACGATGATCTGATATACCATCAGAATGTACCCGCACCTTCTGTTATCCCAGCAATTCAAGAAGTATCTATGGTGCAGAGCATCATTCCGCCCGGGCTGCAGGACCCCAAAAGCGTGATCGGTAATGACGGCATGATATTTGGTGATATGCTGTGATGGGGTGCTCGGGAAGCCGTCAGTGGGCTTCAGTGGGCTTCAGTGGGTCGAGGTTACACGATAATGTGGCGCCTCATGCTGATCGATTAATCCAGATATATAATGACAACAAGGGAAACTTGCTCCAAGAGAAAATTGTCGAACCGGCCCAGAATTTCAACGAGGAAGTCGATAGATCAGATCGGCGTGATTACCTCGAGCGCGCGCTCGTTGGAAGTTTTCATTTCACAGTCCACGCATGTATCTGACGCATTTCAGCAGTTGCATGCTTGTATGTCGAATGCAAGCGGCCTAACCTTAGCAGACAAAGCTGGTTATATACATCATGACAGGGTCATGTCCCACCCCATACCGGCGACCAATTCCTCCAGTCATGTCAGAAAATGGAGAGGCGGAACGGTCCTGCGCCACCAAGATACATGCATACAGAGCGCTCAGCGCCAACCCGATTTCCTGAACCCAAAGCACCCAGCTGATTCAGTGTTCACTGCTCTGATTGAGACATTGCACTGTACACCGCGACTCGATCTGACTCGTAGCCTGCAAGTGCAATGGAAGAAGAGTACAAGACCGACAGAGGTCCACTACCGCCGTATCCTACTCCAATGATTCAAACCCCGCTCACCTCCCTCGGGCATCCGAATCTCGTTTCAGGTCAACTCTGCCATCCCTGATCTCAGATACACCAGAAGCCCCCATGCTACGATGCAGACTGTGTCTAATGGATCCGCGATCTTTCAAAGCTCTGTCCATCCCTGCAAGATCGCGCCTCATCTTATTCTTATTCTACCAGATGATATCCCACGATGTCTGAGTTCCTGACCATGGGGATCCCGCAATGTTTGATGCCCTGTTCTCACTCCGCCACCGTTCGGTTGCCAAGTCACAGCGGCACTAGCTACGAGGCTCCGAGCTGACGCCGCTGTACTATCATTGGTTACTGTTCAGGTTCTAATGTATTATTATTTCATATAGGTGTAGTAATTTTAATTTTTGTAGTTGAAAACGTGTAGTGGTAACCAATAGTATATCTTGGTGGGCGTCTCCCCTAGTCAGACCATAATATTTAATAGAGTCGTTCCCGGCATTCTTGTCGGGATTTTGCGAACGCACTCCTCTTGGTCCCACGACAGTACTTAGTTCCAGACATGATCGCACTCAAAATGGTCTGAAGCTGAGGGTATCTCTACAGTACACGGTACCGATAAATATACGGCGAGAAAAACTGAAGACACTAATTGCCGTTGTACATGTATAGTCTCACGTAGTCACTGCATTCAATGTCTAACGGTCTATTGCATATAACTGTTTACAGAGCATTTCGTGCAGAAAGAACCATCCTCTCAGGATTCTCAGAATAAAGGAGGGTGGGTAAAGGAGAGGTGGGTAACAAAGAGGGGCTACACTGATTGTAGTGTGTGAAAAATGGGTCCAGCCTCATCACGTCAAACAGCGTGGGGAACGAATTGGGAACGGGTATGATTTGAAGACGGTCCAGCAGGGTCCAGTCTCATCACGTCACCCGAAAATTTCGATGAAGATCTGAGTCTCAAGTTCAGACAGTGACAAGATAACGAAACGGTAAGGTTGTTACTTACCGAAAGCTAAGGTGACACAATCCGTCGAGCTTTCCGACCAGGAACCATCTTGACAATGGCTCCGGCACAGCCAGAAGACTTTTTAATGTGGTCTCGAACGACATCTTCGCGTGCCATGACACGTTCGCATCCTGAACATTTTGACTGAATCCCGAGGTGCTTCGCGACATGCCTCGGGATGCTGTCGATCTTCAAAGGTCCTGCATGCGAGCATGACCCCCACTGACACTTGAGGTTCTCTTTGGCACTGTGCTTGACGCCATGGCGTTGCCGGAGATGGGACAGAATCTCTTTGCGAGTCCCCCCAATGAACATACCACAAGCTTGGGAATTTTCATTCCAAGCACAGCGATAGAGTGCGGCATCTACTGCAGAATCACGCGCTTTAACAGCGGTGCTGTTCTCCACATCTATAATAGTGGCGTCGTGAGGGCTAGTAGAATCGCATGGACAGTCGGGTAGAAAGCATCTGGGATAACGTAACATGAATAGCGGGTCAGATGTCCATCAGTGAAGTCCTTTACCTGTATGAAGTCGCCTGATGTAGGAACTGGGGCATGGGTATTAAGTCGCCCATTGTAGAGTTGGGTAGGGTGGAGAGTCGGGTAGGGTAGGTGGAGAGTCGGGTAGGGTAGGTGGAGAGTCGGGTAGGGTAGGTGGAGAGTCGGGTAGGGTAGGTGGGGAGTCGGGTAAGAATACCAATGATACTTGTTGGGGAGTTGGGATAATATTGAGTCTGGTCATCCTCGAGCTCGTCTATATACACCCCATACCTCGATTACGAGAGCAAACCGCAAACCTCGAAAGCAATGCGTGCCATTTCTGGGAAAAAAACCTGTGCGAGTCAGCCAGCCTCGGTGAACTGTATGCCCCAAGTTTGGCCAGTGGTTCTCTTCAGCGCGCCCTGTAGAATAATTTGTGTTATATTAGTATACGTATAAGCGCAGCAAATACTGACAGACGGAAAGCACCAGGAATGGAGACTGGTGCAACTACGATCCTCAGAAAGCTATATAAGAAGGTTCAAGACGCGTCCGGATTGAGTGCCTAATATCTGAGAACTGACCTAACACAATGTAATTATCGAAGTACATACTTGCAAAAATAAACGATAACCCTTGGATAACCCCGATACCACTATGTTTTCGCACGCCGACTTCCAGGCTCCTTATACGCCCAGCAGGGCTTAGTACCGGTACCTGGCAAGTAACGACTCTTCCATTCCATCTTGCTTCCATCAATGGAACTTCTGGAAGTAACCAGCCAGGGTTTCCAGATCGATACAATGCTGACAACCGTGTTTGGTTGCTAATGGCCTCACACATGAAAGCACTTGGCCTGCTGCCAGTTCTCGTCGCGGTGAGCATGTCTGCCAGGTGGCTGAAGGAGCCATGATGCATATGGATGAACGGTAGTCACTGGGACCATGCGACGGTTTGCTCCTTCTCGCCGCACAGTACGGTCGAGTTTCAAGCTCGCTGCACGGTGGTACACGCGTACTCCTTCAAAAGACGTCACTAAGACTGGTCTCCGACTTTAAGGTTTGGGTCAATTTAATTTTAAATGCTGTGGGGAAGCATAGCCTACGATCATGATTATCTATCACACAACTTATAAGCACGAATAGCCGCTGGCCACGGGCCTGTCACAACCGAGTCCATGTCGTGATCCGTTGACCCCAAATCGATCGAGATCAACATTCCCTCGCAGCATTGCACATTGTTTTTATCCATCTCGGTGCTCTTAGCCATTGTATCGATGTCGGTCCTCAAGGCCTCGAGGCTTTTTTTCCCGGAAAATATTTATTGTCCTTTGGGGTTCAAGACCTTATGTCGGACATAGCCTAGCTAGATTTGCGGGTTGCTTACTCCCGGGCTTGCCTATCGTAATTATATTAAATATATATCTTGCGTATGTTGCCGAAAGCCTCAAGGCTTTACATGTCCACTGTCGCTCATGGACTATATCGTGCACTTACTTGGCCATGCACGGCTCATCACCTATATCTGTCGATACATCACTATCTATAGTTATACCATGTCTTTGAAAGTGGTCACGCACGTGAAGGACCGTCCAACTTTCCTTTTGCATCACCACAAACGTGACAGGAACAGGGTTTCACTTTCGTAGTATTGCTTCGCAAGGTGACTTCTGGAAGTAACTGGCCAGCGCAAGGCCAGCGGCATTTCCAGATTGACGACATGCTGATGATCCGTGTTTGATTGCTAATGGCCGCACATCAAAGCACTTGGCCTGTTGCCAGTTTTTCGTTGCGGTAAGCATGTTTGCCTGGCAGCAGAAGAACTAGGTTCCTTTCAAACTTGTCTGTAGCACAGCAGACAATGGTGGTATTTGACTCACAATGGAAATGCTATCGACCGTTCTGATTGACATACCACTTCTTTAGCCAACTCGTCACTCGGTGACTGGAAGTTCCCATAACTCGGGAAGTAGATGACTTCCCACAGCGTTTAGAACGTTCTAAATCTAAATCAAGTCCTCCTGCCACCGTCAAATGGCAGTGTTTTGCAAGTCAGCACCTCAAAGATGATACTTATCTGGAAGGGTAGCCCCCCCTCCTTAGCCCCCCTTCCAGCTTCAAATCGCTTCCCATTCTAGACGTCACCCCTCATTTTAAAACTCCGCGACGTGTCATACCCAAACTAGATTGTCGGAGAAAAGTTTCCGTTCTACGACTGCTTGTACGATCAGACTTATCTATTAGCACACAACTTATAAGCACGAATAGCCGCTGGCCTGTGCCTCCCTGTCACAATCTCTACGTTGTGATTACACCAGATTGCACCCCAGATTACACCTCAGCGAGATCTCACGCCATTGCCAAATCGGCCTCAAGGCTTTACACTGTTGCCCAATGTCCATGGGCTACTTCGTGTACCTGGCACGGCACCATCACTTGCATCTGTCGCAGTGGATGACGAGCCAATATCCTCTCTGCGCATCTCATCATTGTCCAGGAAACTGTGATGATCGCGGAAACAGATGCTAAAAAGGATTCAACGTCACTAAGCATGCTGGCATCGTTGAAGCAGTCCTAAACAATGTCAAGCTCCATCCTCATCCCGCGCCTTACTAAATTTCCGTGTTTAACATCTCCTTTCAGTCATTACTTGACGTCATGCTGAAAGAGACAATGACTTGATATACCATCAGAACGTTCCCGCACTTTCTGATTTCCCGGCGATACAAGAAGAAACGATGGTCCAGGGCATTGCGCCCGGGCTGCAGGACCCAAAAGCGTGATCGGGAAGATCAAATCACCGAGCTTACTCGCGACGAGGTGCAGACAGGGTCCACCTGTGCAAAATCTAACTGCAGTGCACAGGATAAGCTCGAAGCTTTGGTGCCGTCATCGACAGTCGCTATGATAGGGAAGGCAGTGTCAACTAGTCAGACTCAAATCCACGCTCGTACCCTACGTGGCTTGCTAGAGTCTTTGGATGATATTCGTCGCACTCGAGATGACCTGTTCATCCTATGATATCGATGCTGACAAAATGCAGGTGCTGGAGGAGCGCTGCATATCTCAGGAAGGAGGAATAGATTAGTTGTATCGATACGGAGTGTGCAGTCGTTCCAAGTTTGCATTCATAGATTTAGCTTTTCGGAAAATTTGTCTACCAAACTAAGTGGACGATTCAACAATAGCAGACTGTGGAGCAGTACCCAAAGCCTGCGTCCGGAACGCCAAGCCACGTGTCTTCCTGATAACTGATTGATATACTGGTAATGGGCAACGGTGGATCTAGATGACATTCTATAAAGAAGAGATGACGATCAGTGAATGAACGATTGAGTATAACGTTATTAAGTGACGCCGAAATGGGATCCACACCTTTTCGAGGCCCGTACGAGTTTCGCGGATGAAGACTTCTCGCCTTCATCTCGCGAGATGAAGACGTTTCGAAAGCTCGCTGAGCACGTGGTTTGAAAATAAAACAATGTGGGATGCATGCCTCACTTACCCGATGTCGATGTGTTGGTGTATACGGCAGTATGCCTCGCTAATCAGGTAGTCTGGTAGAGGCTGCTAGAGGTGTGTGAGTGCCCAAGCGAGCTGAATTGGTCGGTCATGACATTTGTTACACCAAGGACCGATATCAAACTGGTATGCATGTACAGAGAAGAAAACACGCATATCACACCAGCAGATAGGGAAGAAGACTTACAAAAGAAATACGTACCGTGAAGCAGCGACAGGCTCAAGGATAGCGCCTACGGAGCATTCTTATGAGGCACGGGAGGAGCGCTAGAGGCTTTCAGAACCCAATACCTATCTCAGTGACGCCATGTCCCTACTTAGTACACTGATGATTCATTAAAACCAGAAAGCTAGCAGGATGAATCACGACCATGCAGACGCACCCGTCCACCCCGGTGATTTATGTTCTTATTACTGTCGTGGTCTGGAAGGTTCTGCATATCGAAGATGCTCTCGTGGAGCTCTGAGTCACTAACTGTTGTAAGTGCGCGTTGCGAAGACACATCATGAATGACAACACCCATCGTGAACTTACCAACTTGACCTAGTTCTTCTGCCGCCTGGCAGACATGCTCACCGCAAGGAGAAGCAGCGGGCCAAGTGTGCGGCCATTAGCGATGAGTTACACACGGCAAGTCATCAATCTGGAAATGCCGCTGGTCAGTTACTTCCAGAAGTCAAGTTGCGAAGCAGCACTTACTACAAGAGTGAAACCCTAGGTTCCTGTCACGTTCGTGATGCAGTGTATGATCCGTATGATCATGATTGTACATAATATATGCGTTCTCCGGGACAACTTTTCCTTTAACATAGTTTCTTCACGTCATCTGCATGACACGACGAACCTGCTTCGCAAAATATTTGTCAGCACCGCCCGACCTTATGTAGTTCCGAAATCGAAGTCTAAGGTCAATTACTTACTTACCAGGTACATATGGTTTTCCGAGGATCACAGTCAGGCATCGGTCGTCCGCGCTGGACCATGCTATAAAGAAGAGGCCCTTGATCGTGCAAATGATGTTTGTCACGTCAAGCGCCAGGAGCGTGAAGACCCCGAAGAGCCGTATTCATGCCCAAGATACTTTACAAAATTTGAGATCAGCTTATGTTTGATGCTCACATTGACTCTACCCGCGGCGCGAGCGCTCAGCGCTGGTCCGAGTTTGGAGACTTCGTTCATTAATACCGGTGCTTTCCGTCTGTCAGTGTTGCTGCGCTTATACATATACAGATTGGCAGTGCTACGTAAAGAAAAACCACTGGCCAGACGGGCATACAGAACATGACGTGCGCCGATCTAACTTCTCGAGTCCGCCAAAAAGCGTTTGAAAACACGTTTCGAACCACTTTCTTTTAATACAGGCCAGAACTTGTATGCGTAAACACCCATTTTTGGTTAACTGGACTGCTGTAGAGAAGCGAGTGCTTACGCACTGTTGGCCTGATGAAGCCAGCCATCGAGCTTCACCGAGGCTCTCGACCTGGTTCTTATTCCGCCTGGAAGGCATGTCCACCGCCACGAGAAGCAGCGGGCCAAGTGATTCTCTATGTGGCCATTAACAATCAAACACGGATTGTCAGCATGGCATCAATCTGGAAATCCTGGCCAGTTACTTACTTCAAACACGGATTGTCAGCATGCCATCCATCTGGATTCCCTGGCTAGTTACTTACTTCCAGAAGTTCCATTGAAGTCTGAGGTGAATTACCTGGGGTGTATAGCCCAACTGTACTGGGCGTATATAAGAAAGATAGTGCCAACCATACATGTATCGGGGTTATCGTTTTTTTGCAAGAAGTCAGGTATGTACCTTGACTTTTGACTAGTGGTACTTCAAGTGAGTGCCGTTGATCACGATTCTCAGATCTCAGGCACTCAATCCGGACGCGCCCAAGACGCGCCTCCATGGACCATCATCTTTATATATAGCTTTCCGAGGATCGTAGGGAGACATAGTCACCGATCGGGGCTGGTTGGCTAGGTTTTTTTTTCCAGAAATGACACCCCTCGATCGAGGTTTGCGCAAGTTTGCAATGTTAATCTATGGGGTATATAAACGGGGAAGATGAGACCCTTGGCTCTCAACCTTCTCCCAAACGTTCTTTACAGCAACATTCTATACCCACCGACTTTACAATGTGCGACTCTGCACCTATCTTTACACCCATCCTACCCAGGTAACGGACTTCATTTAAGGAGATTTGACCCGTTATTCATGTTAAATTATCCCAGATGCTTTCTGCACGACTGCCCATGCGATTCTACTAGCCCTCACGACGCCATTGTCATAAATGTGGAGACCAGCACCGCTGTTAGAGCGCGCGATTCTGCAGTAGAGGCCGTAGTCTATCGCTGTGCCTGGAACAATGAACATTCTCAAGGTTGCGGTATGTTCATTGGGGGCACTCACAGAGAGATTCTGTCCCATCTTCGGCAGCGCCATGGCGTCGGTTACAGTGCCAAAGAGAACCTCCAGTGCCGGTGGAGGTCGTGCTCGACGGCAGGACTTTTGAAGATCGGCAGCATCCCGAGGCACGTCGCGAAGCACCTCGGGATTCAGTCAAAATGTTCAGGATGCGAACAGGTCATGACACGCGAAGATGTCGTTCAAGACCATATCAAGAAGTCTCCTGGCTGTGCTGGAGCTGTTGTCGAGATGATTCCTGGTCCGGAAGCTCGACAGATTGTGTCACCGCATTTGTAGCTTATGGTAAGTGACAATTTTACCACTTTCATTATCTTGTGTCCTTGTCTGAACTTGAGACTCAGATCTTCATAAAATCGTGTGGCGTGACGTTGGGTCTTCATATCATATTCGTTTCCCACAATGTTGTTTGATTACAATATAGCCCCCACCTCACCTCCCCCCCACTATTACCCCCACTCCTTTACCCACCCTCCCCGAGAATCCCCGACACCCACGATTAGTTCATAGATTAACGCCCGGCGACCAAAACCGTATAAGTCTCCTTCTTTCTTCTTTCGTCATGAAGCTTCCGTGCCGTGCTGCGCGCGCTCGACGAGCTTCACTGTGCACCTCCTTTTTTACCCTTATCACGTCTCAAGACTACCCAATTTATTATGATGCATTTCATACCACTCCTCCCTCTTTCAAGCATCCAGTAACCTGTGCTCTTATGCTTAAAATAACTCGAGTCTCATCATACCTCTTGTCATTGGTTCAATCATTTTACTGGATGTCGTTCGATCGCATAAGTAGTCCCTTGCCTTCGTCACGCGTCACAATCATCATAGTTATTGAACCTATTTAGCTGACCGTCACATGGAATTTCAGAGTCACTGGTAGTGAAAACGATGCGTCATTCCCCCAAGTTGTTGAATTATGATGGAGGAGATGACAATGAAGAAAGATCGCGTGTGCAATAACGTTCAGAAAGTACGATAGTCTAGTTAGTCGTCTCCTTTCAAACTCTCCTACCCCTGTATATATAATGGAGCTGTGAACATGTTACCTAGCGAACGGGAAATTTCAAGGGGCAATATTCAAGGGCTTCCCCTCTTTCTCCCGTCTCGCCAGGTAAGTGGGGCTCGGAGCCAAATACTTTTCGATCGCCGCGCGTCAATCTTGTCGTACTCTTTTAAAACGCCGCCCATTCGGATCGGCGTTTTTCGCGGACGCTGTGGTAATTGCCATATGCATTTTATTCTGGTGTTCGACACGATCGTCTTCGCTCTCAAGTTGTTCACCAAAATTCCTTCCGCCTTTCCGTTTTCAAGTCAAGTACGGCCGTGTTCAAACGTTCAACTACGGTCCTGTCACTTATCCAGTGTTGCGCACTCAACTGCGTCCCGCATCTCTCTGGCAGTACGCAACCACGGCCCTTCCCTTGACTTTTGCACCACGTTTCCACTGCCAAACCTCATTTTGAAATCTAGTACGGCTACATTCAACTGCGTATGCTTTTACTGTCCATTTGTATCAACTACATACATCCATGTAAACCCCGAATCAATCACATTGTGGGAATTCTTCGTTGAATCTAATCGCTTTCGATGGCAAGCGGTGGCGAAACTAGACTTGGTGCGCAAGCACCGTCGCGATTCTGATATACTCACGTCGTCTCGCCAGAAATTTTTTTGCCATCACCATCACGGGGTCTCCCATGCTTAATTGAGAAACCGCTCTTGCACCGGTAGGTACAGGCCTTCTGCGCGAACCGATTAGACCACAATATTATTTGGAGAGATCGTAGCAGCGCCTGTGCGTCAGTCCAACTCTGATTAGTATATGCCTAATTCAATTGACTTCGAATTCATTCTCACAGGGCCTCTCCACCAGGACATATATTCTATTCTTACGCTTCCAAATTCCAATACTTACCATTATGCCAAACCACCTCAACATTCTCTTCAAGAAGACATACTCAGTACTCGTACCCTATCCCTACTGCTGCACGCGATTACATTCAAAATCACACAGAAGATCACCGGCCACCGACCGGATGCGTAAATTCGCGATATCAATCCGTGGAAGTCATTGCGGGATACCGGCAACGGCGGCGTATTGACCTTATCAATTCTGCGATGAAATAAGGCCACTACCTCATCCCGACGAGCAATCTAACCAGAAGCAGTTACCACGCCCAACTGGTATTCATTCCAGACAGATTACCGTCCGACGTCAGTTGCCAATTTCATGCTTCTCTTACGCAGTACTGACAACACTAAATCAATTTGGAATTTTCATACACACATGCGTTTGCTTCGAGCTCGTCCCTGTGACCTTGAGTATAGAGTTTGAGCAGGCCTCAGTCTCGTTCAATACAGCAGTGTTATATTCCCAATTAGCTGCCTCCGAAGACAGATTCAGTCAAAATGGCCTAAAGCGTGTAAGTGCTTATTATCAGGCAAGTTAAGCGATTGGAAGATGAAAGTTACCTTATGCTGCACCTGAAGAATGCCGCTGGTGTCTTGGCCTTCCTGACCACGTCAGCACTGCCCGAACTCGGTCCTTTTGTAGACCCAGAAAACACACCTTCCGACCTCTCCGAGGATTTTGTAAAAAGGTCTGAAATGGTTTATCCTGCCCAAAGCTCAGGGATGTGTCTGGCAGCACGCCCGTACTGGTAGAATTTTCCCTCCAACACTCTACAGATCTGACCAGTGACTTAGATCATTACGAGAATAACCTGATTGCGAAATTAGCAGCCAAAATTTCGTCTCTCTACAACACCTCCTTCCTTTCGATCCATCTGGCCGCCACGGACAGCCGCGATGCTTTTCCGCCTGTAAGGATAATCCCATCGATTCCACCATGTGTATTGACCCAAGTGAATAGAGTTGGATTCCTCGCCTGGACACGAAGAAATATCATTTCAATGCAGCATCGCAATTTAGGAAAAATATGGACGAGTTCGAGGCCTCCAGGTCGGTGACAAATGGCGCATCCCTTCCTTAATAATACTGTCACAGTAGAGCGAGATACAGCGTCTGATGATTGCAGAAACAGATGTTAAAAAGGATTCAACATCGCTAGGCGTGCTGGCATCGCTCAAGTAGTCCTAAAGGATGCCAAGGTCCATTTCCCTCGTCCTACCGAATCGCCGTGTTTAACATCTCCTTTCAGTGATTACTTGACGTCGTGCAGAAAAATCTCGCGTGTACTGAAAGAGATAATGATCTGATACACCATCAGAACGTTCCCGCACCTTCTGGTTCCCCAGCGATTCAAGAAGTATCTATGGTCCAGAGCATCATTCCGCCCGGGCTGCGGGACCCCAAAAACATGATCGGGAAGATCAAATCACCGAGCTTACTCGCGATGCTGTACATAATTGAACACTAACTGCAGTCCACAGGATAAGCTCGAAGCTTTTGTGCCGTCATCGACAGTTGCTGTGACAGGAAAGGCAGTGACAACTAGTCAGACTCAAATCCACGCTTGTACCCTACGTGGCTTGCTTGAGTCTTTGGATGATATTCGTCGCACTCGAGACGACCTTGTTGTTCGTGCCCAAAGACGAGCGGAAAGCGACGACATACGACCAAAGGTGCTGACGGCAGCAGCAAGCTTAGAGCATGGGACAGAAATGAGCGCTACTATGTTTGAAGATGTTTCGGACAATGAACTCGCGAAATACGACGAGTCTATTCAAGGTCTAACGGAGGGGCGGAAAAAAAAGAGGAGATTCCCGCGTCAATCAAGGTCGTTTCAGTCAACGTTCCGTTCCAACTAATTCCTGACAATGTCCAAGTCCACAAATGGCGCTTTCATTCAGTCTAAGAAACAAGACCCTGCCGTCAAGGATCGAGAGCAGGCCCTTCAATTTCTTGATCTCGCGTATTCTCGTTATTAGTGATTCATATATTTAACATCCAGTGAATCGTAATCCTGCTGATTACATTCAGTGTACAGCTTGCGTGGACTATGCAATGCGTCGGATTGTACGAAAACTTCCAACAGGCAAGCTTTGCAGACAGAGCATGTTATGTCTACAACATTAAGGACGAATTGGCACAGCAGATGAACGCGAGGCAGCATAAATAAAATCAAACAAAAAAACGATAGCAGAACCACCAGGAAATACAACGACGGAGCGCAGGAGAGCCAAAGAGAACAAACAATGACACAACAGACAATATCAACCATGCTTCTTCCCTAATATTGTCTGTGTACTCAACAACCACGCAAGTCACCCAGAGGAATACACCATCTGGCCTGTCTTGCAATGATGTCTGTGACCCTCATCCCTGGGCGGGTATATATCGTCCCTAGATCCTCGTCACTATAGAAGGCACTCAGTTTTTCACTCTCATTTCTTCCCTTGCTTTCTTGCCCGGAAAATACGCCTCCAGAAATTGTTTCCTTTGCCCCCCGCGGGACTAGTAACCGGGGAAAGTGTCGAGGTAGTGTCAGGGGTAGCTGGCAGCTGTGATGATAATGATGATGATGATGATGATGATGATGTGCTCTTGGTTTCTCCGCTGGGCTCCTCGGGAGGTGGAGAGGGGATGGGATATGTCTTCCCTGCCGCGCTTGCATTGTTCCACTGCGTAACAAGTGAGACAGTGAAAAGAACCTAGAAGGACAACATAACGCACGGGCTGAGCCGAACTGGGGGCCGGTTGCTGCATAGTACGAGTCTTTCCTCTCGCGTGATAGTCCCTCTGTGCAAAAAAATGAGACAGTGAAAAGAACCTAGCTATGAATGGAAAAACAACGCACAGGTCGGGACGCACAGCACACCTCACGATCAATTTGAATTTGAGAGCCCATAACTTACTCACAGGGACGGCTGCGACGGTGTGGGTGTTTACAGCTGTGTGCAAAACTAATGTCAATTTAAAAGGAAATCAATGCAACAATGCAACAATAACGCCTCCTCGATGTTGAGGACAACATCCAGCAACTGAAAAACATTGTTCAGACTCGTTTTATCATTCTGCTACTACAGCTAAACATATTACGCATCATACATCCGACATCGTCGATCATCCTTCAATTCGCCGAAAGACATCACCAATGCTCGAACTACGACCTGTATCGCACCATGGTCAACCGGAGAAGATCCAGAAATCTCAGGAGAAGTATCTAGCAGGGAATCACACTTGTAATGTGTTCTTCGAAATTATAGCTGGGATGTGAAAGATTTATGTGGAGCTCTTGTCGTCTTATTCCTATCGCTGTCAGTGGAGACAGATGATCAAAGAACATAGTTCAATCGAAGGTCAATTGTCACACCTTACTGGACATACTCGTACACGGTACGATTACGCACGCATTCAAGACCCTGTTCTCAGTTGCATGATGACTTGATATGTTTCTCAAAATGCTTACATGGCTCATGTTTGAGCATAGCGTCTTTTGGCACTCTCATACTCTCTGGCAGGCTGACTTCACCCACAAGATTCTTCAGAATCTTGCTACCGAACCTTGCTGGACCCAAGGATGTTGGTGGTGACTTTGGGAACTTTGATCATTCGTCGCTATCGTGGCCAGACACGTGCCACGAGAATTTTGCGATTGACATTAGTTTTGCACACAGCTGTAATGTAGAGTTGAGTCAGGACTGAGGAGGGATATCATATAAGTCCTCTACAGGTGTCGGATCTCGACATGTTATGTCTGAATCATATCGTTCACAGCTTTGGTGGACACCGTGACAGCCGGACCGCTACGACCTGGAAACCTTGAACAGTCATGTCAAAAAAGGGAATGTACGGATTGAGAAACTGTATGCGCGGGAGTGCACTGCCAGCGCGTCAACGCAATACTCCAAGCGCCCAGCTGATTCAGTACTCACTGCTCTGCGACATACACCACAACTCGATCCCGCAGCGACGTTAAATATCTAGCACAGTAACTAGACTCATACCTGCAAGTGCAATGGAAGAAGACTTACAAGTCAGAGAAAGGTCCACCACCGCCGTATCCGACTCCAATGATTCCAGCCACCCGTCCACCTCCCTCAGGCACCCGAATCCCACTGCACCTCAACTCTGCCATCCCTGATCTCAGACAAACCGGAGCTCCCCCGTGCTACGATGCAGACGGCGTCTCTCCAGTCTTCATCGGATCCGCTATCTTCCAAAGCTCTGTCCACCCTTGCAAGATTGCACCTCATCTTCCGTTTCCCTGCCGTGTGCCATACGGCGGCACTGAGGTAGAACATCAGGGGCGGTATGATCTTCTGCCATTTGACCCGGCGACTATGGAATGGGTCCGTACGAGTCTAGGTCGCATCCCTCACGGGCGGGATCCTATTGCTGGGGGATATGAAGAGAATGGACCGCACTTGTATCATGCATTGGCTCGCGTGGGGCAGACTTGGGTTCTTGGTAAGACAGGAGAGCATCTTGTACGTATTCTTATTCTACCAAAGGTTATCCCATGATGTCTGAGTTCCTGGCAGGGGGGATGCAATGTCGCATATGGTGGTCAAGAACATGTCATCTCAACAGACTACGAAATCTTGTGGGTCCACCTGCTTATCTCACCCTATGATATCGGTGCTGACAAAACGCAGGTGCTGGAGGAGCGGTGCATATCCCAGGGAAGAGAAATAGATTGGTTGTATCGATACGGAGTGTGCAGTCGTTCCAAGTTTACCTTATAGATTTAACTTTTCGAAAAATCTGTCTACCAAAACCAAATAGACAACAGGGTAAGTACGAAGACAGCATACATCTACAACCGTGAGATGTCGATGATAGCAGTGATTTTTGAGCAGCGAAGCACTACCCATGAAGCACGTACAAGTACAGATAAGCTCTTATCACCGAGCTCCCTCAACAGCAGGAGGCTGTGGCTGGCTCTGTTGTGGTTGCTGCGGGCTGTGAAGCATACCAGTACCCAAAGCCTGCGTCCGGAACGCCAAGCCACGTGTCTTCTCGATAACGGATTGATATACTGGCAATGGCGAACGGTGGATCTCGATGACATTCTATAAAGAAGAGATGAATGAACGCTCGAGTACGACGTTATTAAGTGACGCCGAAATGGGATCCGCACCTTTTCGAGGTCGATCTTCGCTTCTGCGCCCATACGAGTTTCGCGAATGAGGTTGACGATCCACTTCTCGCCTTCATCTCGCGAGAGATTAAGACGTTCCGAAAGGTCACTAAGCACGTGGTTTGAGACTAAAACAATGTGGGATGCATGCATCACTTACCCGATATCGATCCGCTGGTGTATACGGCAGTATGCCTCGCTAATCAGGTAGCGTGCGTTATCGAGGAACTCCTCTCTGAACTCTCCAAGGAAGAAATCGTCCCCGACAACACGGTCCGCAAGCGTCAGCTCCCGCTGTGCTGCCTCAAAGTCAAATTCGACATAAAGCTCTTTCAGGAACGATGTAACGGGATCCTGATATTGGTACTCCTCCGTCTGGATGACCTTGACGATCTCGCGTATCGAGTGTCGCACACGCGAAGAAGCAGCTGTGCCACCTGCAGCAGACTTGCGAGAGAGGATAGCAGCGGTGGCGATGTATCGAAGGACCCAGGGACAAGAGGTTTGGATGGTGTTGAGGTAAGTGGGGGAGAGGAAGGTCTCGAGGAGGAGCGTGCGACCCTGCGGGTGGTTGAAGTAGACAAAGAGAGACCAATGAACGAGCCATGTCCGTGAGTGGAGTTGCGTGAGGGCAGCGGGCTCGGCAGATGCCGCCAAGAGTGTTGAAGGTGAGCGCGAGTCAACGACGTCGCGCAGGGTGTTCAACTCTTCCAGAGCTGTGTCCCATTTTCCAGTGAGGATGTCAGAAGCGAGTTTGCCCCAGTGGGCAGAGGTGTTGAGATCGTTATCGGTTGAAAGTACACGGAAGTGATACAGGTAGTCTGCAGCACCGCTGTAATTGCCGTAGGTATATTGGAACTGCCCAAAGTTGTATAAAGCAGTGATTTGTTCGAGGGTGAGCTATTTGAAATGTAAATAAAGGCGGTTGATGGTAGGCGAAGACGTACATTGTAGTTATCTTTGAGGTATTGCAGATTCTGATTTTTATCTTGACGCAATGCTTGTGCAACATCTGGGTTCTCGATCACATCAAGCACGGCTTGAGCCTCCAGCTGTAGGCGCTCATTTGTTGAGACAGCCTTCTCTCGTTTCCCCGAGAATTCTAAAAGATCGGGAACGTATATACCCTCACTGATTTGACTTTCAACATAATGACGCACCTTCAGGGATCTCCTCGTCCGGGTGCAGCTGCTCAAACAAGCTGACTGCATAATCCAGCATGTTCGTGCCCTTTGCAAGTTCATACTGTGCTGCTTGGACCTGCTCGACTGGGAAGAGCGAAGTTTCGACCAGATGAGCCAACAAGGGAAACGCCAGATGGCGATCCAGGTAGGGTATTATCGTTTTTGATAGATCGTATTCCGCCATGGTGGTTATGTAGGCGTCCTTGAAGCTTGTAGAGTAGAAATTTTACGGCCGCCCAAATGGGAAACTGCACAGCCACAACAGGCGTAACGAACTGCGATATTCATGAGGCTGCCTCTTGTCCAACAACTCAATCGTCATCATGACTGCAATCACTCAGAACTTGCCCAAATTTATATCAGACCTTGGAATATCAATAATCGGTGACGTATGTTGATTTCTGCAGTTTCAGTCGCTGCTCGGGTGGACTCAATATGTTTCAGAAATGTTATTCCTCGCTGGTCGAGAACCTCAATGTCGGGGACGTGGATTGTCTCAAGTACTCGCTTTCCAAGGGATTGGGCATTGGAATCGTAGTAGGAGGTTCTATCATGAAAGTTCCCCAGTTAATGCTTAGTGAGTCCGTCGGGCGCTTCCAACTCTTATCAGGTATTTATGACGCTCCAGTTCTTCGCGGACGCTCCGCCCGTGGTCTCTCTCTACCCGCATATGTCCTTGAAACACTGGCATATGCTATCACCGCCGCATACTCATACCGAAATGAGTTCCCATTCTCGACCTACGGCGAGAATCTATTCCTTACCATACAGAATACCATAATTACGCTCCTAATCATCTACTTCCCAACTCCATCCCTCCGAAATGCACAGGCCACCGGCCCACAACTGGCAGTCGCCAGCGCAGCCTCCGTCGCATCCGTCGTCACGCTGTGTATTCTCCCTAAAGATATCCTGTCTTTACTCCAAATGGCCACGTTGCCACTATCCCTCTTTTCAAAACTGCCCCAAATCATGCAGAACGCACGTGCCCGCTCCACGGGTCAGCTCTCCGCATTCGCTGTCATTTCTCAAATCGTGGGCTGTCTCGCTCGTTTGTTCACTACCGCGACCGAGGTCGGTGACCTTATCGTCACTGCTGGCTTTGCTCTCGCGCTGGTCCTCAACCTTGTACTCGGTGCGCAGATGTGGTTGTACTGGGGGAACGACCACAAAGAAGACATTGGAAAGACGCAGATTGGAGCGCTCAGCGAGAAGGAAAAGAAGGAAGACTGGGCATCGGAGAGGCAGGGAAGAGTTGAAGTTGTCGTTACTCCAAAGTCTCCTGTACCGCGTCACACCGCGTCACCTACAGGTAGAAAATGGTCAAGGAAGGTTGATTAGTACTATACCTCCGTTATTTAACAGACTCGATTTTTATATGTTTCTCTAAAAGATTCAAGGACTGATCCGCTAACATTTGGGTATGGACATGGACAAGAAACTCAAGTACTAGATTCACTTCTGGTTTGGTGTTTGGTTCTCCTCCCTCTGTCGCCACCACTCGGGCGCCGTGTCGGCACGGGACTTCTCCAGCTTTTCCAGCTTGTCGACCTCGGCCTTGATGAAAGCCTCCAAGCCGGCAGTGACTTTCTCTAATCCCTCCTGGGGGTCCGACGGCGGCGGCCACTGAGTCACCTTCACAGAGCCACTTTGCATCTGGTTCTCGATGGAAGTAAGATCCTAGTCACGAATGAGCATATGACGGGTCTCGAATAGGTTGAGAACAGACCTTGACCACGTCTTTCAACTGGACGATCGCTTGCCCCTGATTCATCCACTCACAAACCGAGTTGACCTCCTCAACGGTCCACTCGCGTACCCTGGGGTCATCCATACGCATGTGAACACCTGCTGCGCCATTTGGATGTACCAGCTTCTCTGCACCACCAGGCTCGCTAAATGTCTCATCGAGCTGTGATGCAACATCTGCAGATGCATTTTTATCATACTTGGGAGTAAAGATGCGTATCTCCGCATGCGATGATGGCCTATCGCCTAAAAACAAGAAGTCGTGACCAATGAATTTCTCCAAGTCAAGTCGATCCTCTTCTGGTACTTCGGGGGGATGGGCAAGTTGGATGAAATACCGGCCCTTATACGTAGCATATTGTCAATGGTATTGAGCTTGATTTGAAAAAAACTTACGGGTCGACTGTATGCCTCTATGATGAACGTGGAAGACTCAAACGGCTGGACCATTGGAAATTGAGCCAGGTAAAGCGGTATTAGGACGGGATAGGTAGCTTCCTGTCTTGGGGGTGAGAATGAAGAGGAGACATCATGGGGGAGGGCATACTATATTGGTTTTTGAGAACTGTTGCTGGAAATGCGCATCTTCATCAGTCGAGGTCGGTGTTCGGTTAATGACGTCGAGAGCACTGATAGTGTAGGGCATGCATATAACATCAGAACCGTGTTGATGCGTGAGGCTCTGAGAAAACGGGACAGCTAGACTAGGCTCGACTTGGTCATTTCGGAGAGCAAGCCTCCCGAGGAGGTCAAATGCAGCGCCTTGTGAAAGTGATCAACCTCGCTGGTATGCCTGGTGTGGAGAGATCGCACCCGGCAAGTAACTATACGAATATCGTTAGCTGGGAGAAGCTTGATAAATGAACTAGTGTACCAATTATTATAATACGAGGTGATAATTCGCTGCAAGGCTCTGCGTAAGTTGAAGGGAACACAAAAGGAGGTATCTGGATATACCTGCCGCTCATCATCCCTAGCATTCATGTGTGACTCAACTTCTGCGTCCACGAACCAAGCAGGAAAATAGACTGGTTGAATGCGGATTGGTTGAATTGGCTGAAAGTTGCCGCCGAGATACTTTGCGCCGAGCGACCCAAGGAAATCGCGGAATAAACAACCTACGGAAGCTGCTAGACCGACATGTCTGATGGCAGTCTCCTTTGAGAACGCAAATGGAATGGCTGGAATATGCTGGTCAGCAGACTGGAGCGAGTACGAGACGAATGCAGGTGACCTCTGACTTTTGGATGATATTGTGGTACTTTTTGTGAGTAGCTTCGCGGGGAAGATGTGCGCTTAATATCGCGCACAACGACTCCTGCTCGTCGTCGCAGCATTAATGCTCGTCTACCAGCTGGACAAAACTCTTGGACGCTTCGTGCAGTGGCACTTGCAGTCAAATTTGAGAGCAGGAGGCGCCCACCAGAAAAGGAAAGTCGGTTAACGTTATTTTGGCACGTGAGCCGCGAGCGACGTGTTCCGCAAAATGGCCAGTGCAAATCATCTGCCATCAAACTTCAGTCCCCTCCTTTTCCTGAAGGCCTTCGTCCGCAATGCACTGGGCGTCACACGTAGCTATTCTATGGCTGCTTTTTGCTGTTCTTGTTAGCGCAGCCGATCTTTACAAAGTTCTTGAGCGTCAGTCCAAGGCGTGTACCAACTGGTTTTGACTAGCCCGTCTGACTGATATGTGGCTTTCAGTGTCCAAACATGCATCGGAGCAGGATATCCGCAAGGCATACAAGCGTCTGAGTAAGAAGTATCACCCTGACAAAAATACGGATCCAGGGGCGGAGGAGAAGTTTGTTGATATTGCTCATGGTAAATCGAGTTACACGTACTCCCGTAGAATGGCATCCTCATGGTACTACTTCAGCATATGAAATCCTTTCAGACTCTACAGTACGCACAACTCTCAAGCACTCCTTGATGCCCACTCATGATTTTTAGAAACGCCAAATTTATGATAGGCATGGTGAAGTGAGTCTATCATCAACTCAATGCATATTTATTTGGATATGAACACGCACCTTTTGCGTTTAGGAAGGATTAAAGGCGCACGAAGGTGGACAACAGCATCATGCCAATCCTTTCGACATATTCTCCAACGTCTTCGGCGGTGCCTGTGGGTGCGATTGCTTGCCACTGCCTCTCTGTACTGATCAGTGAGCAGTTAATACGCAGCAGCAGCAGCAAGTGCGCCGTGGACAAACTGTTCTAATTGAATTCGAGGTTTCACTTGCAGATATGTAAGCCCGTATCCCCGGCATGTCTGTAACCGTTAACGTTAACTCATGACCCGTGTAGGTACACGGGCGCCAATATTGACGTTCGTCTTGGCTTGGTCTTCTGCGTTGTGACTTTGTTGAGTTGACGCGTTTCCATGAACAGTTCACGATGAGGAAGAAGATACTTTGTGATCACTGTCGCGGCTCAGGCGCTGCCTCGGACGGTGACATCCATACTTGTTCAGGATGTGGTGGAGCCGGCGTCAAATCCTTCAAACAGCAAATATTTCCCGGCATGTTTGCACAGACGCAGTCAACATGTAACGATTGCGGTGGCCGGGGAAGGGTCATCAAGAAACTATGTCCACACTGCAAAGGAGAAAAGGTGGTCGAGCATACACAACAATATACTTTGGAGTTGCAACCAGGTACGCCAGAAGGGTTTGATGTCATGTTTGAGGGAGAGGGAGATGAGAACCCAGACTGGGAGGCTGGCGATGTTGTTTTGAGAGTGCGAAGTAGGAAGGAGAAAGGTGCCTGGCGGCGGAAGGAGACCAGCCTGTACTGGCGGGAGACCATTGGCGTAGACGAGGTAGGCTTTGTTGAAATTGTTCCTCTTCAACGGCTTATGTTCTTGCTTAAACTATAGGCACTCCTCGGATTCCAACGCAATATCACACATCTCGACGGTCACGTCATCGAGATAGATCGCCAAGCAGTGACCCAGCCTGGTAAGCTGCTGTCATTTATTCGCCTAGCCTTTCAGGGTGGTGTTCAACTTCGTCGCAGGTTATGTCCAAACTATAGAGGCCGAGGGGATGCCCCTGCATCAAACAGACGATTTTGGCGACCTTTTTATAGAATACAATGTTGTGTTACCCGTTGAGCTCAACTCAGACATTCGTCAAAGTAAGTGATATTCCAACCTTCCAAGGTATCGATCATTGTTTTGACCGCATTTCATAGAACTCACTGAGGCATTTTATGGTCCAAGCCACCATGATAGAGACGAGCTATAGATTTTCTGGATACAATGGCAAATGTATCGTAATCTATTTTTCTCCAAGAGCTTGTGTTTGCGTGAAAGTGGAGCACTTGCCATATCAAGCGTTGTGTCCTGTTCATCTGACCTGCCCTAAGTTCGCGGTGTGTATAAGATAAGCTGAATACGACTTCTGTTTTCTTTGGTTCGGACCCCTTCGGCGTGGACGAGGTTGGTCACCTTTTCTGCATGTCGTCTTTGACTGAACGTTTTACCCAGTGTTCCTGTGAAGCCGTCGTTTAGTGCTAGTCCCCACGCCGCGAAGGTATCGGGTGTTAGGAGAGAGAGCGTTTATTAGCCGGGATTGTCTCAGTTGGAAGACGAGTCAGGCAGAGTGACCCCTTGTCTGCATCGAGGTTGGTCTATCGTTGGTACCTTTTGGTAAATCTCATCAAATTTTGCAGTGGACTTTGGGCTTATGATGGATGAAGTGTGTTCGCTTCGTCTGCGGTAGTTGTGGCAGCCTTTTCAAGCTGGCCATCAGTAAGTCAAGACTTCCTGGGGGCGTGTTGTTGTGCTGAAGACTTTTCAGCTAGTTATTGACATGTGCCTTGGCCTGCAGCCATGGTGATGAGTATGCTCGTAGGCGGGCATTGCTGCATCATGTTTTGGTGTAGATTCTAAGCGCGTGCTTGCTCATGGGTGTTTTCCCATGATGTTACCTTCAAATTAAATAACCCAGGACCCCAGTCTCCGAAGGGCACGCTTCCAAGGATTACTCTTTGGTCGTGTTTTCCTTTGGAGCCTACATGTTGCTTTGTCAAGTAGTAGTATGTAGCAATGAACTTATAAATGTGACGATGTGTGAGGAAGTGAGACTGTTACAGCGCTGACTGTTTCGCCTGGCCTCCGAAATCATGAAGAGGTTGAGGACCGTTTGCATCAATCCAATGTTACATAGTAAACATTTGAAAGTCGACCCATCGGCGATCGCCTAGATGGATTGCACATTACTTACGACGAGCCACTATTTATATGATGGCGTGTAGAATAGTTATAGTACGTGATAAATCCATGGTTCATGCCTGAATATCAATGATGAGATGGGGAAATGTATGGATAGATGACAAACGCACAAGATAATTATACGATTTGCGATCCTCACAGCGTTCAAGATACTCTCGCTGCGTCGGATGTACATTAGAATCATGCAAGGTAAACGAGCAATGTTACCCACATCGATCAATCCTTCGATCCGTTTCTTGATATTCTGTGGGTTCGGCTGGAATCGAGAGGCAAGTTGTCGAGTCACTTCGTTGACGAGGTCGTTATGAGTCAAGTGCTTTCTGTCTTTCATGATGCGAACGATGCATGCCTAAGAAACAATGGACGTCAGAGTTCACGGCATGACAAGGCTGAATGTGAAGCTTACCTCAATTTGATGGTGTCGTTCCTCTTCGATACGATCGTGAGTTTCTCTCCGCTCCATATTGGTTTCCACCTTGGCGGACACCGTGCTTATCTTGATCTTCTGCATTGGGCATGTGAAATCATTATTGAAGGAAAATGAGTCCGATGGATGAACATCTCGTCCGGGGGGATGTTTCTTGAGGATCTTGAATTTTGCACATGCTAGGGATTGCAAGTGCCGTTGAAGCTCAGTATCTGGGATTGAAGTAGCCGCTTTCAGTTCCTGATCAGGAGCGTCAGATAGATCAAAACATCTTAAGTTGTCAAGGACTCCCACCTCATATGTAAGGAACTCGTCGCCTGTCAAATTCTCGAAAAGCAGCAAGATCACGAGTGCAAATGTCGACACGTTAAGATCGTGCTTCCTGTTCTTAAACTGAACACGAACGTCGGCATTTCCAAGTGAGGGTTGCCATGCGAGGCGTCGTCCTGAGTGGCGAGAAAAATAGAAATGCTCGAATGACTTGCAAGCCCTGGTTAGAACTTCAGGGAAAATGCAAGATGCACTAGAGTGAGACATCGGCCAGAAAGTCGACGTCATCACGGTCACAGAGATCTCCACTTCAGGTGCCTAAACGTCCATTAAATAAACACTAAAAAGGCAGAATCATAATGCCTACTGAGACGCCTTCAAGATACTTGCGGTAGGCTTGCATGGTATCAGCCGATATCTTCATATCGTGGAACATGCCTTCCAGCTTTTGGGTGAATTGGTACCCGCACTCAACTTTGAGTTTCGCCAGCATGCCTCTTTCAGCGTCATCGGAGACCGACCTGCCAAGTAGCAGCCGTTTGGCGAGATGATTCTTGTAGTATCGTTCGAAAGCATCCTTCTCCGTGATGTACCGGAAAACCGTGATTGTTTTATCCAGCACAGCATCGACCTCCATATCGGTTTTCTTTGAATAGAATCAGCAAGCACGATAATTGTGAGAGTTGGATCACTGACGCCTTTGAGGCCCTTCTTCAGGTTTTCATCGATGAAGAGCGAGATGTACTCTGGTGCCTTCTCATTTAGATTGATGAAGTCTTCGAATCCCTTGTGACCCTCATTAGGGTATACAGGGACTACAGAACAGAACACCGACCTCATTTAATGAGCTCTCTAACTCTCTGTTGCTATCGAATGCCTGAGTCCAAACGCAGTCGAATTTATCCTTCAGATCGAGCACATTCTGTACCCATTTGAGGGCCAGTGCCAATGCCGGAGGCCCAGTAGCACCACGACCCTGACCCTTGTCTCTTCCTTTCGTAGTTTCAGGATCATTAAGGTCTCCATCGTCTATGTCTTGGCCAGTATCAAGACTCGTGGAAGCAAGATTGATCTCCCTTCCTCTTCGTAAGATCGAATCCTTGAATGACCTCCTTAAGGTTGGCATTCCACTAGGAACCATGATAAAAAGACGATACAAGCGGTTGAGATCGTCGAATTTATCGAGGTCCACCATGACATCGAGGCCAGAATTGGGCATACTAATGACAGTCGAAAGATTATGTGTTAATAAATGTCGCTCGAGAATCTTTCGGAGAGGGACACCAGTGTGGGAGTAGAGGTAATGATATGTTCGTGCTTGTTCCGAATCGAGACGTCCCTCGACCTGCACATCATGAAGTAACCTGAATTTTTTGAGTGGATAGAAGACGTACTCTTCGCAGATACTCTGGTGCATCACACATTTCCAGAAGACGTTTACCTTCAACGGAGTAGAAGCTTTCGCTGGCTGTTAGCACCGCTGGTTCTAGATCCCGCTTGTAGACGGTTTTGCCGTCATGATCGACGCTCAGCTGCAGAAGAACGTCGACGCACTCCTTCACCGCGGAGCGGCTGATGACATATCCGTCACGCTCAATTTGGATTAAGCTAAGCACCGCGGAGGTGATGTGATCCTGTATTGGGGGTCGTATGATGTGCTTCAAGAAGAGATCTAGGCCAGCGTCCCAGATTTCTGGGACATCGTTAGCCTTTGTATAGACACGATCCTATAGATGCTTCCGTGTGAGGCATGGATGGACACTGTGGTTGAATGCTCACCATGTACTTGAGAATATCTCGAAGCTTTGACATATTCCCAGTATGATCGTCCCATACACGTCTGACAGCCCTCAATAGCGACTCTCCTTCTTGGCTTTGTTGCACAGGATCCTTGCTGCTGCCACTGGGAAAAGCAGGAATGATTTCGCTTTGTGCTAGCCTGTCAATGTTCTCCGCCACCAGCTGGCAGACCCCCTTATATAAGATGGCACCATTCTTGTACAGCACCATATTGTAGGCGTAGCGATAATTCTCCTCGAATGAAAGGTTTGATGCATTCTGGTTGTGGATTTCACGGATGTTCGTCGAGAGGCGGGTCCAAGTTTCATCCAATGACATTTCTGATTCATGCTGAGATTGCTTATCAACTGCCAACAGCCTTTGTCTCACGGATCGCTTACTTTGCGGGGTGGTTTCTATCCAAAGATTTATTGTCAGAAATGAATGAATGGTGGCAGAACGTAACACGCACGATTTTTGTCTTCACCGTGCGTCGCGCTGACAATCAACTAGCTCAGTAGATTCCCTTCATTCGAAAGTTCGTGACCCACCAGAAGCCATCGTTGGTGCGATTCAGTAATAGTGTCACAGCAGTCTCCCCTTGAGACAGAGCATAGAAGGAAGACCAACTAATACTTGTTCCTTCTCTTGCAGTAGGTAACACTGCCAATCTCCGGCCGACTTCTATTTCGGTAATGTTTGCCTCTATTGAAATCAGAAGCTGTTGCCAAACATCACACAACGAACTTTCCCGCAGTAGATACGGTTTTTATTCTCGCGAAAAATGCGGATGCAATTACTGTAACAATTAGACAAGAAAGCAAAATTGTCCGGACATGCTATGAGGAAGCCTGCGATCGAGATGAACGAACGAAATCAGCAAAGTACTTCCGAAAAGCCTTGTTATCAAGGTCTCGAAGTTTGCCCGCGAACTCCATGGCGGTATCTGGTGGCCAGCCTTGTGAAGGAAGGAAGGCAGACAAAAAGAATTCCTGTGCTTCTTGCCCTCTAGTTTTGCAGACCATCTGGAGGAAGTTGCCAATCTCCAGTAGAACCTAAACTAGATGTCAGACGGAATGAAACTGGCGACAAATACTTCATTGGCACATACGACCATCATTTGTCCATCCTTGATATTAAACTGAGGTGATGAAAGCACCACGAAGGCTGTGGGAACGAGACGCTCGTAGACGAATCGCTCAAAACCAGGTACACCCTGGGCTGCTTGACCGTCAGCTGCTGTAGCTGGTCGGCACCAGACCTGAACACAGCGGCTAAGGAATGCAAAAGCTGATTTCTGACTGCTTGAGTCGGAGATATCCTCCGCCAAGCGACTCATGCTGATCAACAGGGGTTCGAAAGTAGCCTTGTTGCCTATACAAATATGAGGACCAACCCACAGCAGTCACATGGAAGCTTACGATCAGAGATAAAAATATCATGAAGATCGGAGGACATAATGTTGGTCAACAACGTCAGATAGGCACGCTTGGTTTCTGCATGCGAAACACTGTCGTCGGTGCCTGTAACGGGCTGAATGAGAAGCTGGGTGATGTGAGCGCTTAGAGGTCCAATAAGCTCGTCCAGAACATTGAAAAGCTCGCTCTGTTGGCATAAAGTCAAGTCAGGTATAAATGCACGAGCTAAAGCACAATCCTCACCTGAAGCTTGTGAATCAGTAATCCAATGAAGTTCATGAAGTCGACGAGCTCAGAGGGTTCGAATTGTGCAAGAAGGTTGGCCATCAAGGATGGGATTAGGTAAGTAACACTGGATCCTGTCGTGGCAATGATTCGCGCAAACGCATGTCGTGTCTGCAGATGATCAGCTTCGAATGTGTGAAGAACGAAATACCGACTTACTGCGTCGCGAACATCTTTGAAAACGTTCATAGCCTCCAAACATGCTAAAATAGCCTGCGCCACCTGCCG
The DNA here is from genome assembly GCA_016584345.1 of Suillus ampliporus. Lineage (NCBI taxonomy): Eukaryota > Fungi > Basidiomycota > Agaricomycetes > Boletales > Suillaceae > Suillus > Suillus ampliporus. The sequence goes on along the minus strand of JABCPV010000014.1, from coordinate 356,894 downwards.
AAACACGTCTAAAGATGGGAGAGAATATCCCTCCGGCACCGGAGAAGGATAATCTGGAAACCCTTTCGCAACATTGCCGAGTGCCATGATACTGTGATGAATGCGAAGGATTGGAATGGCATCCTTCCCCCCTTGTGCCGCCGGTAAATTCGAGGAAAGCTCATCTAACAGCGGGGTCACAATCGAGAGTAGCATGCTCGCTTGCTGATCGGGTGATTTTGACACCAAAGATATAAGCGTGCCCAAAGTCTCAAACAAATAGAGCTGTGAGTCGAACAAGCCAGGGTTTTTTATCGCCTCCGATAAGAGATCGTCATCCGGACTATCAAGAGTCGGTAAATCTACTTGGATGATCAACAGATCCCTGATGCCTTGCACGATGTTGACCGCAAGTTCCTCAGAAATGTCGTTTCTGCCTTCTTTGATGAACCGATGGAAAAGATAATATGTCCGTGATCGAACTGTGTTGTCTGGATTGTGGAGTCCTCTAAGCCATGCACATCAGTATTGGAACACCGTCGCATGTCGCTTCGTGCCTACCGAGCATCAACAATGGCCTCAAGTGTCGGCATAATGCACTCCTTGCGGATCTTGAAGAAATCCCCGTAACGGGCCACGGTTTCGAAGAACTGCATGGTCACTGAGCGGTGAGGGAATGCAGATATACCACTCTGCACCAGAGCTAGCAACATTTCCCCATGAGGCGTTAGCGGATATTCAGAATAATCTACTTCGCGGCGTTTCTCTTTCGGGACGAGAGGAGCGACGCAGAAGGCCGCACGGCCCTTTCCTCCGGCTGTAAAATTGACTTATAAGAAGAAGGTTTGAGCAGTCACAGAGATATATCCCCTACTTTTCACGATCTCGCCGAAGATGTACACGAGATAGACCGCCAGTTCAGCGTCATTCCAATTCAGCGACATCCCACTGCGATACGCAGACAAGGTCTGCATGGACAGGGTTCTAACCGCATTAGTGACAAGGTCTTGGTCAATCGTGAACACGGCATCCATCAATAATCTGAGATCCTGTAAAGAAAGTCAGCGGACTAGAAGCTGCAAGTGATGTACGAAGCAACCTTGCGGAGGGTTTCAAATGCAGTATAATCATCATCATCCAAGTCGTTAGGATCTTCTTCGTCATCCCACTTCATCTTCTGCATAATGACTTGGAGCAGAGACACAAGGAATGAGCGCTTCGATTCTTCAAGTGGATCCGTGGCCACTTTCCGGGCGCGCTTGTACTGAATAGAGATGAGTCGCGCTGCAGGGTTCGTCAGGATAAAGATTGACTCACGCTTGCGAGGACTGCCTGCAGCAAGGAAAATACTGTCGAGCATGTGTCATCATATTTATCTGACATAAATCGCAACATGACGGGTAAAATCTGCTCCAATAGCCGCATAGCTTCTGCCGCAACCTCAGGTTTTTCAGATTCCTGGACAAACGATAAGTCTGTCGAAGTGCTAAAGAATCCAGAAGAAACTTACTATATCAGTCAATTTTGACAGCTCAAGGCCCAAGATGTTCAGCAGACGGCCGAGAGCCTCTCGGTAAGACTCTTCCCCTTCATCTTCGTTGGATCCTCGTGCGACTTGTTCCGCACGTGTTTTTGATTCGAGCGCATCAATAACTTGTCCGAGGGCCAATACCTTGATAAGCTGCAGCTTGTCTTCTGGTTCCTTGAGACCCTTTGCTACAATGCGCAGCAAGGCCGTTGATGTTGCAAGCCGAATAGCAAGATTGGGGTCCGGGAGCAGTGAAAACAAGAGAGGTATAGTCACTGGTGTGACAGTCAGATTGATATCGATCCACCCTTTCATCATTATCAGCGCGAAGCCGTATGGTCACAACTGATCACTTACCCGCGTACGAACCAAACGTCCTGATGCCCCAATCGACAATTTCTAAAGCCTCAGAAAGCTCTGGCGAAGATGTCGTCGTTTTCCTGAGCGCCGCCATCCGTTCCGTCCCATCGACGATGATCGTCAATACCGCTTCATTGATCAATGGTGCATCTCGCTCTCGAACTGCATCCCTGACGCGAGAGTCTCGCGTATGCCGAACGGGGTTAAATGTCCTCGCAGACTTGATCGTTTGGTCTGCGACTTCGCCAGAGATCTCTGTTATGAGGTGGAAAAGGAGAAGCGACACATGGCGATTGAATTGTGGCTGGGATGGAGACTCGGAGAGACGGATGAGAGAAAACAGATCGGTGAAGAATGTTGGCCACTGCTCGACATATGTGCATAGGAAGAATAATGTGAGTGTATGCGAAAACTTGTTGCGAAGATCTGCAAGTCATTGTGAATGTTCCTGAAAGGATCGATGTACGACGAGCTCATACATGGTGCATTAGATTCAGCTGAGCCATAGACATATTCAGTTTGTACATAAGATATGAGGGACTGTTGCAGAGTACGAAATGAGGCTTCATCAAGAGGTTCAAACCTGTAATGTGAGCGATAGATCAGAGCCATCCCAACTTCGATATATGCAGAATAAGGGCATGTGGTCATGACGAGGATTCTCAACACGACCAAGTGGTGTCCTTTCATACAGGATAAAATCATAAGCACTTACCGATTGTCAAAGAACTCGTCTAGCAACCGTAAAGAATAGAACCTGACAGATTCGGGATATTTACGACCCTCCGAGGTCATGTCCGTGAACGCTGTCAAGGCGAGTCGCCACGTTTCGTTCGCATTTTGGCGGAGATTAGATAGGTACTCAAAGGCCTGCTGATGTAGATGACCTTGCGAGGGTTCAGACGCGATACGAATTGCCTCCACAAAGCGGTGAATTTCTTCCATTGCAGCGACCGTCGCCTAACAGACACGGCACGCCCCCGGATGCTCGCGGTCAATTGGTTTGGAACACGAGCAGAATGAATGAAAGCTAGAGATTTTGGAAAATGAGCAGGTCGTCCCAGATTTTGGCAAACTGTCGAAACTCGAAAGCACACGTTACAAGCCTTGCCAATGCTTGTGTTGTGACTCTAGCTGATCACGATTATAGTGGCAGTGTAAATTTATGACTGTCAAACCATCACGTGGCTTACGTACAATCCAGCTTCTCGTCATTTGCACAGGGGTAAATTCAGCAATACAAGAAAATCATTCATAAAACCCAGCCCTGTAAGTCAGTGGAACACTATGTTTTGAGCGGGTATGAACACAAATAAAAGAGTGGCGTCTGTCAATAATCCAAAGCAAACACTTGCCCTGACGAAAGACATACACAAAGCCGACACGAGACCTCGTCAAATGCAAGCAACCGACAATCACGTGGATGGAACGACAGGCCAGAGAATGCAGGCATCAAAGTCGATGTGGTTTCGGGAAGCACCTTTCCAGACATCACGCGTGCAATGGTACACTTCTTCAATGTGATGCCGTCGAAATCTTTACTCCTCCACACTCCACGACATCCACTGCTGCCAACCTTGACTTGGCTAACGTCCGAGGTCGGAGAAAATGCCGACCCTGAGTATATCGTGTCGCGAAACATGACATCTATGGGCATCTCGGTTTCTGATGCATGATCAAGACGAAAAAGTGGAAACCCGGCGAGTTGAAAGGAGGATTGGGGTAAACTGCTGTCGGTAGGCTCATCTGACGGCAGTAAATTCGTCCTCGAGCCGGGATGCTGGAGGGTGCATATTGCCCTCGGCTCCCTGAAGTCGCATAGTCGATCTTTGATATTTGATGATCCTAGGATTGATCTGGGGAAGTCGTAATACAGATGTTGAGCGGGTCCAATAAACGCAAAATGCTCTGGGAAGAGCATAAAAGTCGAATTAGACTGATACTGACAGTAGCCATTAATGTTAGCGTTTCCCCGAGGAAGTAGTTGTGGACTAAACTCACGTAATCGAGTCCAGTAAGAACAATCCCAGCGCGCGTACAGGTATTGAAGAATAATATTTGTATCTCCCATTCCACCCCATTGTCTCGATATCGGTTGAAGACCATAGTCACGATATCTCCGCATATTTGGAATCCAATAAGAAACCCAAAATCGACCAGTTCTCGGGGTTGCGTTTCTAGCACGATCCTCCAGAGTGCTAAGAGAGGCGGGCCTTCTGGTGCATGAGTCGATACCTTGTAGATCCTGATCGATCTGCGTGCACTCGGTGTTCATAATGCAGCGAAAAAGTGAGCATCAAACTTACTCGTAACCATCAATTCTCAAGCCAACTGCAATCGTGATTTCCTCATGTATCCTATCGTGGGAAGTATCGTGGAATTCCATGCAACCACGGAATTGTGTTTGAAAGGCGATCGCAGCATGACTAATATCATGCAATGACCAGAGGCTCACGATCGTCGTTCGCGAGCTTCGTTCAACTTGAAAAGTTACCAACCATTTTCCGCCTGGAAGCATTTGCAGAGCGTCCACGAATGTATCGCATCGAGAAATGATACATGACGCATTTCGTGGATAAATGTTGGGATCTCGCCACTTCCTATCTAATTTCAAGGCGTTCACGACTGCATCACGTAGTTCATTGCTTGAGAACGACTCAGTGATGACGACACCTGATTCCGCTGGGAGATCCAACGGCAAGTCAAAGTGGATGGCTGATCTGTGCCAGACATAGTCTGCGGATCCTATAGTGTGCAAACCACGACACGTCTACGTGTTTCGCCATGCATATTCAACGTGTCCGTCGCTAGTACAATCACAGAAGATGACTCACCTGTGTTAAAGACAGAATATCCTCAACAGTCAGACATGAGAAAATCGCAATCAGTACGTCCTCAGGCAGATCAGTTATCAGCAGACCCATGATGGGGTGCTTTGAAGCCTCTAGTAATAAACTATATCAAAGAGAGGATTTTCATATCCATATAATTTGTATGTAAGACTTGTGTAAGGCCCGACCGCAGTCATGCTGCGTGAGAGTGCCTTGCCTACTTCACTCAAATAGTGCCAATCAGGCGTACAAGCGGTATAAAAAGCCCTGCACCCCTTTCAATTGAACGATCACCATGGATCCCATACAACCCAAGCACTCGCCTGCCCACATACATGAACCCAATGACAGCTCGGCACTTTCTGAAGTAGAAAGCCTATCTGACTCAGAGTGGCTTGATGTCGCTAGCGGCCGTGAGTCTGACAGTGACTCGATCTATTCGTCCAGAGGGACAGATCAAGGACGCACATCTTCCCGTTCGAGGTCAAGACGCTCATCTTTTAGCTACGGAAGCTCCAGAGACGGAGATGTAGATGCCTGGGAAGGCTTAATTGAAGACAGTGCTGACGAGGGGCTAGTACCCGATGTCGTCCGTCCATCCAGCTCTCCAGTCGCCTTCAATCGAGGGTACTTTACCACTCCGGATGATGAAGATGGCGACGATCCTACAGAGGAGCAACGAGTCAAGGAGGGCCTAGACCAGAGCATGATCAGTACTCTGAGCTCCTCTCGCTCAAGCTCGGTTCACGCATCCACCGTGATTAGTCCATCGCGCGATTTGCGCCTATCCTTCCCAGATCCCATCACCAGCTCCCATGAAGAGCTCTCCAACACTTCCTTCGAGGATATATTATCACTTTCCTCTGGTGCCACTTTCTCTGGCCCGGACCCCGATATCACCGTGCATATCACGGAGCCGGAGAGACCGGACTTGTCTCACACATCTGGGAGCTCAGCACCCATAACCATTGATGATGCAGTATCCCCCTTGCTCAATTCTGACCTGAATGTTTTCCTCTATGGATTTCCTTATTCGCGTAAATGGTCACTCGTGTCCATACTTCTCGAGAAGGCTGTTCGTGGTGCTCGTCTCACCATTGCCACACCGCTCGAGGAGATGGACGGGCCTATCCGGCAACTTCACATCGAGGGTAGAACGGACCGGAGCCTATTTTACCCTCGCATCATCACAATCATAGACCAGACCAATTCGACTCAAGGTGACAGGGAAGATGTAGGTCTGATTCACATTTTCACGGGAAGATTAATTGCAACGCCCTGTAGCCATTAGCCGATTTTTCCACAGAACACCCAAGTTTGGCTATTGTTTTCCTTCCATTTTCACCTCTGCAGCTCCCAGAGCATACAGCGTATCTTCCTGTCCTTGTTCCGACCCCTTGCACCATTGATGCTCTCCGGTCTGAGAATGTGATACGCAATTCTGCGCAGGAGACGTGGGACTTGTTTAATGTCCATAATGACAGGGTCCTTCGACTGAGTGATATTGCTCCATGTGTTGTGAATGCTGATGTGATTGAAAATCTTCATCCATATCGAGCGTATCGCGCCATTGATCGCATTGTATCTCGTGGCAGGAAGAAACCGGTCAAGGGCTTAGCCAATTCGCCGCATGCTTTCACAATGTACGTCCTTGCTGTCACCAACAATTGTTATCACTCACCATATTTGTTTCTTGGGTTCAAGATTTACCATGGTGTCGCTCGTGCTCAGCGTTGTGGTAGGGTCCACATTCCGTGGTACTGCACCTGTAGTTACCCCAACCCCCGTCACCACTACCGTGGCACCGGCCGCTCCAACACCATTCCTTTGGGCATTCCTTCACCCTGTCATTAATTATTCGCACGAATCGATTCCAGCCGAGCCGACAGCAGTCTCGATCCACTCTTCTCTGAAAGACTTCGCCTTGTCAGTATTCAACCCAGACCCCACGTCGGTTTCTATCTCTCAGGAGATCCCTACATCTGGGTTCCGCTGCGCGTCTTCATTTTCGGAGAAGTTGAAGTTTTCCAAGGATGTCATCCTTCGTCCAGCATCTTCCCTCGTGTCTCTGGAAGGAGGCACCAAGTCGCTTTCCGTCGTTCCTAGCATGTCATCCTCACAGCATCACGTGAAAGAGGCCGTACCAACTCCGTCTTCGTCCGCACTTACGACATCTACTCTTGGCCTGAGTTTCCTGCAGGACTCTGTGCCCAAATTCGTGGATGCATATGCACCTGCTGTTCTCGCTGCTGTCAACGCTGATATGCAAGATATTATCGACGCTCTCGACTCCCTCGTCCAAGCCATTTCTCGACAAGCTCATGTCATGATTGCCCAAACCAATGCACTTATTCAATACTCGACAGCACAGTTTGAGCAAAGAGTTCCGGATCTTGAGGCCATCATGGATACTTTTAATGCCCGTCATGAGCACGCACAGCGTCGTGCCAAGGAGCTCAAGGATCACGGGGCGAAGTGGCTTTATGAAACTGGGGAGGCTCTCATGAATCGAGCATCACGTGCCAGCGGGAAAGCCAAGGAGATCGCAGAGGACATGGAGCAAATTTGGGCTGAGTCGAGGGAGAAATGGGAGGCGTGTAAGACGCGTGGTGTGCGGAAGCGCTCGGGGAGGCAAGCGAGGAGGGGTTTTGATAAGGTGAAGAAATGCAGGGGGGCTCGTTCGAAGAAGTGCACTGGTGGTGGGTGGTTAACACATGCTCATTACTATTGAAAGCGTTTTTATGTTGATGATTTCATTCACTCTATGGTATCTTGTATGACTCGTGTACATTATGTATGAAGATTGATGTATGATTGAATAACGACTGGTCGTACCCCATTGACATATATTAAGCCGGATCGATGCGACCCAGACTGAGCATATCCTTGAGCTCAAACACATCTCCGACGTTGACAAGGTGTGCCTATCTGAATGAGGGAGGAGGCAACCGCTCTGTGACAAGTCACATGACGTGACTCATTCACATAGGGAAAGCTTCCTTGGTGTGCAGCATTAATGCTTACTTGCTGTCAAGTATCATCTGAACTCGACTTTGTTTTGTCTATAGATCACTATTCTCTTGTAACTTGTTCGTACTTGATCAACTCGCTTAACGTGTTCGGCGATCACATTGCTTATGCATAATCATCATCGACCCCATCCATATATTGCGATCCCCCCTGGAGCGAGTCTTCTGGTCAACCCTAACCCACAACAGGCATACCCATACGAACTTGGACCCAATGTACCACCTGGAGACACATTGAATTCATGGGATCGCACACCTACAGCCCGAAATCCGAATGTTAGACCAGGTGAACTACGATCTCGCAGCCGCGCTCGAAGTGCCTACGAGCCCGTACACCCCGCTGTAGCTTTCCCTGAGCCGGAGCTACATCGATTTGCATCTCAGAGATCGACCCTTCACCCAAATTCACCCCGCCACCGTCCTAGCAAGTCAGACGATGGCCATGGCTCTCTGCCCCAGAATAGAGACTATGTGGCTAGTTCCCCCTTTACCCCGGTTACACCGGACTCGGCTTCATCCATGGATTTCCTTCCGGAGGACGATGTACGGTGTAAAATATGATGCCGACGATGACGTATGCTGATGCCCTTTACAGTGGGACACGCAAGTAAATCAGCTGACTCGGGAACTGTCCAATGTTTCGTGGGTACCGCAATATTTTATTCAATGAAATAGGTATTGACAGAATACAGCCTACAATCTGAGGAGGGCCTAAGGAGATTCCAAGCCGGTCAATTAGCAGAGAAGGATGAAGAATGGTACCGGCTAGTTCCTCCCGAGGCACGGGAAGCACTGGGCAAAAAAGAGGTCGAGCGGCAATCAGTTCTGTTCGAAGTTTTCAAGTCGGAAAGGAACTACGTAGAAGATCTCAAACTTGTGACGGAGGTGATATCCACCTCTATGCAACTGGATCGAGCTAACATGCTGTCGCAGGTGTTCATCGACCCTTTGAAGTTCGCCAACCCCCCTGTCATGGCTCCCGACAAGTTACGTCCCTTTGTTCAAGAAGTATTTTGGAATTTGGATCGGATCTTAGTGCACCATGAGCGTATGCTGGCTGCGCTCTTCGAACGCCAATTGGATCAGCATCCGCTGATACAGAGCGTGACTGACATTGTCCTTGAAAGTGAGATGACGAGCAATATACTTAACAGCTCACCCTTAACACCTTTCAGCCTGCTTTCAGTTCCAAGGGGAGTACGAATCCTACATCAAACATTATCCAATCGCAGAAGAGCGGCATCGCACTGAACTCAGTCGCAATAAAAACTATCAAGCGTTCATGCAAAAATGTTCTCAAGATCCTCGGGTGCGCAAGCGCGATATGATCACCTTTCTTTCCCGACCAGTTACTCGCCTCCCACGCCTTAATCTGATCCTCGAGCATATTCAGAAGATCACGGAGCCAGGCCATCCAGATCTCGAAGACCTGCCGCTTCTGCTAAGCATCATGAGCGACTTCCTGAAGAGCACTCAACCTGGTATTGCAGCTGCAGAGAACAGAGTAAAATATTGGAATATCTGTGAAAGCTTGGTGATGCCCAAGGGAGAAATAATTGTGCGTTACGCGGGCACCATTTCGTTATCATGCTGATCGAGTGCAGGATTTGGATTGGTATAACGAAAGTCGGTCACTGGTGTACTCTGGTCCCGTAGCCCGAAGGTCCAAGTCCGAAATGGACTGGCACCCATGGACTGATCTCTTCGTTGCTTTACTCGATAACTATCGTAAGTCTTGTGTTTGCCTCTCGCTCGACTTGAAATCACGGATTCATTGCAGTGTTGCTCGCTAAAGAGGAGAGAGGAACAGGAGGAATCATTAAGCGCTACGTCACGTCTAGAGTAAGGTCATCCAGTCATTTATCGCCAATTTTTTTCACATTTGTTGCGTGTAATTTTTCTCCAGCCTATACCCTTAGAATATCTCAGGCTGGGAAGCTTCGAGGGACAGCCAGAAAGTAGGAAGGAACGGTCTGAGGAAGGAGGGATATTGGACAGCTTGCGCGCGCAATACAAACCTATATATCCATTCACCGTTTATCATTCCGCAGATAAATTGGTGCGGCGGTACACTCTGTACGCGCCGACTGAGTCGGCGAGGCAGAAGTGGCAGGATGCCCTTGTTGATGCCAAGGGAATAGATGATGTGCGACGAGATGCAAACAAGGTGTGTATATCCATATCTACATATCGATACGCTTTTATTCAACATGCGATTAGTGGTTTGCACCACAACTTGTTGATGATGGCACCTTCCGGTCACCAGGAGCTCACACTCCCCGCGGCTTTGGATCTCAAGCGTCAGGGAGGGTTGCCAACGCTGTATCTTTTAGTATGCGGCCTAATTCCCTTCTCTCGTGGAACATTGCTCATAGTGGATCATTTGTTTAGCTGCTGCGGGTGGGAAGAAGCTCATGGCGGTCGGCTGCGCAACTGGAATTTATGTTGGCTCCAGGGGCGATATCAGTATGGATCGTTCACACACTACTCTTGCTGCATCGCTGATGTTCGCCTTCAGACTTCCGCAGGATACTGTCGTATGGCAATCCTTCCTCGATCATAGTGCTACAAGAATTCAATAAGTTCATCGTGCATCATGAGAGCTATCTGCTCGCCTATTCCCTGGATATTCTCGCCAGAGTCGCAATGTATCAAGCCCCCGCAAGTAGCTTGGACGCTTCATTGGAGAAAATTGCAGGGGGAGATGGGACCGTTTTATTCTGTAGTGCAGGACGTATAAAACAGCGAACGATTAGTATGATCTGACCTAACTCACATGACACTTGGGGACTGACATCTCTGACCAGTTGTCTATGCTCTCAAATCATTCTTTCAAACTACCGTGCATGCACTGGAGGCCTGCAACCTTTCCGACCTTCGCCGCACTCCGTCACGAGGGTTTCAGGGTCCTGTATCGTCATTTAGACCGTTCGGCGAAGTGAGTGGATGTACTCATAACCTTCTTCATATATTTAATATTGCGATCCAGGCATTGTACGTTCCAAAGGATGCCTACTCTGTTACCCCACTGGCCAAGACGATTGCGATTAGCACAGAGAAGGGCATCGTAATTGCTGATCCGACCAAGTATGCCGCTCATTACATGTCCTATGTGCTCTATTAATGTAACATTGCAGCACAACAAAGCAGATGGTTTCGGTTGTTCCGGATTTCAGCGGTGCAACTTCCAACACAGAAATGGCCAACCTGAAAACTCGCTGCGAGCAGGCTAAGCCCCTCGGCCTAGTTCGGACTGGATCTGAATCGGGCGACATATTGGTCATTTATGACAGTAAGTCCTTTCCATTTAAATTACGACTATCGTTCATTGTACCTCCACATAGCTCTTGGATGCTATATCACAAAGCACGGCATTCCCACCCGGAAAAGCGGCTTTATCCGCTGGGAGACGACAGCTATGTCGTTTGCCCATCGGGGTTCTCACGTGCTACTGTTCTCATCTGACTTCATTGAAATTCGGAAGATCTCTTCGGGCAGGCTTGACCAAGTCATTGAAGGGAATGACATTCGCCTATTGCTGCACACGAACCTGAAATCTTTCTCGGTTGATGATACGCTGCTCGTGGCGATGCGTGGGACCAAGGACGACAAGGATGGAGTCAGCGACAAGATAATAGAGCTTGTCCAAACCGCGGCATTCAGCTCTGCACAGACACCGATGACGACCACATCGATGGATGGTATGTGGGATGAGTGGGATATGTAAGCGGTGTACCAGTACTAGTGGAAGATAATGGATAAGTTATGCTACATAATGCTGTTTCGTTAAATATACTATTTATGCCCAGCGGTTGTATCTATAAATCACTATTGAAGCATTTGCTTTGTATGACCCGTTCAGACCGTAGAAGTGACCGAGGACATGATCCTCATGGTGGGGAAGGGGTAAACGACTAGGAGAAGACTCAAAGGCTGTGGAGCAGCCGCGGGACTGGTGATGATCTGCTAAGAGTGGGTCGGTTTCCAGGTATTGCGTAAGAAGGAACGACTGTCTTTAATTCATTCGTCTGTGGTCTGTCTGGGGAGCATTTACTAGTAGATGGCTAAATATAGCATCACATCACATCCACGACAGCCCCACCGGCGCAGAACGTTGTGGGGGCGTAAGTATGTTAAATGGTTTTGTTTCCTAGTGCGAGCTAGCATATGATACGAGTAGTAAGTAGAAAGGTGTGTGTGTGTTGTATATATATATAATAAATCTGAGGTATCGTCAATGTGCAAACGCAAACTCGGTGATCTCTGTTCTTCAAAATGTGTATACCTACAATATCTCTAATGTCCTGACGTCCATCATGCTGCGAACAGAAGTCACGTCCTTTACTTGTGCAACGATATTGCAGTCTGATGCGATTCTCTTGTATTCTCCACCGGGCTGCGGCGCTAGCAAAAATGCGCTGAATGGTTGTCCAAGGTGCACAATCAATCGCAATGCTTGTAAATGAGACTCCGAATACAGTGGCCCATTTTCCCCAGGGGACCCGCGAAACAATGAGCCGAAAGGCTGTCCAAGGCGAGGAATGAATCGAGACGCTGGCGACTGAGACGGGCTAGGAACATTGTACAACGAAGACCCAACCGCGGACCAATTTGCCACGCTCTGCATGTCATCTGCAGAGTCAGGCAGCTCGAGCAAATAACGATTCCAGGGCCGGACAAGCAGGAATAGATGGTTGATGGGCATTGCTCGGGAGAATTGATTCGGCTTGTCTGACGTGGTGATCAGCAGATCATGAAGCCCGTCTGCCTTGACTTCATACGTGAAAGATGCCTCCTGGCCGAGATCGCGCTTCCGTCTGACTGTTGTGACACGGAATACGATGCAAGGCAGGTGCAGTCTGCGGTTTGAAAAACGAGGAGGGCTCAGCGTGTCGAGCAGGGTATAAATTTCCGAAGCCAACTCCACGGTCACAGCATTCCGCAGAAATGAGACTAATGTCTGCATCTCGTCTTCAGGGAGAGATGGCAACATGCATTGCGGAGCTTTGTATGAGGTGATGTCATCTGGCAGACAACTATTAAACCCGGATGGTTTACCGACCCAATCGAGGGCAGTAATGTCGCCCGACTGAGCAACAATCTCCTGCAACAGCCGCCCGAGGGCGTTTTGCTTCTTCTCGCCATAAATAATAGGTAGGTGGATGCCGAAGATGCCAAATAATGAGTATGCAATGTCTTCCTGCAACGTGGTGACACGCATCGACGCCCATTGGAGTTTCTCTCGAGCACGTGACATCCCCGGAGAGAAGGCGATAAGGGTCCGCCGATCTATGCCCATCGCGCGTCCCAACTCCTGCATGATCACAACAGACTGTTTGTGGTTCGGAGTGTGATCGTTGAGATATAGTGTCCAATCCTTCTGATAAAAGAGAACAATTTTGGGAGCCAGGAACTCTCCGACCGTCCATCCTCGCATGTTCCACTCACTGTTTGCCAGGGCGCCAGACTTGGACGAAGGCCGAACATCCGCCAGATAAATAATGGTAAGTGCTGAGTGGCGATACCAGACAAACATGGAGTTGAGTGATTCTTGGAGTTCAACATTGTTAGTCTTGTCGATGCAGCACGTATCACTCCATGCCCAACGATACCCCGCATCGCGAGCAACTTTGCAGAACGACTGCAACTTCACGACGCTGCCCACTGGATTCAGCCCGTACACGTTCCTGTCCTGGATGTCGCGCAGCAGCGGCTCGTTCCCTTGCCACCTATGTGATAACATGACACAATGCATGAGCGCCACATCTTCAATTGGGAGGTCTGGATGCATCATTGTGAATGACAAAAGTTCGTTGTACTTTGTGCTTGTTTCAAAGAAGCTTATCCGCGCTTGTCGATCGCACAAGAGCCCGGTGGCGGTGTCGAGTACACGAAGCGGGGTGTTGTCGAGTTGAGCGTGAATGGCCTTTCGGATAGCATTCTTTACTTCGGATGAGGTGCGATAACGGCGGCGCAGTCCTGGAGAAAGAGTCAAGTATTGAAATGCATGGGTATCCAAGGCCTACTTCGTATTTGCGTGTTCGAAGCGTTTTCCAATTTAGAGAGCATGATTTCGCAGGCCGCAATCGCTTCACCATAACACTTTGCATCATGAAGCGCTGCATGCTGTAACCTGTATCCATGATAAGACGAAGGGTTCGAGTCGATAACCTGTGTATCGCCAACATGAGTCATGGTTATGAAATATTAGACTGCATCGTACCATTTCTGCGTGGAGAAGCGCTGCATTGCTGGCTGTCAAGTTTAGTGCGAGGCCCTGCATGAAGCATGGTCAGATTACGTTGTAAGAGTCAAGGGTGAGAACATGCGTTGGTACAAGGTAAAGCGTCCTCGGGTACTGTCCACTTTGAGATCTTTCTATCGTCACCTCCGCTGAGGATTTCCTTGCCATCCGTGGAGAAGGTAAGGCAGTTGACGCAGCTTGAGTGCTTAAACATGGCGATTGTTCGTCTATCCGAGAGCCGCCAGAGGCGGACATAGTGGTCATACGATGCAGATGCGACGAGCGTGCCAGTAGAGTTGATGGCAATGGCGAAGATACTGCCTGTGTGACCTTTCCAAGGATGACCCACCTGGTTCCAGGTCGATGGATCCCACTCCTGTACGGTGGGATCATCCCATGTAGAACCAGAGAGAAGGCGTGTACCACCGGGCGTCCACGCGAGTGAGATGTTGGGTACGTGAATCTCTAATTTTGCGATGGATTGCCTTGTGCCTGGATTGATAATTTGTATATTCCATTCTGTCGCGATGGCAAGATGTTCGGATCGGCGAATACCGAACACAGAAGACATCATCCCCACAATCAATTGGATTCCCTTGTGGCTGCCACGTTTCTGTGCACCACAGCTTCGTAGTTTTATCCCAAGAACCTGTCGCCAGTACAGTGCCATCTGGCGAAAAGTCCAGTGAGGATATCCAACGGGAGTGTGCTCTGATAGCTTGGATGAGAGATTCGCCTGTGTCTCCGTCCCAGGCGATGAGTTCTCCCTTCAAACCACCACTTGCTATTAATTGTCCATGTCCCGCTACTGCCACTGCCCGTACTCCCTCGCAATGCCCCTTCATTTCCTTCAACGCAGTGCCGCTCTTTAAGTCCCACAAAAGAAGCGACCTGTCGCACGAGCCTGTCACCATACGTCGTCTATCGGGGAAGACTGCGACTGCTAATATGCCTCCTTCATGACCTTCGAACGCCTGAACAGGCGTGCTGCTTAGAATGATGCTGTGTGCTGCTTCTCCCGCCATCCTGGCAGACCTTGATCGTGTTAAGCACCGTCGAGCTAAATTTGCTGTAGGAACTAGTGTGGCTGTCTTGCCCTAAGCTACAGAGGTGCGTGTACACTTTACTATGCGTTTTTATGCTGCCAGATCACAGCAATGATGATCAACCTCAGACCTGCCTCGTGTTCGCTGATTCGCTGATTCCCACGGTTCTGTTGGCAAGAAACGTTCCATTTCTAATTGGTCTCACCTAGCCTCACAGAAGCGCTCGCAGGCGATGAGAATTAGCCAGCAATTTGATTTTTCCAGGCGCGAGCCCGAAAATACTGCGTGAACTAACTAGAACGAATACTGGATTGCAAAATAGAATCAAGATGAGCCAGTGATGCGTGACTACGTGTGATAAAAGCCGTAAGGAGGACAAGGGATCGTATACCTTACTAAGATGAGGCGAGCACAGATGACGAGACGAGACGAGATATGTGAGGAGTCTGAGGACAGTCACGTCTCCATTTTTTTGGCAGTACCGGTTAGTCTCCCCTAGCCAGACCATATAGAAGGAAGACAGTCGTTCCTTCTTGATTATACGTACTGGTGAAAAACACTTCGGCGGTAACGATCCTAATGGATGAAAATTCCGTGCAATGTCCTCTTTTTCCAAGGGAGATTAGTGCGCGCGCAGCGCCACCTGATATCGATTGCAATATCACCAGACCTGTGACCCGTCCTTGATGTCGGACGCAACTCTTGCCGCACTTCTCCGTGTCAATATCTAATTGGAGTCAGTACGTAGGAACCTCATCTACCGAACTAACTGCACATGCGATTTTCGAGTCTTTGTCTTGCAACCACCAGAGGATTCAGAGTCATTCCTGGCCCGTTCCAGCGTGGTCGGCGATCACATTAATATTACTAGTTATGCATACTAATCGTCGACTTCACCCATCTATTGCGATTCCTCCTGGGGCGAGTCATCCTACAGGCCTCCATCCCAATGCCAGACCAGATGGACTAGGACCGCGCAGTCAGGCGCGTCGTCCGCGAAGTGCCTGCGAGCCCCCACAAGCTGTCCCTGAGCCGGAGTCTGCCTCTCAAAGAACGACCCTTCACCCAAATTTACGCCACCATCCCAGCCACTCCGATGGTGGTCATGGATATCTGCCCCGGCGTACAGACTATGTGGCTAGTGCCCCCCTTACCCCGGTTACACCGAACTTTGCATCATCCGCAGATTTCCTACCGGAGGACGATGTACGGTGTGAAATATCAAGCCAACGACAACGTATTCTGATGCCCTCTACAGTGGAACACGCCAGTAAATCAACTGACTCGGGAACTGTCCAATGTTTCGTGGGCATCCTAATTATTTGTCCAATGCAATAGTTATTGACAATACACAGCCTACAATCTGAAGAGGGCTTACGTAGATTCCAAGCCGGTCAATTAGCAGAGAAGGATGAAGAATGGCATCGGCTAGTTCCTCCTGAGGCGCAGGAAGTACTGGACAAAACAGTGATTGAGCGCCAATCAGTTCTGTTCCAGGTTTTCAAGTCGGAAAGGGACTACGTAGAAGATCTCAAACTTGTGACAGAAGTGGTATCCACCTTAACGCAACTGGATCAAGCTAACATACTGTCGCAGGTGTTCATCGACCCTTTGAAGTTCGCTAACCCCCCTGTCATTGCTCCCGACAGGTTACGTCCCTTTGTTCAAGAAGCATTTTGGAATTTGGATCGGATCTTAGTGCACCATGAGCGTATGCTGGCTGCGCTCTTCGAACGCCAATTGGATCAGCATCCGCTGATACAGAGCGTGACTGATATTATTCTTAAAAGTGAGCTGACGAGCAATATACTTAACAGCTCACCTTTAACACCTTTCAGCCTTTTTTCAGTTCCAAGAGGAGTACGAATCCTACATCAAACATTATCCAATCGCAGAAGAGCGGCACCGCATTGAACTCAGTCGTAATGAAAGCTATCAAGCGTTCATGCAAAAATGTTCTCAAGATCCTCGGGTGCGCAAGCGCGATATGATCACCTTCCTTTTCCGACCAGTCACTCGCCTCCCACACCTTAATCTGATCCTCGAGCATATTCAGGGGATCACAGAGCCTGGCCATCCAGATCTCGAAGACCTGCCGCTCCTGCTAAGTATCATGAGCGACTTCCTGAAGAGCACTCAACCTGGTATTGCAGCTGCAGAGAATAGAGTAAAATATTGGAATGTCTGTGAAAGCTTGGTGATGCCCAAGGGAGAAATAATTGTGCGTTACACGGGCACCATTTCGTTATCATGCTGATCGAGTGCAGGATTTGGATTGGTATAACGAAAGTCGGTCACTGGTGTACTCTGGTCCCCTAGCCCGAAGGTCTAAGTTCGAAATGGGCTGGCACTCATGGAATGATCTATTCGTTGCTTTACTCGACAACTATCGTAAGTATTGTGTCTGCCATTCGCTCGACTTGAAATCACCAGTCCATTGCAGTGTTGCTCACTAAAGAGGAGAGAGGAACGGGAGGAATCATTAAGCGCTACGTCACGTCTAGAGTAAGGTCATCCAGTCATTTATCGCCGAATTTTTTCACATTTGTTGCGTGTAATTTTTCTCCAGCCTATACCCTTAGAATATCTCAAATTGGGAAGCTTCGAGGGACAGCCAGAAAATAGGAGGGAACTGTCTGAGGAAGCAGGGACATACAGCTTGCGCGCGCAATACAAACCTATATATCCATTCACTATTTATCATTCCGCAGAAAAATTGGCACGGCGGTACACTCTGTACGCGCCGACTGAGTCGGCGAGGCAGAAGTGGCAGGATGTCCTTGTTGATGCCAAGGGAATAGATAACGTGCGCCGAGATGCAAACAAGGTGTGTACATTCATATCTACATGTCGCTATACTTTTATTGAACCATGCGATTAGTGGTTTGCACCGCAACTTGTTGATGATGGCACCTTCCGGTCACCAGGAGCTCACACTCCCCGCGGTTTTGGATCTAAAGCGTCAGGGAAGGTTGTCAACGCTGTATCCTTTAGTATGCGGCCTACTTCCTTTTTCCCCGTGGAACATTGCTTATAGTTGATGGTTTGTTTAGCTGCTGCCGGCAGGAAGAGGTTCATGGCGATCGGCTGCGCAACTGGAATCTATGTTAGCCTAAGGGGCAATATTAGTGTGCATCATCTATACATTATTTTCACTGCGTCACTGATGGTCGCTTTCAGACTTCCGCAAGATATTGTCGTACGGCAATCCTTCCTCGATCATAGTGTTACAGGAATTCAATATGCTCACCGTGCATCATGAAGGTTATCTGTTCGTCTATTCCTTGGACATTCTCGCCAGGGTCGCGATGTATCAGGCCCCGCCAAGTAGCTTGGACGCTTCATTGGAGAAAATTGCAGGGGGAGATGGGACTGTCTTATTCTGTAGTGCAGGGCGTATAGAACACCGAACGATTAGTATGATCTGACCTAACTCACTTGGCACTTGGGGACTGACTCTCTGACCAGTCGTCTATGCTCTTAAATCGTCCCTTCGAGTCACCGTGTATGCGTTGGAAGCTTGCGGTGGGTTTCAGGGTCCTGCATCATTTAGACCGTTCGGCGAAGTGAGTGGATATGATAATCACATATTCATCATGTTCAGTATTTCGATCCAGGCATTGTACGTACCAAAGGATGCCTATTCTGTTACTCTACTGGCCAAGACAATTGCAATAAACACAGAGAAGGGTATCGTGATCGCTGATCCGACCAAGTATGCCGCTCATTACCTGTCATGTGTGCTCTATTAATGTAGCATTGCAGCACAACCCAGCAGACGGTCGCGGTTGCTCCGGACTTCAGCGGTGCAACTTCCAACACAGAAATGGCCAGCCTGAAGACTCGTTGCGAGCAGGCTAAGCCCCTCGGCCTAGTTCGGACTGAATCTGAATCGGGCGAAATATTGGTCATTTATGACAGTAAGTCCTTTCCATTTAAATTACGACTATCGTTCATTGTCCCTCCCTATAGCTCTTGGATGCTATATCACGAAGCACGGCATTCCCTCCTGGAACAGCGGGTTTATCCGCTGGGAGACGAAAGCTATGTCATTTGCTCATCGGGGTTCTCACGTGCTGCTGTTCTCCTCTGAGTTCATTGAAATTCGGAGCGTCTCTACGGGCAGGCTTGACCAAGTCATTGAAGGGAATGACATTCGCCCGTTGAACCTAAAATGTTACGCAGCCGATGATCCGCTACTCGTGGCGATGCGTGGAACCAAGGACGACAAGGATGGAGTCAGTGACAAGATCATAGAACTCATTCAAACCTCGGAATTCAGATCTACACAGACACCGATCACGATCACGCCAACGCAAGGTACGTGGGATGAGTGGGGCATGTAAGCGGGTGGTGTACCAGTACTAGTGGTGTTTCGTTAGATATACTATTTACATGGCCAACGGATGTATCTATAAATAATTATTGAAGCTTATGACCCGTTCAGATCGTCGAAGTGACCAAGGGTATGATCCTCCCGGCGGGGAGGGGGTAAATTAGGAATGGAAGTGGGGATGGACTATGCGAGGATATTAATATCAGTAAGCTCTAATCTCGCCACAGATGGTTCTGACGTGAGGTCCTGGGGGATGGTCATCGGTAGCTGGTCTATGATTGCCTTCAAGCACCGCATGCGGAGGTACTGAAAAATCGCAACCATGGTAGGAAGGAAACAAAATATGATGATAAAAATCGCCACTGCTGGTGATTTCACCGCAAACACCAACTCCACCGACGTCACCGCGAAAATTCCAACTGCTGGGATGATATGCAAAATTCCAAAAATAACCGCCCCGAGCTGCTGTGGGGAGTTGAAGTTAGGTGCTGTGCATGTAAAAATGACATGAAACGCCTTACATGAGAAGCACCCGCGCTAGCAGCGATATGCAGGCTGATGGTATATAGCATCAGCGTGAGGGTAGTCACTGCAAGGCCTCCAGATCCTGTAATTGATTGAAGGCTGCAGATATAGCAGGTTGTTGGTGGGAGCGTCAGGAATCATTCATCAAAATTGAACTGACGCTAGAAATGCCATGAGCTATGACAGGAGGTAGAATAAGTAACTGCGGCTTCCAACAGCGTGAAGACTTACTAGATTTAGGGAAGTCTTCCTGCAGTCTTCTAAGTCTCTTGCAAGTGCAGGAGATATGTGCTGGGAGGTAGAAAGTACCGTAGTTTGAGATGATGTAACAGTACTCTTGCCCTGGGACGTCATCGTGCAGAAGACAAAGAAATGGATGAATGAAACAAAAGTCTAGAACACTTTTATACAGATTCCACAGCCAGACGGAGTTCCGCAATGTCTCGACGGTTTGGAGAAGTGTGGTGCCAATCATTGCTGCGGAGGGAACTTATTACAGCCCTATAGTTATTCATCTTCTCATCATTTACATTCGCAGTGGCCCCGCTGACGGAACGTTAGAATTAAGTTTGATGGATAAGTACACCACGCACGTTCACGACAATGGCCCATTAGTCTAGGCCATTCGCGCGCCACAGATCTAGAACTAGACAGGTATCAACAACACCAGCATTCGACGCAAATTCCACAGCAGCAATAAGAGAAGTGGAGTCAAACCATTTTTGTTAATACCATTCATCGCACCGAAGGAGCTGCGTTTACATGAACGCTCAAAGAGTCTAGACCCTCAGGCGGGAGGCTTGATGGTCCAGGTCAGGGCCTGGATCTCGAAACGAATGTGCCGAGGAGTTGCATGCAGTTGCTGTAGAGAAAACATGCATGAGCACCAGGTATGACGTCAGCGGGGTAAAAACGGTTAGTTACAGTATGCCGTATATGGTTCAAGCAACGAGACATACTAGTATGGATCCTTTCGAGATGAGACCGGCCTAGGCCGCGCTGAAATAGGCCTGGAACAATATTGACGATGCTGTAAAGGTAAAGTCTCTAAAAGGCATGAGCCAATGATCATCGATCCATGATAACAGTTCTCCCTGTATTCTAAGATGAAGCCTTGGTAATGACATGCATGGAGCATTATGTGTATTGTTGGAGCAGAATGAAATGAGTAATCGGAAACCACTGCACATTTGTACCGAAATCATCCTGTTTTTTCTGTATAAGTGCGTCAGTCGGTGCGATCTTTTCTGGATAAAGCACACACCAGAAGCAAAGACAGGTTTGGTTGTTGTGACCGGTGATCTCGGTTACCAATGAAAGAGCCGCGAGCTAACTCAGCTGGAGACAGGGCGGTCTAGACCTATTGCAACTATGGACTCCCGAGGATCTCAAGAGTAATGAGATGAAAGCCTTTGGTTCCAGACTTTGCACTCTAACCGAGAGGTGGCGTTTACGCAATAAAATTGCGGCAGGACCACTCCTGAACACATCGTTTAGAGTCTTTAGAAAGCGGCTCCCCTTGACCCTGTCACATTTCCTAGAGGACCACCTCCATGTCGCCTATGATTAGTAGACTCAGTGGAAATATACCGTACTGTCCCTAGTAGCCGTATGGACCACACCGACGTTGATAAAATTTTACTTGGCACCACCTTGTACTATTATTGAGAAGTGAGTGAGGTCAAGCTGAACGCCAGGGTAAAATCATTGAAGTACCTGGACGAGTACGACCATGTTGATGGTTCCGATTCCCGCTCCGATCATGGTTTGGGGCCGGCATGTGATTTCATACATCGCTTGTCCGGTCGCACATCGCACACTTTCAAAATGTCCGTTCCCCGGATACAATCTATCGGGAGATCGATTTCAAACCATACCGTTCGTCAGCTCAAGTTTATCATTCCCGGAGCTGTGATCACATATGCATTCAACACCCATCGTGTCTTTCTGGAGTTGTTAACCAGACAAGATGTAGAAGGGTTGGGAAGGTAGGCCTCCATCGACGACTTTCTCAATAAATATTCAAGCGTAATCTAGACTGTTTGCTCTTGCTTCCACGGGTTTGGAAGGACTTGTGAATCGTACTTTTCCTCTACGTTCTCCTGGTACCGTGGATACACGGCCTCGAACCAGACGTGAGTTCTTTTCATTGATTGTAGTAGCTTCATTATACATCACTGATGCATGTCTCAGTACCGGTCTTGGCGAGACTCTGGAATACTCTCTTCCGTCATCCCAATATTGACCGTTGCGATCTTGGTTGGCTGGTCACTTCTGTCCTTTACCCTCGGGAGATGGTCTAGCTTGGGATATCTAGAAGGAGTAGTAGGGGGTGAGCTCAGCATCAATCAGTCCGATTATATCGATGATCTCAGTTTTGCGTTTCAGCATCAGGCTTGTATGCACTCACGTTTGGACTATTAGGCCTTCTTCCCGCCCCAAAGGTTCACCGTTCATGATTCAGTCACTTGCAATTACGGGGCTCAGTGATAGTGCACTATACATTCCCTCGTGATAAAACCCGGACTTCATGTTGTGTTACTAATTTACTGCGGATGTATGTACTTTGAAATTGTAGGATGAATCATGAATGTTAGTAAGTACGACCGTACGGTCGGGACTATTATTTACGTCACGGCAATACTATGATTCAATGTGAACCCGGACCGGCTACAGTGTTATATCGTCTGGTTTTATAAGAATGACACGTCGATGCAGACCGTGGCGGTCTGACGCATTCCCTACTTCCTAGCTTACCGTCATTCATCTCATATCGCCGCCATGCCAAAAACCTATAGCCAGATCGTCCTTCGTGAACGCCCTGTCGCAGACATTCTTCCAAATACATTCGAGTCTAAGACCAAGGCATTCGATGAACTCCATGTCGGCAAGAGTCAAGCTCTAGTCCAAGTCACATACCTCTCCTTGGATCCTGCCATGCGTGGGTGGATCAATAATACGCGAAGCTACCTCCCTCCTGTGAAAATCGGGGAGGTGATGCGCGGGTCTGGGCTTGGTGTCGTAGTGAGCGTGGGTGAGGGGAGCAAGTTCAAGAAGGGGGACCTGGTTAGTGGAAGATTTGGTGCGTCTGCGCTAACGGTTCTTTTCTATCAGCCTCGTCCTCATGTTAGTATGCGCAGGATGGACAGAGTATGCGGTTGCGGACGATAACACATTGGAGAAGATCTCGTGAGATTTCCTTCCATCAGTATTCTGTCTGTATACCATTAGATGATCACAGGCCACCACCGGGATCGACGTCCCTTGACTTCTTGAACACTTTGGGCATGCCAGGTTCGACTTCTCACCACTATACGCATTTACTAGCGCGCCTGACGTAGTGCACATACTAACAGGCATGACTGCATACTTTGTCCGTCTCGCTCTTGCTGCCATATCGCAACGTACTGATCTGGTTATAGGGCCTTCACGACGTTGGTCAGCTGAAGGCTGGCGAAACACTAGTCGTATCCGGTGCTGCTGGTGCAGTCGGTTCTCTCGTCTGCCAGCTCGGAAAGCGAGCAGGCGCACGCGTGATTGGCATTGCAGGTACAGCAGACAAGTGCACCTGGCTCAAGAACGACTTGGGCGTGGACGAAGCGCTCAACTACAAGAGCCCTACATTCCGTAAGGATTTCGGGAAGGCTGTTGGGTATCTCGACGTGTACTTTGATAATGTTGGAGGCGAGATGCTCGATCTAGCGCTCTCGAAGTTGAATAAAAATGCAAGGGTCGTTCTATGTGGTCCGTAACCTCATTTCTACCGCTGCAGGGACTTACTCTGACGTGCAAATGCAGGAGCTATCTCCGCTTATAGTCAGTGTTTTCACAGAATTCATACGTCCGGAGGCTGATTTGTGTCCTAGACACTCCACAACCCAGAGGTATCGTGCAGTATCTGAGCCTAATCTCGCAACGTGCCAAGATAGAAGGTTTCCTCGTGTGCGTGCGAGTGGTGATCATGATGTATCTCATACTGACCTTTTCACAAGTCTCGACTATGTTAAGCAGTATCCTCGGGCCATCGAGGAAATAGCAGTTGGATTGGCTGATGGGTCGATCAAGCGCAAGTTCCATATCGTAGAAGGCCTCCAGAATGCCCCGAATGCACTTCCTATGCTCTTCTCTGGGGCAAATTCAGGAAAGTTGTGCGTATCTTCAGTCTTTTCCTTGTTATGTTCAAGAGGCTGATATGCCGATATAGAGTTGTTAAAGTTTCGGACGAGCCTCCTATGCTCGCGAAGCTGTAGACCCGTGGAATGCATCCTAGTTTCTTGCATCATCTGAACTGTGTGTTTCATTCTAATTTACACTGAGCCACCCTGGTACACAGGGATACTAGCTCAACTGCCACCGGGCTGGTTGATTTTATACACAGGATTCCTTGTCGTCTAACTTTTATCTGGTATTATTGTTCAATAAAACTACTACTCTCTCTTGCGATCGCAAGTTCTATTGCTACCAAAGTACAAGATTGGGCCAACGTCCACCTTTCGCTGGTAGTCGCTGGCATCTTAGGGTTTTCAACAGGAACCATCACTCTCACGTAGGTCGACAGATACTGCCAGGTGCGGCAATTTGATGAGCACACATCGGGCACATTATCTTGCTGACGAGCGTATTTTGCAGGTTCCAGAGGTTTTGTTGGTTGTCGGGTCGTGCAAGTACTGGCTGTTGCACCTACATCTGAAACACCAGTGTCTCTAAAGTGGCCCTCCCATATCCAAAGGTCTAATCTGTAGTAGTGCCGCGTCAATGTCGCGTCACGACCGCGTTGGCATTTTCACCTGGCCCCTGTGATTCAGTGTGAACCTGGACCAGCCAAAGTTTGGTTTTATAAGGTTCAAGGACACGTTGATGCAAATGACGCGCTCCCTACTACTTTCTAGCTTACCGTCATTCACCTCATATCGCTGCCATGCCAAAAACCTATAGCCAGATCGTCCTTCGCGAACGCCCTATCGCAGATATTCTCCCAAATACGTTCGAGTCTGAGACCAAGGCATTCGATGAACTTAATGTCGGCAAGAGTCAAGCTCTAGTCCAAGTCACCTACCTCTCCCTGGATCCTGCCATGCGTGGGTGGATCGGTAATACGCGAAGCTACCTCCTTCCCGTGAAAATCGGGGAGGTGATGCGCGGACTTGGGCTTGGTGTCGTAGTGACTGTGGGCGAGGGAAGCAAGTTCAAGAAGGGGGACCTGGTTTCTGGAAGGTTTGGTGTGTCTGTGGGGATAGTTATTTTCTCCCAGCCTCATCTTCATGTTATGTGCAGGATGGACAGAGTATACAGTTGCGGACGATAACACATTGGAGAAGATCTCGTGAGATTTCCTTCCATCCGTATTCTGTCTTGATGCTATTAAGCACAGGCCACCACCGGGATCAACATCTCTCGACTTCTTGAACACTTTGGGCATGCCAGGTCTGCCTTCTTGCCACTATACACATTTACTAGCGCATCTGACGTAGTGCCCGAACTAACAGGCATGACTGCATATTTTGTCCGTTCCGCTCTTGTCGCCATGTCGCAACGTATTGATCAGGTTATAGGGCCTTCACGACGTTGGTCAGCTGAAGGCTGGTGAAACACTAGTCGTATCCGGTGCTGCTGGTGCAGTCGGTTCTCTCGTCTGCCAGCTCGGAAAGCGAACAGGGGCACGCGTGATCGGCATTGCAGGTACAGCAGACAAGTGCGCCTGGCTCAAGAACGACTTGGGCGTGGACGAAGCGCTTAACTACAAGAGCCCTGCGTTCCGTGAGGATTTCGAGAAGGCTATTGGGTATCTGGATGTCTACTTTGACAATGTTGGAGGCGAGATGCTTGATCTAGCGCTCTCGAGGTTGAATCAAAAAGCAAGGGTTGTTCTATGTGGTCCGTGACTTGAATTTCTACTGCTGCAAGGACTTGCCCTGACGTGCAAATACAGGAGCTATCTCCGCGTATAGTCAGTATTTTCATAAAAATCCATGTATCTGGGTCTCATTAGTGTACTAGACACTTCACAGCCCAGAGGTCTCGTGTACTATCAGAACCTAATCTTCCAACGTGCGAAGATGCAAGGTTTCCTTGTGTGAGTGCGAGCGGGGACCGTGTCGCATCACATACTGACTTTCTTCAGACGGGCCGACTATGCCGACCAGTACCCTCGGGCCGTCAAGGAAATGGCAGCTGGATTGGCTGATGGGTCCATCCAGTGTAAGTTCCATATTGTAGAAGGCCTCCAGAATGCTCCCAATGCGCTTCCTATGCTCTTCTCTGGAGCAAATTTAGGAAAGTTGTCCGTATCTTTGGTCTTTTTCTTGTTATGTACAAAAGGCTGACACGCTAATATAGAGTTGTTAAAGTTTCGGATGAGCCTCCGAGGCTGTAGATTGGCATGTTAATTTCCTGTATCCTTTGAACTTTGTGTTTCATTTTGAGCCAGGCCCACAATCGTACACAGGATATAGGCTCAACTGGCACCGAGTTGGTTAATTTTTCCTTGTCGTCTAATTTTTATATAGTATACAATAAATCACTACTACCTCACTCTCACATAGCTCGACAAATATTGCCAATTGAAGCAACTTGCAATTGATGAGCACCCATGTCGATGGCACCATCTTGGTGACGAGCGCATTTTGCATGTTGTAGAGGTTTTGCTGGTTGCCAGATCGTGCACTGCGTGTTGCACCTGCGTCTGAAATCTCTGAAGTGACCCTCCCAGATTTTCCGTATGGCAAACATCATGAATTAGGCGATGTACGTTGAATAAATATTGGGATAGCTTGTATACTTTACAAGAATTGATCATATCGGTCACACAAAATAAGGGCATTTACGTCATAGTACGTACGGGAGGTGTTCCAGGCACCTCGTTGCTACTAAACACGGTTTCCACGTACTTCAACATCCTCGATCCGACTCTCTTGTGCTTTTTCGTCCATGTCAGACTGGAAGGAGTCCGATTGGTCACGTCGCACGTTAAGCCCTTCGAGGTACCCGTATGGGGCGATATTGTTATCCTCGTAGTACTGCTTGTGAGCACGGAGGAATTGAACGTGGTGTGTTGTAAGTGCTGCAACCGATCGTCAGCTTTGCACGACCTATGAAGAGATAATACCTACTCCGCGTTGAAGAGCCCAAGAACAGCTCGTACGTCAGCGCAGCACAAATCGTCGCTGGGATATTCGTCAACGCGGTAATGGCTGCATATGTTCCTCCTGAGGCTTGGGATCCCCAGATGGTCATGGCCATCAAGCGTCCACCGAGGTCACGAGCACTGTTTGTGGCGACTGGGCCGCAAAGTCAGATCATAAAAATGCGCAAATATGGCGCGGGGCTTACCTCCTACGGGCGAGTACCCCCAAACTGAGACACCGCTGAGTAGATGTGTTAGTATTTCCAGAGGACATGGTCATGATACATACTATGCCATTCCGATGAGCCAGGGTGCGACCGCTGGCGGGATCATGTGATTCGTGGGGTCCAGGCAGCCCCAAATGACCAATCCGATGACAAAGTCCTGATATGTGACGGTTAGATGAAATGCGTACTCGGCTTTGGATTAAAATATTGGATATTTACAGTGACAAATTCATTTAGAAACACGCGGTGCAGGTTCGTCCCAGGGGCGACATATAGGCCGAACACACCGGCTGGCCCAGTGCTCGAGAACATCATCGTGTCATACAGGCCTTTTTCAATCAGAACTCCCTCTGCAACCTTCGAAGAGTAAGACCGATCAATACTGAACATATTGTAGGTTCCTCTACGTACCACGAGCAAATCTTTCCATTGGACATAGATGATAAAGCAGGTGAGGTAACCTGACAAAATCTGTGCAAAGATATATCTATGTAAATCATGCATCAGCGACGTTGACGGATACCGCGTTATGATTATCACACACCTGGCTGCCTTTCGCACGGGAAAACCCCGGAAAACTACAGACGCGATTGTGACGGCTGGATTGAAATGGCCTCCTGACGTCGCACCACAAAGCGAAACGGCAAACACAATGCCCATGGCGTAAGCAACGCCGACGGTAAATAATGCTGCGGAGTCGTTACGAAAAAGTTCTTGAAAAAAAGGTAGAGACTTACATCCTATGCCACTGTTCCCGACGAGAGTTCCGACAACAAACGCGGCGGTGGCTCCAAGACCTGCGCATCAAAAAAGAATAGGTGTGTGAGGGATACAATTCTTGTTGAGCGAACTTACCCGCATAGAGGTAGAAAAACACCCCAAACTACTCGTGGCATGTCAGTCAGACAATATCACAAACGAAAGGAGGCTCGGGCACATGCCATTTCTGCGATCATTTCCACGAGCCAGTGTGCCTCCTTGTGTCTGAGCCTCTCCCAGGAGGTCATCCAGCGAGGTCTTGGCGCAATTTTGCTGAGAGGGATTGTTGAGGATGGCATGGCTGAAACTTCGGAAGGGCGAGGTTTGGAAAGACTGGGAAAGCAGCGAGGCCTTTTAACGCCAGGGCAAACCCATGAGGGGGAAACTACTATTACAGGTGATAACTGCCATTCCAGACTCAGAAAAAGAAGACGTACATATTTTCTCGTATCTAGCGCCCGATGCAACCCAACGCAGCAGGTATCAATACTATTCAATTGACAATACTAAATGTCAATGATTTGATCAATTCGGCTACGAATTTGAAGATCGGCCATACTCCCAGATACCGCTGGTTCCACAAGTTCGAAGACCTTCATTTCGAGGAGGCTTCTTGACACAGTTGGCAACGTTGAATCGCAACGCCAATTAGCGTATGTCGCGATTATCTCAATCGCAGCCAATAAAGTGCAGCGTGTTTCAGCGTGTTTCAGCAGCCGTGCGATAAGAGCCGGTCATGGGGCTTGCGAGTGCACCCCGCCGTGGGGTATCTGATAAATTGGACCCGCCCGCGACAAGAATATTCGTCGTCACCAAATCGACATCAAGGACCAGATCTAAATTGGTCGTGCCCCTGCTGATTGGGAATAACAGTAAAACATATCAGTAGAATCTCCCACTGGCAGAGTCTCCCGCAGTTATACTCTATCTGTTCTGAACTTCATCCGGATCATGAACCGATTAAATTTCCGTGGTGTTCTTCGGATGCATTTGTCGTTTGACGTGTCACGCTGCTTTATTGCAACTCAAAGTTATGTATATATAGCGCGGCATCCATACGTGGTCGATGCATAATGGGTCCATGCGGGGTCGCTCTCCATGAGACTGCCCGAGACTAAATGTTTATAATTGACGATCTTTGACAGTCTGGTCAGGAGAACCCGGGACACGTCATATCAGTGATCAGGTGGATCATGCCACTTCCCAAAAACAACTTTGAGCTTTTGAATTGTTCTAATAATTGTTCTAGGCTGATACCTAACAAACATCATCCCTTCGGGCTGCCATGTGGACCAATCGCATATATCGTCTTCGGTGGAAAGAGGACGATGTCAATAGTTACTCGTATGGTCCCGGCTCACGCATATGGTGATTCAATATTCAATGACGAATGACATTCGGTCACGTCCGAGGACTCATCGACCGGTAGATTCTCCTCCACAACACAAGGAAAATTCGTGGAAAGTGCGTTGCCTTAAGCTTGAAGTCTATCAGTATGGTGAGCAGTGAATGTTGATCATCTTTCAGATAATGACCACCGCACATTTTTCTTGCAGAGCAGTGGCAACCGCCGCGCAAAATTCCCGCTTACCGCCTTCTGGCTCCACAAGAACCGGTGTCTGCCTAGAGGTAGCGGGAGTTTGTTCTACCCATTCTGTTCGAGGGTTCAACCTGTCTATCACCTATTTTCTCGGTCCGCTCTTCCTCCAGTGATATGTTCCTCGGCGACGAACGTCTTCGGGAACGATGCGGAAACGGAATGACAAGTGACATATCACCTTCCTGTTGGTTTTCATGTACCATGTCGAGTTTGACGTGAGGACAAACGCGAACACAAACATGAACGCTGTTAGGAGGTCGAGTTTCTACACGGGATCTACGTGTCCCGTGTGTTCCTTGTTACCGGTAGGCTGGGATATTGCAATCATCTAAGTCTGCAAGTTTTTCCCGGCTAGCAGTATCATTGGTTGGGCTCGTTCTTTCAAAGTTAAGGATGCCGAATTTCCATCGAAGAACACGAAGCTATCCTTGAAGAAGGCATCTCGCAGCTGGCAGGAAGCTCGTACCGTTGCTTCTTCCTTCACGTGATTCTTAGAAGCCACTTAGGTTCTACGTGCACGTTGCATAGGATTCATTTCTGATTGCAGTTCGCGTTTATACGGGAAATAGCATAGCGGCAGTGTACTCCGCTGCTAGCTCTTCCTTGTGCCGTGAAAGTGCTCCAAGAGTTACATGTCATGCGCCGCTTTGGGAGTGTTCATTCTGGCTAACCGTATCTTTCGCTTCCGATATCAATGATTTGGCTAATTGTTTGGAAACCTAGTCGTCAGTTTCTTGTCTTGTCCACGACTCGATACAGGCAACGTGCATACCATTGCAGCAGGATCATAAATTCAAGAATGTCCGTAACCAGCTTCGCGTCTTCTGGGCCATCCTCTGACCATGAGGCCGATTCGAAGGAGTCATTTAGCGATCTAAGTTCCATAAATTGACATGCACGCTGGACCGGGCTCGGACTAAGACGCAAGGGAAACCCCAGGCCAAACCTCTGGGCAGGAGGCGGCGGCTCTATCTATCGAGGGATGAACAATGTATCATGTAGGACTACCCACAAGCCAGGACTCCAGCCACTGCGCCAGGACATCTGGCACTTCCACGGAGAACCTGCCAGATTTCCCTGGTACGACGCCTGTGCCATTACGCAATGTCCCTTTATCTTTTTGGGATCCTGTTTCAAAGAGGATGTAACTCTGGTGCCGCTGTTTGTTATTCACACTCATTTCTATCTGGTCAGTGCATGTTTGGTTCACTGATATCCGCGAACGTTTGTTTTCAGCGCAGGCGTGGTTATGGCCGTCTCTCTAGGACTTTGGGTTCTCGCCCTCAGCTCGGCCGATGATCCTCGAGTCACAGCACTCTCTTGGCGGCTTTTGATAGATTGCCTCTCCTTGCATTTCCGTCACACGCTATTCAATCAGGGATAGCAGTCAGGGAACAGTCACACACCCTGGAACCCAAGCTGCGCACCCCTTGCACTTTTCAGGGCCCCGGGTTGGAGATGGCAGTTTTTTGTGAGCACGCGCTCTGGGTGGGCTGTAACGAGTTCACCCCGACCAACTATTATTCTTGACTGGGTGCGTACGTTCGCGATGAATGTTTCCGTGATTGCTCACTATTTGGCCAGGTTATGAATAAGACACGTCATGAGAAATGATCGCTGTCGCGATGGATCAAAATGCTTCCGTTCGGCGAGCCGGGATGATCTCTGACCATTCGACATTGTGGTGCTATCTGGATGGTGAATCTCGTGCAGCGCGTTGTGTGCGTGGAGCGACTAGTGCTTTGAGCGTTTGGTTGTACCTGTGACTCGTGGCAAGGACCCCGAGAACGATATTCAAACTCCGGGTGTGCTGTGTTGAGGACGAGAAGACTGATCATCGAGGAGAAAAGTATGTTTTGAGTCGGAAATGGACGGTGATTGAACAGAGATCTAAGGGGATGGATGTTGGTGACTGGAAGAAGAAGATTAATTGAGATTTTGATTATAATGATTAGGGTATCCGGGGAACTATTGAAGCAATGTTCCCGCGGGTTAGATGATGTTGTATTGGGTTTCAAGGAATTGAAAGCGACTCTTGAACTCACCGTCGACGACGTTTCCGACGTTGCAGCCTCTGGCCCAGCTTGCAAGTCTTTCTCCTCAGCCAAGCTTCCAGTCAGGCTTATATTTTTCTTCTTTTCCTTTTCTTTTTCTAAACAAAACAGCAGAGCTTATAGGTCGAAACAGTACTCATAGGTTAAGGTAGTAGCGGCCTTTAGTCGCGTCCTCCTCGCTATCTGTTTACTGCATTTCATAGCTACTCTTTTCACTTTATTTCCTCTTTTCTTTGCTTTTTCTTCTTTTCAACGGATTCACATATGGCAACTACCGCTCGCCAGCCTAAACCAAGAGGGAAGGGAATGGCAGATCCTCCTCGGTCAGTCTATCATAACTTTTATAACATCCCAATACATCCCTTACCCCTTCTCATTTCAGCCGTCCCGCTTGGCAGACCGGTGCAAGGGCTTCTCCTACTTTCTCGCCCGCCAACAATTCCGCTCGTCTCCCTCCTTCAGCTAATCAGGGGGGCTTCCCTCCACTAGGTGCTCAGACTAATGGCTCTCGCACTCACGACCCCGCGCAGGAGCGCCCTCTCCATATTCTTTCTGGTCTCACTGTGTGTTTGCATTCTTCTCGTGTCAAGAATATGTCCACCGACGTTATATTTTTAGGGCACAACTATCACCCTGACCACCAAAACTGCTCAGCGGTATGAAGGTGTCATAGCTTTGACTGCTGGTGAGGGTGATACCGCCGGTGTTACCCTAAAGGACGTCAAAGAGATATCTAAGCCTGGCGCACCACTCAAGGAATCATTGTTCATTGCCTCCACTAACATCGACACTTGGCAGTCGGGTCCTGCTGACGCTAAGATGCCGGTGCCCAATGGCGACTGTGAGTGCATCACATCAGCTTCCTGCTTCGCCACAAGAAGCTGATTCTATCAAATCTTTGATGCTGATACCTCGATACTTCCTGTGCACTAGCTTTCCGAACAGATTCGGATATCAGCAAGAATAAGTCAACTCGTGAACGGGAACTACAGGCTTGGCAGCCAGTTGTTGCGGCCGCTAGCTCTCCACCTCCGACAGTGACGCATCACGAGAGTGTCGGCGATGAGCTTACCTTTGGCCCGGGCTCGGGCGCTAACATATCTTGGGATCAATTCGCGGCTAATGAACAAATGTTCGGCGTCACTACTTCTTATGATGAGGAGGTTTACACCACTAAGTTGGATCGGACGGCTGCTGACTATAAAGAGAAGGAGCGTAAGGCTCAGCGTATTGCCAGCGAAATATTGAATGTATGTCTGAGGCGCCGTAGGTTTATTTTAATCTGGGCTGATTTTTCAACAGGGCGCTATAAACAATCCCCATATAGCAGAGGAAAGGAACTTGAATGTTGACGATAGCGGTGTGAATGAGGAAGACAAGTGCGTTCATCGGGTGTCTGGTCCGGTCTTCGCTGACAGCATGCTTCTAGATATGGTGCTGTGGTCCGAGGGCAGAATGCTTACATTCCGCCAGGCGCTCGCAGACAGGGCACTGCACCAGCCTCGGGAACAAGCCCTCCTTCAAAAACTGATGTTCCTAAAGTATCTGTCAATGGCCCTGACGGTGCCCCTGTTGCTGCAAAGGACGTGGCGCCTCCTGCTGTCAAGTCCCCTTCTCCTGCGCCATCAACATCTTCGGCTTCCAATAAGGTATGTATCCCCCTTCGATCTAGATCTGTTTGTTTCAATTCGGATTGTCGTGATGCAATGTTTTACCTGTGATCGGTCGAGACTGATGAGTTGCTGACGATCACTCCTTTTGCTGTGGTATATGATAGCCCCCGGCGGATCCATTGCCGGCGTTCCGTGACTTTGTTACGAATGAGAGACAGCGCTTGACGCAAAAGAAACAGGCGCTCGTCAAGAGTGAGATGGACAAACGGAAGGCTGAGCTGCTGAAGTTCAGCCAGACATTCAAGGTCCGTGTTACGGTGTTTCCTCTCCCTAACTGGTTTCGACTGTCCATGTAGTTGAACAAGCCCATCCCGGATGACTTGGTTCCTATTCTTGCCAAGGATGAAGAGAAACAGCGACAGATTCGTGAGAAGGCCTCGCAGGATGCTTCCTCGACGACCGCTCGTGCCATCGGCGTCACCGCTACTCTCAATCCCTCTCCCAGCGCCTCCCGCATGCCGGTTTCCACCTCCAACAAGATCACTCCAGCCCCCACTAAGCCTGCTGCTGCTGTGCCTGTTGTCGTAAAGGCACCCCTCGCTGGTACCTCCACCTCTGTCGCCAAGCCTGCCGCTATGAAGCCCACCGAGCTCAGCAAGAAGACCGCGGTCAGTATGTATATACAGCCTATCCCCCCGTTCAAAGGCTCGAAGCGCTCAACTACACCATTGCCTGGCGCGGCGACCCACACGAACGGCGCTCCCGTGCCCATGTCGCCCACTAGCACCGCAAACCGGCTCAACGCGAATGCCTCGTCGTTCAGGCCCAATCCAAAGGCAAATGCTCTCACTCTTGTAATACTGGCTGCTGGATTTCGGATCCCGTGTTACTGACTGATCTTTTGTGTCTACGTGATTAGGGTCCTACGTCACCTATTCCGAGCTCCACGTCGGCTTCTGCGTCACCGAAGGCTAAGCCTGCTGAATCGGTGAGTTATTTGACCTGTAAATGTGGATTGTAGATTAACCTAGCCCTCTTAGTCACCTCCCACTCCCAATCCGTTCTTTGGTACCAAGGTCATCAAGAAGGGAGCGATTCATATCAAGGATGATTTCAACCCGTTCAAACACAACAAAGTTGTGGAGGCGAACCAAATCAGTACGTGCCGCGCCTTCTGGTTAAGGATACAATCTGATGGCTCGCCATTGCAGCTGCTATCTGGCCTTACAGTGGCAAGCGTTACATGCATATGTTCCCTCCCCTGCAACACCAATCGCCACAGCAACCCGTGCACATCGCGCCGCCCGGTCCGCCGCCCGTCTCACACCCTGTATACGAAGATAGCGGCGAACAACGTGTTTACTACTACCCTTATTACCCTGGACAGGTGTGCATATCCATATTTCCTATATGGAATCCTGCTCAAACGTTGCCCAGCCCATGATGCCTGGCATGGCGCCTCCTCCACCTGGTGCATATGTATCAACGCCATTCATGCAACCAATGGCGTATCCACCAGGAATGCCACCGAATGGCCAACGTAAGTTGATGGTTCCTGCTATGTGAAATACGATTCATAATGCCCCACAGCCATGTATGCTGCATCGCCTATGCCTCAGATGCCTCGTGCGTATTCATCTTGGCTTTTCTCTGCTTTCGGCTTACCTGTCCGTCATAGCGCCACAATACATGCAACCACCACCTGGCACGTACCCTCCCCCACCTAACGGTGCCGGCCCGCGCCCATCAATGCCGCCCACTCCAATCCCGGCACACGCGCACGCATACTACCACCAAAGCCCACAATGTACGTGCTGATCTAATCTCGGATTTACTGAGACTGACAATGGGATTTTCTTGAAGTACAACACGCCGTCCCTTACCCTATGATGATGCCGCCTTCGGGACCGAATGGTCCTCCCCATCCATACGAAGCTGGTCCGGCTCCTCCACAAATGGGCGGCGTGGGCCACGCATGATTTAGTGACGAGTGGCATAGTGTCCTCATCTTTTCTTCTCGCTATCTGTAGTCCGCTGTCTTCACGCAGTTGTGCCATGGTTGTTGTGTTTCACAGCCCAGATGACCTCTGGGGTTCATGTTGTAGCTATCATCTCTGGCATTAATTGATGTGTGGACCGAGAACTGACTACTTGAGGGATATGGCGACAGGGTATGTATGTGTACAGAAGAGCCAAATATGAACATACGAGTCATGGGTAAAGTGAGGTGTTACCCAGTGTACACCGAAAGCTCGATCTTTTTCAGTAGCCCCTTGAGCGTGTTGCTACTCCGATTGCAGTGATGCTGCAGCCAACCCTCCATTTCATGTCTGATATCAACAAGCTCCTCGCAGAGGGGCAACTTTCCATCCGGACGCACGAGGCAGGGATTGAGCAAGAGATCGAATAGCCTCATCCATAAGTCATTCTGCCAGTAGCGCTTAAACGGCGTTGTAACTTTGTAAGGGGATTGGGGCGTGATGGACGACGTTTCGATGTATTTGCCGAACAGCATGCAGTAGATGATGCCAGCAAGACCAAAGTAGTCGGTCTGATATGTCCAGGGCCGATGCTCTCTTAGCTCAAAGCAATCCCGTGCGTCTGTTGGCCAATCACTAATAAACTGTTGGTTGTGAGGAAAGAGGGACGTGTCGAGTGTTCGTCCGAAATCGATGACCTTGATCCCCTTGTATTTCCAGCCGCCATCACCAGAGGGCTGGTATATGCTTGAAAGGGCAGACGCGCCACCTGGGACGTCTTCGAGGCGTAGAAGGCAGTTGTCGATCTTGAGATCGCCGTGAATGAACCCTGCGCTGTGCATTCCTTCGAGGAAGCGCATGATCTCGATCGTGAAAAACATGACGAGGAGCTCATCAAGGCATGCTCCTTGCTGCGAGATACCAGCAGTGCCAGCACGGTTGACAATATCGAGCAGGGTGCCTTGCGGGCATAGCTGCATAAGCAGGTAGCTTTCGTCGCGATACGCGAAGAGAGCATACGGTAGGACGACGGAGCGGCGGAGTGGCTCGGGGAGTGTGCGGTGGATTCTGCGTAGGACGTGGAATTCCCATAGGTTTCGAGGCTTCACGACTTTGAGGGCAAGCATTGAAGAATTGTCCTCGTCCTCATCCTCCTCCTCATCGAGGTCCTCGTCTTCGTCACCCTCATTCTTGGCCGAAACGTCTCGAGCTGCAAACACTGCCCCAAAGCCGCCTTCGCCTAGTTTATCCACTACTTTCAGTCTCTTTCCTTCCAGGGTGACCATGAATACATCGTCATCAAATCCCTTGGAGGCTGATCCGCTCCCTCGTCTGCTCTTCTTGGCCGCAAACTTCTGCAGACCCTCGAGCATCCCTGAGTCCTGCCCTCGAAGGTCGAGGAAACCTTCGTCTGAAGGCAAGAGGGAAAGCAGTGTAGACATGATTGCAGGGTCGAAGGGATTGCATGGGTTTGATGGTCTGAAGGCAGACACTACTGCTAGAGCGTCCGAGAGACTGAGCGTCCCCGTGCGCTCCTCGATCGCTTCCAGTTCTGCTGGCTGGTATTGCGGGACCGGTACTGGACGGTCATAGGAAGCGAATGACGAGTCCGACTCGTCCCCGTCGTGCACGTATCCTCGCTCACGTTCGTCTTCCTCTCTCAGCTCTGCGGCGAGCCGTTCTGCAGATTCTACCGCACCATTCTCACCCGGCGTAGGGAATCCGCGAGTGCTAAACTCAAAGGTACGTTCCGTGATGGGCGTCATCACGTTAATCCTGCCGAATCGACCTCCAAGAGGCTGCGGTGGCTCCTCCTCGTACTCTTCTTCGAACTGATCGCTGATGCTTGAAGATGAAGAAAAGGGTACATCGGCTTCTGCCTCGATATAGCCATCCTCAAAAGGTTCGTCGCTCGAGGAGAAGTTCTGTTGAGGGTCGTCTGCGGGTTCACTTGATTCGTCAGTGTAGGTCTCGGATGCCGGCGTCCCTGGCGCTAGAGGAGCCTGACGTTCCACCTGATTCTCAGATGTGACAACAGCATTGCTATCCACAAACGCTTTGAACGTGCTCGGCTTCGGGGTAAAGACGTGCCCTGCATTCTCACTGCCGTCATGCAATGGTGGGCGACTGAAGACCTTAAATGGCGTTTTGGAGTCGACGAATGCAACGAATGGTGCTGCCTCCGACTTGGGAGCAGGAGGTTGAAAGACACTTGCATTCTCATTTAGAGGGCTAGCCTTCGTCCCTTGTGAGTTGGGTCGGGTGAGGGGTTCTTTCTGAGATACAGGAGTGAAGACGCGCGAGAAAACATTGGCTTTGACATTCTCATTTTCTCGCCCGGATTTTTCTTCGGAAATGGCTTTGAGGGTGGTGGGAGGTTTAAAAGAGGAAGCGGGAGTGCTGTCCTTTGTTGTGAGAGCACGCCGGCCCACATCAGGAGTAACGAATGTTTGTTTTGGGGGTTCATCCACAAATGGTTTGAACTATCAGCAGATTTAGCATCGAATGGGGGAAATCAGTGTATGAGTACCTTTACCGCAGGGGTACTATTCTCCTTGCGATTGGCGTTCTCGTCCACGAAGGGCTTGAATGCACCTTTAAAGAATAGAACTACAAATGAGCTCCGAGGAACAAAATGAATATCCACTTACCCGGTGTCTTAGCGTTCTCATTCTCCACATGGACAACAGGCGGAGACTGTCTTGTTGCAGGTGTCATGGGTTCAATCCTCTTCACCGGCGCATGCTTGCTCCCAGGTACCATCCGTTTCACAGTCTTATCTGGGGAGTTATACATTCCAAACACATCTGCCAGCGCTTCTTTCGTATTGATCGTGACTGTTGGCTCCCCTACAGCCACGATGCTCTTGCGCTTCCCGTACCCCATATTCTGTGTGCTCCGTACGCCATCGTCATTGAAGTTCACTCGAACGGTGTCTCGTGCCTCTGAAGGTGGGGGAGGGCCCCACTTCTTGTTGAGAAGTCCCATGGAGCGAGCGCGGACTTCAGCAGCACTGTATTCAACGCCATCTTCAGTGAAAAGCAGTGAGAGATTGAAGCGCAGCTTCTCTGGGCGCTTCCCTGGGACAGGAGGAGCGAGCATGGGGGCATAACGGCCATGAGCTCTAGGGCTTGAGGAGGAGGCGTGCGGAGCGCTTGGTTTCGAGTTCGAAGTACTTGATGACGATGATGGTTGTGGATCGTAGTTTTTGAAGGGACTACGACGGAGGGCATCGATTTCTTGGGACCCACTTGGTTTGAAGGTGATGGGTGTGGGTTTAGACGAGGAAGGACTACCTTGGAAATCGCGATAACGTTTCTTCAGCCTCTCGATTGGACGAACGTTACGCGTGATCCCGATACGGAACACCTTGTCCGCCTCGGTATGTCTGGATCATGCAGATGAAGAGTTCATCCAATCCGCATTCCGGCATACAAGCCACTCACCTTCCCTCCTTTTCCAGTGCCCCAGCATACTCCTCGTATAGTAGTGCATATACGCACCCGATGTCGTGCTTTACGAGATATGAGTAAATTGCAGTCGGTCTCTCGACTTGCTTTGCATATGCCGACCAGAGTTTTAGATATCTAAGGTCGCCCTTGTACCTCAGATCATCCTTGAACCGTCTCGTGCTCTCCTCTAGCAGCTCGAGGAGACCGGATGTTATGTCATCTGCAGAATACTGCTGCATGGTCCATTTGACAAAGTCGTCGTAGGCAGCGAGCGGGTCTTCATCTTCCTGGAGGGCCTCGGCGATGCTAGCACGATATTCTTCCTTTTCTTGATCGAGCTGAGCGTTACGAGCGGGTGCCATTGCGATTTTGTGGTGGCAACGGTCGTGT
Source organism: Suillus ampliporus (assembly GCA_016584345.1). NCBI lineage: Eukaryota > Fungi > Basidiomycota > Agaricomycetes > Boletales > Suillaceae > Suillus > Suillus ampliporus. Next base: position 317,819 of record JABCPV010000014.1, on the reverse strand, counting down.
GCAGTGTGCACCGAGGGCAGCACAACGTCCACGGCGTGCAGAACCTTTGTTGAGGTGTGTTTGCATCCCCGAACGCGACGCGTTTGGATCACGTGGCACAAAAGCTTCAATATTCATTCTCGAGTTGGCTTCCGACCTTCGTGTGGCCATCATTAACTGTGTGCTGGCCCTCCTTAGACCACACCTCTCTCATAGCAGCTTCTTCCCAACCGACAGAACAAGATTGGCAATCCAGTCTTCTTGTACTCCCTGACTTCGACTCGATAATATCTAATGCGAAGTCCACTGCTGAGACTAGAACCGATTTCCATGACCGCAGTCTGACGAGTCACAGATATGCCCTTGCTGGACAGTGGAGTGGCATGCTCGGGTATCGCCAGCTGATCATTACAGGTATTTCCCCTGGGGTAGGATTGGACTGATTATAGCAGGCAGAAATCGCGTCCTGCAGTCAGAGATGCTGTCCCTGACACTAAACTTAATCTTCACATTAGGTACCGAGTCCACAGGCTTCATGCACAGCGTCTCGTGGCGCTCTGTGCTAGCCTCAGAGTCCCGCCTTAGTTTCAGCACTAATCCGCGCCTTTGACAACTTGCGCCATCCACGAGTTGCAGTCAATGGCCACAGCTCGTGGATTGCACAACCCTAACGGCGCCCTGCTTAATGGTCTTATGGCTGTCCCCCTCATTATATTCGCAGCTCAGTCACGCTCGCACTACTTGGTACTGTTATCACATGGTTCCCCATATCACACTTTCCAGCCGTGTCGATTTTGGCCTTGGGACTGATCTTCAATGTTTCCGGATACCATGTACCTTCCTCACCTCTCCATCTGTACATGGTGCTCATATTTCTCTGGCTATATAATAGTGATAGTGAGAGTGACCCAATTTTGAGTCTGATTCTACTTTCTGCGTTTCGAATTGCGTACGCTCGCTCAGCATTTTCAGATCGTATTATGACTGAATGAATAATGGCATGATACTTCGAGAACCAGGCTGGAGGTTGCCGTCAGAGCGTAGACTCGTAACCAGTCTGACTACGTCAATTTGAGATGGTGAGGTTTTTTTGGCTACACCACTTGAGCATCCGTGGTAGTATACGCCAGGTTGGTCACGAGCCTAGTCAGAGCGCAGACTTGGCGCAGACAATGAACAATTCGAGCCCGATGCAACTTTAATGGGGCGTTCGCGCAGGCAGTATGGCTTCACGATTCGTTTCGGAACAAACCGACATCCTGCAGGGTAACAATGCTTGCTATTAGGAACATCGTATGCGTTCAGCCGTAGTAAGATGGCAATTCCGTGAACTAAACACGTCAAACGTACTAATGCGATATCAGATCCGTTTCCGGTAGTGCATCACGCAGTGAAGATGTAGGACTTGAGGCCTAGGAACCAGCTCGCTGAAAAATACACGATGCCAGCTCACACGATGGTGAGCAGCAACAGAAGTCATGACCGTACTACTTGCCGCGATGCGCATCGAACATCGTAAGTACCCAGTATCAAGACAACGTTGGATCCTTCATCAAATGACCTAACACCCCTCCCTCAATACTTGTCTCCCATAACTCCACCTTGGCACGCTCGATCTCCCCTACGATCTGTCGCCGACGTTCCCGTGCCTTCTGGATGATATCTTCTTTATGAATCGCCTTGACGCCGGCGCGTCGGGACACGGCAGGAGTCGATTTGTGTGTGGATTGGACAGACGACGCGCGAGAAACTTGAGTAGATAATGGGTGCGTCGATGACGAGAAATGAGATGGGCCAGTTTGAGAATATGGCACGTGTGCTGTCGGCGGAATGTATATGTGTGAGGGAGCGGACGAAGGTACAGCAGGTTTAGCAGCGAACTGCAGCAACATTTTGGCAGCGGCCACTGAATCTATGCCATTCGCGTGAAACAGATGAGCAATTTTAGCCATCCAACTACCATGAGACGATATACCTTGGTCACCATACGCGGGAGGGGTGAGGGCCCCATCAGACGAATCGGTGGATGTGATTGGAGAGTAAACGAGTGCAGGAAGCGTGGAAAGTGCATTGTACGTGGCTGACGGTGGAATTGAAATGGCAAGAAGTGCAGGATCAATGGTGCAGTCGGGAATTATATGCTGATAGGTATTGGTAGTTGTAGGTAATGCAGGAGATGGTGACAACGTGCACCTCGAGGATTCAGAGGTGCGCATGGATGACTGCGAAGAAGAAGATGGAACCTGATCGCCGTCAATCGGAGATGAATCAGAATCAGCCTTGATCGATTCCAAGAGCTGTGTAATCAGATGCCTCGTCCGTTCCCGCTCCCAGGTAGCGTGATATGCCTCAGGGCCCTCACCTTCAGGAAATGGATAGGGCACGTCCCAGTCCACCGCACCAGCGGGGACGCTTGTGAGTTTGCGGCGTTTCAGCGGGGATGGACCGGTCGTGGCGGGCGCACTGCATGGGTGCGAAGATGGGTGATTATGGAATGGATGTGTAGACGTAGCTGGAGAGTTGCCCAGGAGTTTCAAGATGCTTGATATCACGGGAGATATACTTTTATGTCTCATGAGGGAAACGATGGCATCTTCTCCATTGACTGGAGGGAGCTGACTAGGATCGAAATGAGAGAAACGTGCGACGTGCGTTGAGCCCAATTCCTCGACAATGATTGGGTTAGAAGGTGTAGACCCCCGTGCTGTTTGTTGTGGAAGCTTGGTGGGGTTCACGTTTCCGACGAGGCCGGCTATGCCCAATAACGCTTGCTGGTTTCGCAAGAAATTAGAAGGTACTGGCTCATCTGGGCCAGGGAGCGGTATCGGCGGGGGCGCAGGACGGGGTGTGGAAGATGTTGATTTCATCGATTTCCGTTTTCCGGCAGCCCTCGAAGAGGGACGAGATGTCGAAGAAGCTCCTGATGACACAACACGAGGCGAATTGCGTGACATGACCTTGCTGGCTGTTTTGCGCTGGCTGCAGTGGTAGCGCATGCGGGGGAGGAGGCTCGCGAGTGCTAAAACCACCAAACGGCAGGGCTGGTAGTTCGGCTGGTAGTTCAGAACATGACATATGGGAACCAGGAAGTGCAATGGTCCCCACATTTTGTGTTATGCCTGTGCCCCTCTCTTGGGCGGCTTGAGCGGGGAACGCCGGTGACCTACCTCTAACTGGAGACGGGGGCGGCGAGCCAAAGAGAGAGTCTTCGTCATCTTCAAACATGCTTTTGCAAGTTGTGTGAGTTAATGGACGGTAAAATTTACGGAGAGGGACACCTTAAGACGACTGTTATGTGGGCGTATTGATGAATATCGGATAACCCTAGATGACACGAGGAACAAAATGAGGGGTAATCGTTTTCAGGGTTATGACTAATCGGCAACGCGATATTAGGTCAATGGCAAGCACTTCGAATCAGAAATTTTTTAGCTCACAAGCATGAGATCGTTGTTAAAGCTGAAAAACGTCGAGCTGGCCGATGGCGACAACATCAAAGCACAATTCAGAGCTGGAAGATTGGCATAAACATCACCAAACATATGATCACGTGCCAGTAACGCGGGTGCCCCTCAATACTCCTGAGTCCTTTGCCAACTACATCCACGAAAACATATTGTGCGACACTGATTAAAATCGTCGTATATACCTAAGTTAATCCAGGTAATAATCCGATGTACGGCAAAGTCATCGGTAACTATCGGTTCCACGACCTTTTACCCCCACGCACCGTCTACGGCAACTATCGGTTCCTCGAGCTTTTATACCACCCACGCACCGCCAAAGCTATCTACGATTATCTGGAACCAGCCGACATCCAAGCCCTCTCATGCGCCAATAGACTGTACCGCTGGATTGTATCATGGTTCGACGGTGGGCCACACTCACTGAGGCTGAGGCTCAAGTATACATTGTTGTCTTGGCCTTCTTCGAGGCCGACATAACACCTGGACACATTGCATCTATCTTCCACTACCTCCGTAAATACAATGTTGACCTGAAGACCGCGGAGCATCTGCTGCGGTATGATGTCTTTCCCGCTATTTGGCACTCTTGGACCCAACTTGAACTCCGTACGAGTTCCCCTTCTAGAACACATAGACAGCAGGAGACAACAGAGCAAGATCCGTCGGTGGCTGACGACTCCCTTTGGATGCTCGTGGGGAGGTAGGGCGGCAAACGGGCACGTCAAGAGTTGTGTAATAGACAACTTCGCAGACAGGAGTGTTCGGTAAAACGTCGGAGAAATCATGTATGGTCATATTTGCGCAGCACTAGGATGATTACATGTCTGGTTTATAATGGTGTCTGCTTTCAGGCTAGTCCTCGTTCAAAAAGTAAACAGTAAGGCATTCTTGTGTCGTGAAAACGGTCTCAGAGACCTCATTTGTATGACATTTTAATCCATAGGGCTCAAAATTCGTCTGGGTGCATATTTTGCAGTCGTTCCCGTCGCACAAGCGCCTTGAGCTGCGCCTCTGCTCGGTGCACGCGTATAGCCCTTCGTAATGATATCACCCTTCGGTCCATGAATGGTGAAACGCAGCACCTTGATATCGGACAAACTTGTGACCCACCGGGCCGCACATTCTATTGTTCTGTAATCCCGTGCCCCTTAATACTGCTCATCCTCCTCGCCCAATGCACCTACTAGGTATAGGTTAATGCACCAAGAATACCTCGCCCTGTCCCCGTGACGTTGGAAGCGGGCCGCTATCAATGAGCACGAGTATATATCATGAGAAGGATATAAGCCCGAGGTCGCTTCCCAAAAGTTGTTCTTTGTTGCAGGCTTTTACCACTTATCCACAGCAGGATGCAGAGTACTACATGGCCAGAACGATTTATTGGCTTGAAGCGCCAGATCGTTGAGGCTACGCCCGACTACGAGAAGCGTCTCACAGAATCCTGGAAGGATCTCCTCCAAGAGCTCGACAAGCGTACCACAGAGATTGCACAAATTGGCCCGGATGTGAGCATCCATCCTATCACCTTGTTTTTATGCAAATTGACCATGTACACAGTATATCCCCCAAGTCCAGTACAAGGACCTCGCTACGCTCTCTGTTGAGCAAATCGATATCATTCGGCGCAAAGGCACCGTTGTGATCAAGGATGTTGTCGACGATAGTGAAGCCCTCGGGTGGAAGGCTGCCCTTAACGACTTCATCAAAGCCAACCCCCATATTCAAGGTATAGACTAAATGATCTGGGCAATAATTTATTGATGCGGCAAACAGGATACCCTGAACAGGACAAGCAATTCTTCATGCTTTAGTAAGCACGTCTTTCATAATAAAATTTTGAAGCACGTTATAATCGCTCTGCCAGCTGGACGCGTTCGCAAGTGCAAGCTCGCGCGCACCCAAATGTTCTCAAAGCTTCCGCATGGCTAAACAACCTTTACCATGTCAAGTCAGGCAAGTCACTTGAGGGTGTTGACCTCAACGTTCCCCTCGTGTATGCCGACCGATTCCGTATTCGCCATCCTGGCCCAGGATGGGACAGGTTCCCACCTCACGTCGATAGTACGTCGCTCGATACACAATCAATTAACTTTGGAATAACTGAGCGTATGCAAGGTGGTGCAATTGAGCGCTGGGAGGATGAAAGCTTCCGTAAATGCTTCGCTGATATTCTCAGTGGTAACTGGCGCGCGCACGACCCGTATGAACTTGAGGGCCGTCTAGATGCCCGGACCTCGTTATATGGTAGACCAGGACAAGTAGGTGTCCCTTCTGTCATTGTAACTACCTAATCTTCATTTTTTTAGTCGACCATATTCAGGTCCTTCCAAGGTTGGTTGGCCATGAGGTATGTTTCCCACAAAACTTTTCGTCTTATCAGCAAAGCGGACCTGACACGGTCATGATTTCAGTGAGGCTGCTCCGACGCAAGGAACGCTCCGGGTCTTTCCCGACCTCACCCTCTCAAATGCGTACATCATCCTCCGCCCATTCTTCCGCCCCACTGTCCCGCTCGACTCGGAGGATATTCTCAAGCCAGAGAACTGGGTGTTTGGTACGTCTACTTTTTTGAACAACCTCAGCCCAAGCTGATTGCGTCGGAAGACATCTCGACCCCCGACTTCCCCGGTATCGTAATCCTGGGAGACGGGTTCACTGGCCCGCGCCCAACGCCAGAACAACACCCGCACCTCGGACTCGAGAAGACAATGACGTCCGTGCCGAAGGTCAACCCGGGAGATATGGTCTTCTGGCACTGCGTACGTCTTTCTTCTATTACATTCCATTATTTTGTAGACAAGTGTCATCCGCAGGATGTCGTGCACTCCGTCGAGGAAGAGCACACCGGTACCGGAGACTCAGCAGGTACGCACTGTGTTTTAAAGTATATGAATCACACCAATGCAAACCAATGCACTCCAGTGATGTACATCGGCGCAGTCCCGCAGACGCCCATGAATATGGAGTATGTCAAGAAACAGGCAGAGACGTTCCTCGCGGGCATAAACCCTCCCGACTTTGTCAAGGACAAGCCAAACACTACGTACGTTGGCTTGGGTGTCGACGCGGATGTGAAAGAGCCTATTGCACGAGTTGCGATGGGACTGCCGATCCAAGTTGCGTGAGCATTACCATCCTACTATGAGTGAGGTAGTAGATATTCTTGTAAGACTACCTAGTACTAAGTTCAATACATGTAAGGAGGTCCCAAGCTTGGTGCCGAGGTAAACTGAAAGTGTCAAGATTTTCATGTTTCCAGTACTTAGTCTATTAGAGAGCAGATCGTCGAAGTAAGACATACAACACTTAGAAATACAACAAGATGCTGCGTAGATGATCATAACGTTCCAAAACATAAATCCCTTTGATAATCCCATAGTGAGGTGAAGAAATTCTACCAAGGCTGATTGACATTTAATGGTGCAGGCCAGTCGGGCAAGTTCGTTAGTGCAGCATTGCAGGATTCGCGCACGCGTCGCTTGCTCACAGCATCTCCCGACTGTCTATAAGAGGAATGAACCTCTTGCAGCTGAAACGCAGAGGCCGCGATGGTATCTGCAGAAAGTGCAGCATGAATACTAGTAAGACTCGCAGTAGACGATAGATGTTACCATGATTCAAGTTAGCTTCTTTCGCGATCTGGAGGAATAGGTGAGTAAGTCCAAAGCATTCGACGAGGAAGTACTTACCTCCTTCCACTTCTGAAGTTCGCCGCCATACGCCTGATAGCCGGATGTTGGGCCGAACAGACCCGGTACACCGTTCCCTCCCATCTGCTGCACTATCCTCTCCACCTCTTGCTTGCGTGCTAGCCATGCTGAGCTGAGCGCATCACAGGCGTTAGACATCTGCTTCCACGTATAGGGATCCCAAGCCTCCAATTCTGCTTTATGCTGGCGGATATAATCCCGGGGGTGCATCGCACCGCCGGGATTCTGGCTCGCAAGGTTGGTAGGCTGGGACTGGGACCTGTTATGTGAGGGCGAAGGACGCGGGGCGTATGGGTCGAACTCTGATAGGTAACTTTGGGGTTGCTGCTGAGGCTGGTAGCCACCTTGGTAACCTCCATATTGCTGCTGTTGAGCATACTGGTTCTGGTATCCGTTTGGGTATTGCTGATAGGGCTGTTTGAAGTCTACTTGGGACACTAGCTGTTGTCCAAAGGTAGTAGACGGCTGAAAAGGCATGCCAGTCGGCTGTGGGCCGAGTTGTCTGGTGAGATATAAAATAGAAGTATAAAATCAGCCTGTGGCACAATACACACTATGCACAATTTACATACCCCACACCATACTGAGACGTAGACACATACTGATTCTGTTGGTATTGCTGTGGCTGGTTATAAGGCGTCTGCCCTTGAAACTGCGGAAATTGTTGTTGTTGGAGCTGGGACTGTTGCTGATAACCGGCATCGTAGGACTGGTACCCCATCTGGGGCGGCGGTGACTGTGGAAGGGTCGACGCAGAGATATCGGGGAAGCGGGCGTGTGCGGGTGCAGCATCATTCAAGAACGGGTTGTTAGACGTGTCAGCTTGGAAGCCGTTATACATGACCGTCAGTCGCGTTAGATGGTAATTAAGTACTATGTAGACGAGTTGTACAAGGCAAGGAGACAATCGTGGGCATACGATGGACTGCGGCAGATTCAAGTTAGTAATTTGTAATCCGGTGGGGTAAATTGTTCTTACACCTAATAACTCCTAGCATCTTCTTTCCTCAACGTACTCATCGACTATCAAACATGAGTGACTCTGACACAATCGAATTCAACTGTTTTGTTCATGAATACGACCCCAGGGGCACCTTCGTTTTCGTCGAGGTCAGCAAGACCATGAATGTCGGCATCCTCAAGGAAGTGATTGAGCAGCAAAAGAACCCTAAATTCATTGGTATTGATTCTGATGCTTTTGAAATGTACAAGGTGAGCAGTGGTTTTTGAAGTTGAAATGCAGGTGCTACTGATATTAATGTGATCAAAGTCTGACATTGATTTGAGAATTGCTATGCGTGTCAAAGCCCTGGACGATAACGATAGATTGGACCCAATGGATATTCTCTCAGAATTGTTCCCCACACCAGACCCTGATAATCTCCACATTCTCATTCGTTGTGGTGAGTCATGGTCTCGTATCATATCCATTGCGAGTTGTACTAATGCGCATTCTGCTTCATTTTTCGTTTATCACTGTTGGTGCGCTTTGCGCAATAAGCACCATGCGTAGCAGGACCAGAATCTAAGGAGGTTACCCGGATGGCATTGGAGGCTCTAAGAGTCGACATATGGGGAAAGTCGGTCAAGAACACGGACATTGTCAGCATCAATGGTGCCGCATATCCGTACACCTTCACCGACCTTCAAAATCATACGACGGCATTGCGACGTGTAGCTTTGGATGTCCAAAGTTGACTACTTGTGCGTAAAGAGTATGACGCCTCGCTCGGCTACATCGAGTCAAAGGCCATGCATTGGCAGCAGAAGCTTTCCAAGGGCCCAGGCCATGTCATTATCGGACAGCCTGGGATAGTTCAGCCAATGCTCTAGGTATTCTGAAGCAGGTGATAATTTTGTACTTGATGTCGTTTGCTTGTAGGCAAGTCAATGTTCTTGGTTTACGTCCTCCTTCAGCGACTACAAGCCGCGAAGCCTGTTGCTCTTTACACCTGTGATCCTTGGTACTTCTTATTCGACAAAAATGGTGTTACAACCCATGCAGAAGATAATTATCGTCCTATCAATGCTTTTGATGATATCTGGGCGCTGTCGGATGCCGATGCTGGCACCAAACCTCGCTTCCCTGCGAGCTCTTTCAAAAGAAGCTTACATACGCTCACCATTCATGCTACGTCACCATGCAAGGATCGATGGTATTCATGGGGAGGGCGATCTAGAACTAACAGATTCGTGATGGATGTATGGAAGACAAAAGAGCTTGCAGCCCTCGGGTAGGTGGTTTACGCTGCTTGCATGGAGCTCATCTAAAAGGACATCTGGCATAGGCACGCTCTTTACGGTCAAGAGGGTGTTGTAGATATCCTCCAGCAGGCAGAAAAATGGGGCCCTGCACCTCGGGACCCTCTGAGGATAATCCACAGCCAAAGAGCAGAACCGTCTGTCCTCTATTCGATCAGTGCAAGTGCCAAATACCTTGTTGGAAAATTTCCTGAAGCCTTGATTTCCATGACGTGTCTTAATATCAGAGCAACTTTATCATCAAGTGTCTTTTGGATGCAGCCAAGTTGCCAAGGAAAGAAAACAATGAGAGAGTCCGCTGGTGGGTTTGTGCCGCGTGGAATAATCATGGATCAAGTTGTAGCCTCCCTCGTGCTATACAGCACTGCAGCCCAAACATGCTTCTATACAGATCTCGCCAAGAATTCCCCATCATGCACCACAGTACTCGTATGTCTCAAGCCACGTGCTCTCGAACAATTTGTAAGTTCCACTGGATAGTACGAGGGTATTGTCTGGCGACATGTTTAAATGACATATATAGCTGCCTGCCGCTGTATGGCAGGTCCTCCGTAAATGTGACGTCCTATCCCGACTCGTCGACTTCCGTAGTGAAAACTAGGCAAGCCGAATCATCCCCACCGCTAACAACCACCGAACCTTGAAGTCCCAGGGACGCGCTGAGTATAGGGCCATGGTGCCCAGTGTGCTCCTTGACTAGTGCGCCAGTGCGAGCATCCCACGTGCGGAGCGTGTTGTCTGCGGACGCCGACACTATCAAGTGACTTTTTGGTGCTGGGTGAGCTAACAGTGAAGTTACTGCATCCTTGCGGAGCGTCAGCGAAGCGGACTTTCAATACAAATACTAATTTACCTGATGCTCGAGAGTTGCGCGAAGTCTCATTGTGGCGAGGTCCCATACACACGCTTTTCCATCCGTCCCCCCAGTGACTACAACACCAGGGCTGTTTCCTGTTCCCGTGAGATCGACAAATTGCACGGCTTCGACGCTCTCCCCCTCAGCATGTCCCCCAAGGGCACCGACGACTTCACCCTTGCTGAGACTTACTATACGCACACTCCCCGACGTTCCACCAACTACTGCAAGCGTAGAAGAGGCATTTATTGCAAGCGATGTAATGTTCTCGAGATCAAAACGGGCGTTTTGTGGTGAAAGCTTGAACAATGGTGTTGGTGATCGCGGGTCCCAATAGATGAGAGTTCCGTCCCCAGAGGCGGTAACTATCCGTTTGCCTGGTAAAACGAGAAGTTGATGTTATTTGTTTTTGGTTTCAGAATGTCGGATTTACCGTCTGGCGTAAACTCTCCACATTGAACTGGACCACTGTGTCCAGCGAATACCTGCATGGTATTTCCCGATGGCACTGTTTACTCTAGTATATCAGCGGGTCCAGGTATATCCTTTACTTTACATACATTGCCACAGCCAAACCGTAGAATCGTTGGAGCCTGCAAGTAAGATTGCTCCACGGGGATGCCAGCGCAACCACTGAAAACTTGTTAGTATATAAATAAAATCGAGGGAGCACACCGATATACTCACAATCACTTCATCTGGACCCTGAAGCTCAGTCAAGAACTCCCAATTTCTGAAGTTCACTGTGCCAACTCTTCTCCATATCCTCACCTTCCCATCCATCCCACCAGTCGCGATCATCTGACCGTCTGAGCTGAAAGACGCGCTAGATACGCTATCCGTGTGTCCAGTTAGCTTCACAATAACTTCTCCATCCGTGATATCCCATATGTATCCAAGATCATCTTCACCCCCGGAGACTGCAAGCGGTTCCGTGGGATGACATGATATAGCAAACACAGAGCCGTTATGAGCGGTGAAGTGCTGCAGCGAGTTGTCCTTCACATCAGGGGCCCCAGATGGAAAACTTCCAACCCCGTCTTCTGCTTCATCATCCTCGTCCATAAGATGATCGCCATCATCGGGAACCTCTGCAAGGACATCGCCCGAGTCTATGAACACGTCCCCTTCGTCTTCTTCGATATAATCTTCTGTTTCGTGGGGTGCCGCCATCGAGAGCTTCTACAGGATAATGTGGTCGACGTGTTTTTGGAGAAGCCCTATTATATAGCTGTAATTGCTGAGAAATCTCCAGCTGAGTAACGTACTGAGTAAGATGATAACGAAAAGATAATAGCCACGTGGTTATCTAAACAGCCGCTGACTAAGGTATAGCATCCAGTGATTCTTCAAATGCTTCAAACTCAAAGTTCCACGTCGCCTCTCAAGATTTCTTCATTGTCAAAGCACCATGAGGTTGTCACTGTCGCTTCTTTTCGCGGGACTGTTGGCTGGCGTCAGTGCCTCCAACGTTGTCGAACTCACCCCGGACAACTTTGATAGTGAAATCGGCACGGGGAAGCCTGGTTTAGTTGAATTGTGAGCTCGCTGCGGTACTTCCTAAAATTCGTTGCTTGAACTTCCATCTCCAGCTTTGCCCCTTGGTGGTACGTTGTGCACTCTCACGTGGATGCTTATTGATCAACACGTCGCTACATAGTGGTCACTGCAAGGCATGTACCCCTGTAATAATATGAGAGCAAAGCACTTACAGTCATTCTAGAACCTTGCTCCCACGTACGAGCAGCTTGGAGACGCCTTTGCACACGCAAAGGGCAAAGTTATTGTCGCCAAAGTTGATGCTGATGGCGCCGGTAAACCTTTGGGACAAAAATACGGCGTCACTGGATACCCAAGTGGGTTCCTATATGAATCTTCTGCGAATATCATACTCAGTAGTTGAGTGCAGCTTTGAAGTGGTTCGATGCGAAAGGCAACATGGAGCCTTACGAAGGCGGCCGTGACTTTGATGCCCTTGCTACTTTGTGTGTTCACCATATTTATATATTTATGGGCTCTCTCCGTACTAATGTATTCTTTCAGCATCACCGCGAAGTCTGGTGTGAAATCGAACATCAAGCCCCCACCGCCCCCTGAAACCTTGATCCTTGATGTCCATACCTTTGATAGCGTTGCCTTGGACGAGACAAAAGACGTCCTTGTCACATTCACCGCGCCATGGTGCGGGCATTGCAAGAGCCTTAAGCCAATTTATGAACAAGGTATAGTGCCCACTTTTATCCCTCTGCTAATTTCCTGACACATGCACACAAGTTGCAATTGATTTCAAACCAGAAAGCAACGTGCGTACTACCTGATGATCTACTTGCCGTTTCACCTAATCAGCATTGCCTTTCCGCAGTGTGTTGTTGCTAACATTGACGCAGACGCACAACCAAACAAGGAGATTGCTGGTCGCTATGAAGTGTCATCTTTCCCTACTATTAAATTTTTCCCTCGTGGCGGAAAGGAAGTTGAGGCCTATGAAGGCCCTCGCACCGAACAAGCGTTTGTTGCTTTCCTCAATGAGCGCTGTGGAACTCAGCGTGCCGTTGGCGGCGGTCTTAACGATGAGGTGAGTCACGTGCAAACCGGTAACCAAACCTCAGCTGAAAGCGTTTAGGCTGGACGCATTGCCGAACTAGATACGCTTGCCCAGAAATTCTTGGGCGCTGCTGGTGACGCTCGTGATTCCGTTTACAAGGAAGCTGTGACGCTCTCTGGATCGCCCGGCGAGACGGCAAAACACTACATCCGTATAATGGAGAAAGTCGTAAACGACCATGAATCCTATATCGAGAAGGAGTCTAAGCGGTAAGCCACTCGCCGATCTGTGGGCGTTCAACTGATCATGAACGCATGAATTGATTATCTCTTTATCAGCCTCGCTTCTATTCTCAGCAAGCGCACGATGTCAGCTGCCAAGCTCGATGAGATTAAAATCAAGGCCAACATTCTGAGTGCATTCGTTGTCCAAGAGCTGGAGAAGGCACAGGAGAAGGTTGAGAGTGTCCTCGGGAGAGCCACGGCTGAACTTTGACGTTTGCACGCTTGATTATATCTGCTATATGCATAGTTGTAGTGAAGGACCCACACATATATACTGTTAATCTGCATGCTATCTTGGTGCTATCTAAGTTTCATGTCCACTGGCTAGTTGAATAATTCCAAGCTGTGTGAGCTTGTATCCACGGTGCGGTGATTTCCACCACCACACCTAGTGAAAGATACTATATAGGTCTATCCTAATAAATAAGACACCGGGCGAAGAACTAAACAGGAAAGCAGGTTTCAACTTCTTATGGGCACGTTTGCGCTTGATGTCGGAGAAATAGAAGGCCTCGAGGAGCCTCGAGGACGGATCCACAACCGATCATGGTTTGTGTGGCTACTTATTATCACTTGAATTCTTATCGTGAAACTACATGCCTCACCTGCTGACCACGGTGAATCATTCGATTTTTCTTGCATATTAAATATCGCGACCTTGAGACGCGCTCTCGAGTCTCGACCATCCAACCTATATCGATCTTAATCAGCGATGTCTTCTGATATCGATGAATCGTTCATACCTTCCCCGCCCTCCGACTTCTATGACACAGAGGGAGAAGAGTCGCCTCCCCTGCCAGTGAGAGTGCGTGTGCGGCATGAGCAAGAGACAGATGCCCAAATACCGCTCCGTGCAGTGCGCTACTCATCTCGCAAAAAGCGATGGGCTCAGACTTCCAACTGCGCCAGAGGCGTTAGGGAGCCCCTGCCGTCTTCCATTCGCCTCGTGACATGGAATATCGACTTTGCAAGTGCCGAGAAGAAGAAGCGGCTCCTTGCTGTCCTCTCCTACATTCAGTACCGCGTTCTCCGCTGCGGGACCACTAGCGAACGACCTGAACCATGCTGCATCCTTCTGCAGGAGGTACACGCGTCAGTTTTCACGCAGATCCTCAATTCCGAGTGGGTGCGACGGTGTTTCATAGTTGTTCCCACTGGCCCAGAAAAGTGGCCAGAGCAAGCATTCTATGGAAATGTCACGCTAGTCTCCCGCACAATTCCCGTGGTCAATGCCTCCACCATCGTATTCAGCAACTCTGATATGAAACGCAGTGCCATATTCGTCGATATTAAATTGAGCATCCCAGCTCACGAGGACGAACCTCGCCTGTCAGGAGGCATCGTGACCCTACGCATTGCAAACACGCATCTTGAATCTTTGCCACCCGGGGCCAATGCACGCCCCAGGCAATTAAAACTCATCGCAAACGCATTGCATGGGAAAGGACTGTTCGGAGGCATTGTTGCAGGGGATATGAATGCTATCGTCCCTTCTGACGAGACAATCGCGGAGGACGCCGGATTGTGCGACGCATGGGAAGGAAGTGACGATGACGAAGATGGCTTTACTTGGGGATACCAGCCTCTAGGGGAGTATGCGCCTGGCCGGTTAGACAAGGTGCTCTCCACGAGACCTGAGGGTTTCGTTGTGGAAGAGCCAGAGAGAATAGGGATGGGTGAAGCGATTGGGAAAGGCAAATGGGTGAGCGACCACTATGGGCTGGTAACACGCGTACGCATCGTGCGGGAAGATTAACAAGATAAACAAGGACCAGCAGGTGAGAAATGACGGGGTGCAGTATCATAACCAAAACACTGATTAGCATGACATCAGGAACGGCGGATGTACTTGGCACAAATCAAGTAGCTGACGTATTTTTACGTGAGTAACAGTGTACCGAACAATGATTCAACGAACAACGAGCGTTGTTAATGTACAGAGAACGAAGATTCAAAATTATTCGAGATGATCACGTCGCTCGACAGAAATCAATGGGATTGAAGTTATGCCTTGGAAGAACTTGAATCGTATTTCGCAAGTGTAGTTACTAACTTACATAACGTACGGTGTTAGTGTAGTTGGCGTGGCGTGTTTGGAAGAATGATGTAATAAATACAGACGGGCAAATAAATACGGAATACTAACAACTTTTTTTCCACGCAGTTCAACTTCATACCCCCGTCGTCGTCCTCATTACCAACGACAAGCTCACAATGAAGACTTCTGTTACCTCCCTCGTTTTCTTCATTGCTGGTGCTCTCGCCCAGTTCACAATCAACACTCCGTAAGTAATTTTCACCTTGAGTTGTCAAGGTCTTATTGCTTTCTCGGAACAGTGCCAATGTTGTTGAGTGCGAGCCCACTCTCCTCTCGTGGTCAGGTGGAACTGGTGAGTTATCCGAACATACACTCTCCTCTCTTCCTCTGTATCTGACCGTGGTCTAGCTCCTTACTTCTTGGTCAGTGACTTCCTATTAGCATGATTGCCAGTCGTTGATCCATGGTGAAATTTTTTCCTTCTACACAGAGGTAATAATTTTGTTCTACGTGTGTGTCTACTATCTTACTTATGCCATCCCAGCATCCTGCCCGGCGCAACTCCCAATGGCGCTGCTCTTGAAAATTTGGGACAGCAAAACAGTACCTCAGTGACCTGGGTCTGCAACGTTGCCCAAGGGACATCTCTTGGTCTCACCCTTCGCGACAGCGTTGGTTTGACTGCCCAGAGTGCTCCTTTCACTGTGAACCCTGGATGTGCGTGTTTCAGTTAACCTTGTTGATCGGTTGCTTTGGTGCTAACCTTGGCGTAGCTTCCACTACATGCACTAACACCACGTCGCGTACGTATCCTATTGTAGATAATCTGACAATCCGTTGCTGATGTTTCATTTTCCAGTTGTCTCTGGTCCGACTGTTGCAACTAGTGCTGCTGCCTCGACCGGTACTACCACCCCTGTTGGGGCTACCAGTGCTACCACCTCTCATACCTCGGGCACGTGAGTTGATCTTGTTTTCAAGTTGTGATGTGACCTGACATCACATCCCTTCTGTAGCTCTTCCGCAGCCAGTGGCTCTGGAACCAGTGCCGCTTCACCTTCCACAAGTTCTAGTGCCGCCTCTGCCAATGCTGTCCGCGTTGGCGCTGCCGGTGTTGTTGGTGCTGCTGTCGCTGCCCTTCTTTTCTAGATTCCCTCTGAACTCAAAAGACGGATACCAGTCGACGGACTTTCCAGAGACACTCACCTTTTTTTTTGCTAATCATTTCACCTGCGACATCTATATCGTACATTAAGTTGTCTGCTTTTAGGAGTATTTGGAGTTTACCCCACTGATCACGTTTATATTCTCTCGTGCGACCGTTGGCTTACGTGCCTGTTGCTCCTACGTCTTCGATCGAATGATGCCTTCCCATTCATTCGCTCTTTGTTTTTGTTCCTTGAGACATTCCTGGCTGACACATTACCTTCGGATACCTGAGAGTTACCGTTGTACAGTGCAGTGTTTCTTACGATCCGAATGATTTATATCTGCTATATCTTGGCGTGTGCTGCATCATGACTGTTACAAGTGCTATTTCACTCGCTGTGAGACGGATCTTGATGTTGGCCGCCAGCTGAAGTCTGGGAAAGGGAAATCTGGCCATCCTCGAATATGTTTAACTTGACTAAATTCAAAGGGGAATGGCCGCAGTAAACATTTAAACGGGAGTAGTTAGTATCATGTGATATGACCTCACAGATCGTTACAAGTATATAGGTTAGTAGCAATCTTCAAAGCTTCACGGTTTACCTTGTACTTGATCGGATAATATAACGGCCTTACGTAGGGTATACGCGTAATGATGTGGTAGCATATGGTCCATACATGCGCAGGTACATTTCAGCCGTCCTGGAATTTTCGGATAAATATTTCAAAGGTGCTTTGCGAATGACCTGTAATGTGCAGGGATGAGCCGGAGTGTGAACAGAGTGGCTTGATATGGGCGAACACAACATGAACGACCTCGTAATACTTGTTCGTTGGACCAAATGCAAATGCATAGACGCTTCTCGGTCGCGAGACTACCGTAGACGTGGACCAACAAACGAATGGACACGTGTGCTATGACAGCTCAGAGAATATGTTGCACATGTATGATCAGTCGGGTCACTCGGTTGTGAGTGGCCGCCCGAGCCACCGAACTCTGCCTATCAGAACGTCTGGTGGATGGTCACCTTGCGTTGCATGGCAGTGGAAACGTTTAAAACAGACGCATCGGATGCGATGTTCTTGCGCCCACGGAGCCGCTAAGGGCCACAGGCTGCAAGAGATCTATTGCTTCTGTAACTATCTAGCGTTACAACATTCTTTATCCGGCGGCAAAGTACGAAAAAGATCACATCGCACCTGCGACGTGTATACATTTATACCGATTCTATGCGAGGATCAGACGTAAAATTATACCAAAACGAATAAAAACATACGCTGCAGAATATTGTTGAGCTTATTGACACGCGACGAGACACTGAGGTCAATGCTCTTATCGCCGAAATCGACCACAATACCACCGAGAACCGAAGGGTTGACCTGAAACACATCAGAAGCGGCTTGAAAGGATGACGACAAAATTGAAGTACCTTGTTTGTGATTTTCAGGGACTTCGCCTGCTGAGCTGCCTGAGACTGCTTGAGGATAGTCTCCAGTCGGGAAGAAACATCCTTAAGCAGCGGTGCAGCAGACGTGACAACCACCTCCAGTTCTCCCTTGTATTTTGAAACCAACTCGTTGAAACTCTGGATCACACCTTGCGTCTCTCCAAGTCTACCATTCTCCGAAAGGACAGCAAACAAGTTTTTGGTTATGTCCGAGACAGGCCCCTTCATCAGACTGGAGCGTTCTGCGCGAGCATATACAGCAGCAAGACTCGAAGAGCGGTCCTTGGCAGATAATGTTGGGTTATTAACGAATGCTTTGAGATCGGGCGCTTCATTAATGACATTAGAGATGGTGTTCAGTTCCAAGTGAACCGTTGTGAGGGTCTGCGGTGAATTCACGAGAGCAGCCGAATATACGGCATTGGAGTATTTGTGTGCGATGGAAGAAGCTGCTCGCCGTCCCAGTGCCAGGGGGACGGTTGCTGGACGGAGCAACGAGCACAACATAGTAGGCAGGTGCTTCACATTATTCTCTCCGCTACAGCGATAGATCGGGCGTTGCCGGCCGCGGGGAACTTTGTCGCGTAGTTCACCAAAACAATCCACCTTGGACAATCTTTCTACACAACCTAAGGCTATATAATCAGGACATGACGTAGAGCACCGAAATCAACGAATCACTCGAAGCGTTTAGTGGGGAGGCATTTAGCGGAACCGCTGACTAGACCGCTGCCGTTAGCTGTCGAATAGCGACAAGGAAAACAAAGAGGCAAAACCCAGGACGGGACGGGTAGAAGCTGTCCAAGAGTTGTCGGGCTCGAGGCTTGCAGAAGTTGTGTAGTGTCATTGATAGGGTGCGGTCATTCAGTGTCCAACCCAACTTTTTCGCGGCTGTTGATAAACATTGACCATCATCCACCGCAGTTACAACCACATATCATGTGGTCGATAACTGAAAAAGTACTTGCATGTAAATGACGCTTTCGTACTAGTAAACGTCTGCGAAGAATTGGAAATCCACAGTCGAGCCCACCGTGACAACGGCTCCTAGGGCGAGAACCTTGTGAGGGCCAGCGACTACCATCGACAAGAAATGAGAGCCGAGGTTGATATCTTCATGACCATCTCCCAACAGAAAATGTAGCAACAGCTACCACGACTCGGAAGCAAGTCCTAAGCTTCATCGGTCAGTGATCATGCCGCGGAACTTGACTCCCTGTCAGATATGGTTCCTTCTATTGGGAGTGGATAAGTTGTTTGTGCAGACCGAGTCCAACGAATCTAGGTAAACCTTGTGATCACAGTCTGGGACCATAATACCATCACTAGTAATGTGGATATAGGATCCGTTATCTGTCTGGGATCTGTTCAATTGTGCGGAAGAAATTTCTTCCGCACCTCGGACAGCAGACACCCTCGGAGGCTCGGACTCGGACAGTAGGCACTCGCCGTTCACACCATACCATTCCGTGATGCGTGCAGCGTGAATATTGGTCTACTGCACAGTGCCCAATCTGGATGAGCCTGTCCTAGCCACTAGCTCTAAGTACTGTTCGCTCGTCGGCATGGAGTTACAAAATGAGTATAGCAAAAATTGTGATTGCGAAAGTCTACAAAATAGAGAGCGAGGGTAAGCACAGTTACGACTCTTACATAGCGAGAATAAATACTTACATGATCAAGACCGCCCGCGCGGGGTAACGTTTGCAATCTATATTGAAAGCAACACCAATTTGCCAAATACAGACGAGTTCAAGTTGTCATGAACTTCCATGATCTCGAATCTAAAATTTTACTGCATAGGGGTTGGGCTGCCGCCTACTCGCCGCCTACTCGCCGCCTCGCCACGTCTTCACCTATGTCTCAGAGACCCCGATCATGGCCAAGGCGGTTCCTGGTTCGGATACTTGGGGTTGAACATTGATCGATCGAAAGTGAGTGACGCGCCATGCCAGGCAAGTGTGTCAGAACACCTATACCTTCAAATAACATGATGCCATACGACTCAATCACCTTCTCGTCATCCCTCAATTACCCATCAACTTGAACTCAACGTCTTCACCTTGATGGAACCCCCGGAATGTACGATTGCTGACTTCATTCATCGAGAGCCGTGGTGGAAGAATCGTGGTACGAGCTTGGTTAAGCGGGTCGAAACAAATAACATGTTTGACAATGTCGGCGAGCAGGGCTCCTTGCCTTAAATATCTGTTTGATATTACCACTACTATCATCAACACTGAATGGTTTTGATTCGTCCATACTAAACGGTTGGTCGTGAGCATTCACTATCGTGGACGGTTGATTCACCTTATCTTTAGGTCTGCAGATTTTGCCCGGATGGCAAGAATACTTCCATAATCCGCAAAGCAAAACCTTGGGTAGGCCAGTCCTGCATTTGTTGCAACACTCTATTCATGGTTGTTAGGCCTCATAAATTCTGCTCAAGGCATTGGCGCCCTCAGCGTAAGCTGTAGCAATGCGTTGAAATTACTTCCAACTCATGTTGGCTTCAGGGGATTCCATTCTCCCCTTATGTGTCTGACTTAATAGGCCGACGGGCAACTATGTTCATCGGGGCGACCATCGTGCTAGCTGGTGTCCTCACGCAAGCCTTATCCACCACCGTGAAAATGTTTATTGGCTCTCGTGTGCTCAGTAAGACGCTCATTCAAGGGATTATTCGGATGCTCATACCCCCTTGTAGTTGGCTTAGGCGTAGCGTTCTCAATCAACGCTGCTCCATTGCTCATCAGCGAACTTAGCTATCCAACACATGTGTGTCAAATCACCCCGTCCTTCATTCGTTGCCTCTAATCTCAGTTAAGCGCGGAAAATTGACTTCTCTATACAATTCGATGTGGTATTTTGGCAGCATTATCTGTATGTGATATTTGGTGCCACAGATTTGGTTTCTCACATGTATTGCAGCGGCTTGGATCTGCGTGGGTGCTTATGATCAAGCAAGGTCATCGGAATGGTCATGGAGAATCCCTGTATTCTTTCAAGCTGTTGTTCCTGTCCTTCAAATGGTGTTAATATGGTTGGGACTCTCGGCTCGTGACTTGCTCGATTTGACTTAGTATCTTTCATCGTGTTTAGGTTCATTCCGGAGAGTCCTCGATTTCTAGCGGCCAAAGGCCTGGTGAGCTTGCACGGGGAAAATTTCCCGTTGATCCGTTTGTTAAACATTCTATTTTTGTTTCTCACAGGAATCGCAAGCCGCGCGTGTCCTCGCTCACTACCATGCAAATGGGGGAGATGAACGTGACCATCTAGTAGCCTTCGAGATGGCTCAAATCCGACATGCTTTGAACCTTGAACGAGAGATTGCCTCCAGTTCATCCTACCTGACGTGCTTTGCGACTACAGGCAATAGACGGCGCATGTTTATCATTATATCGATTGCAATATTCTCTCAGTGGAGGTTTGGCTGGCTTTGTTCTAGTCTAGTACAGGAATTGATACTCCTTTCAGCGGCAATGGTCTAGTCTCGGCTTACATCAACATTGTCCTGGAGGGGGTGTACGTTCTCAAGGTCGTCGCAGTGGTACATTAACTAACAGTTCAACAGCGGCATAACCACGACTCGGACAAAAGGAGTCATTAACGGCGTTTTGCAGGTTTATCCATTGTTTCTCAGAGGCCGGATTTTACACTAATCCTGTCTGTATAGATTTTTAATTTCACTAGTGCTCTATTGGGCACAATGCTCGTGGACAAGTTGGGCAGAAGGAAGCTTTTCCTTATTTCAAACATTGGGATGCTGATCGGTTAGTA
The DNA here is from genome assembly GCA_016584345.1 of Suillus ampliporus. NCBI lineage: Eukaryota > Fungi > Basidiomycota > Agaricomycetes > Boletales > Suillaceae > Suillus > Suillus ampliporus. Next base: position 296,301 of record JABCPV010000014.1, on the reverse strand, counting down.
CTATTCTGTGGTGTTGAGGTTTCGCTTAGTATATCATCTGGTCAGTCTTCTCTATGTGGACAGTTACCACCGCTCTTTTCGACCAGACTGGGAATACTGCAGCTGCGAGAGGCAAGTTTGAAACTTTGTTATATGCACAGTGTAATTGATAATCAAGCTCGAACAGCTACTGTGCCGCTCATTTTTATGTTCTACTTCTTCTATGACTTCGCGTATACGCCGATGCTTGTCTCGTATACGCTCGAGATTCTGCCTTACAATATTCGTGCCAAGGGGCTTGCAATTATGGTTGAACTTTTCGTGTTTCGTCTCTGAACGCTGTCTAACATCCTCCACAGAACTTTTTTGCCTACGTGAGCAACGCTTTTAACGCATTCGTCAATCCGTGGGCACTTGACGCTATGGGTTGGAAATACGTGAGTCGCTCGATCTCGTTCAAGTTATTTATTGACAAATATCTCGCAAAGTACCTTGTTTACTGTGGATGGCTCGCCGTGGAACTATTATTTGTGATGGTGTTCATTATCGAGACAAGAGGTGACTTCTTTTTTTTTTAATACCATGTCGGGCGGTTGTGGACTTTTTTTTTTTTCCAGGTCGTACTCTTGAAGAAACTGCCGCTTTATTTGACGGCGTAAAATTCCCTCGGCATGTCGCAGATCGGGAGGGTGAAGCAGCCGCGACTTTGCCCAGAATATCACCATACCCTAGAGCACCCCAGCTAGAGAGAGACGTCCCAGACAACTATTTGGAGCTTAAGGAACGCGGTGGAGTCGTTCTAGGATCACTTTCGCATATCGAATTACAGTCAGAAGAGTTTGCCATTACATTTGAAAAATAAAGACGAACCACCATCACGATACTGTAATTTTCTGCCTTATTTACTTGTACACATATAGCAGTACTAGTATCTTTAGGGACTACGAACGGGCAATTGGCTATTGACGTTCTCCAGTTTTGATCCAGACCTCAACACCATTTTCTGAAGAAGGAAACGCTCCCCAACCGTTATGGTCAATTGGAACGGTTCGGTTGCTGTCAAACAAGCTGCAGAACATTGCTCCATGATGCTAGAGAATACGGGAGCTTAGCAGATGTTGAAGCTATAATTCATAATGAATACTTACCGAACCAACGTTCATTCGAACTTTGGATGTAGTTAGGTCCAGCCTTGAGGAAACGATTAACAGATGAGTCTGTCTAAAAGACACGAAGGGTCTTACATCGGGTCATTGCTGAGCACGACTGCACACCCAGCATTAGTGGAATCGCCCATACGCACGAACCCAATGCAGTGTCTGTGCTCAAAGTAATCTACAATGGGCCCATATGCGAACGATTTCCGTGCAAGCAGTAGCTGTTTCAGAGTTCGGGAGGTGCCATCGTCATAGCACTCATCATTGGGATACAGGTCACCATAGAAAACACATCTGCCATGATGCTCGTTAGAGCCAACGTTTTGGCGAGATAACACGTACGGATATCCGTGAGGTCGCAGGAGGATGAGAGCGTACGCTTGAGCTTTGAAGTTGGTGTCCACCTAATTAAAATTACTCGGAAGCCACCAAGAAGTGTAATATAGCTTACCCAACTCTCCAGAGACTGGCCGACTTGCTGAAACAATCATTGGTCAGATGATGTGCGGTCATGTAGATACTTGCTTACCGTGCTATCAGAAGAAATAGTTATTCATGGAACAATAAATATCCAGTTCCAGCACTCACTCGTGATTGTCAACAAAAGTGACGGCATCTCCTGGCCTCAACTTCACCAGAGAACCATCTAGAATGGTCCTCAAGTCATATGAAGCACCTGCTTTGCTCGCTCTGTAAAAGTTCTCGTGTAGTGGAACGTCAAAAAAGGAGGTCTATTGCCATTAAGCCCCGAGTCGATGGTATCACGGAGGTGCATACCTGGCCACAGAACGCCCGAACATATGGGATTAGAAGTTGCAAGCTGTTCTCATTCAGGGGCCTGTAATTCACGGATTCCAGGGCGAACCTACTTCGCTGACCAGTACTCCGACACCGCGAACATCTGCTTCTTGCCAGCGTGGTTTCGAGTTCTTTGAATCTTCGATAGTAAAGCGGAGCCGTCACCACATGGATTGAATGAAGAAAAAATCCCCCTTACAAACTCAAGAAGGAATCTGCGGTCCATGTGTTTAATAGCATCCAGTCTAAATCCGCAGGCACCTGTGGTCTAAAATGATCTTAACAAATCGCCCGAGAATCGATGGAGACAAGACGTACGTCAAGGATCCACGAGCCCCATGAAAATAGATCGTTTCGCACTTCGGAATGACGGTGATCAATCTACGACTCCGAGGAAGATGATTAGTTGAGCACTTCAACGAACAGGACTGACGAACATCGATTCCAAGGAGATAGTCATAGTTCCCATTCTCAGTGTCTACCCACTTTGACCAACCTTTGTGTCTTTCTGATGAAATGCGAAATACGCCGTTGGTTTGCGCGAGCTCATCCCAGTCCAAACCTTAGGTGATTTCAGTCATAAAAGTAAAGAGGGTGCTAAGACTGACCCGTAAAATGATTGAAATTCCACCTCATGGTACTATACTGGCTTGCATGTTTACTTCCAGCCGATGAAATCATAGTGATGAATTTACCTTTCCAAGCCGTCCAGGAAAATCAAAAGCAGTCCAGCCCTATAAGTGGCATTAATGAGGTCTCCATAACAGGGAAGGAGAATCGCACCTTGACCGGCCTCTCGCTCTCAATATCCTTTAACCGGTTCAATGGATCGACGCGTACAGCACGAAAAGTTTCCATTCTGTCTGCACCGAGTTTGTGCTTACCGAAGTGCACGACTGGGTGTGAGCACAGACTCGTGCGGTATATCCAATGACCTTACATTGAGAACTGCGTCGATGATAACGTTCATGTCGCATTGCCTTACAGCATCACAAGCTCTCAAAAGTTCTTCCTTTGTTCCCCACCTCGTTGTAACGGAGCCTTTCTGGTCGAATTCCCCGAGATCCCACTACACAAACATCTATACAGAGGAGTGTTGGAACAAGAGTTAGGGGACATCGTACCAAATCATAAGCATCATATCCACGACCCGTCTATAGCAATTGTAGCACGATTGGGTTGTGAACATATCAACAGAGCCGCTGACTCTCACCTGTTCCATTGCTTTGTTCGGTGGAGGGAGCCAGATCTGCGTAAACCCCAGTGCGGCCAAGCGCGGGGCTTCTTTCGCAAGATGTTCCCACCAGCTCATGTCTGGGTGCCGGGCATCCCAGGTGAAAAATTGTACCTTGAAAACCCAATTTGAACAGTGATGTCAGCATGTGAATTCTCAGCGACGACTCACCATTGTAGGATTCTGAGAGCTTCCATCAGGCCCAAGTTGCATTGCTGGGAGGGATGGAGGCACCCATTTGAGTAGCAAACAGTCCAACCAATACCTGAACTGGCGGTAGATGCTCATCGAAAAGTACACAAAGTTCATCTTATCCGAGTCAGTCGACTACGTTGGTCCTAACCGGTTAACCAACTGTCCAGTCGAGGTGTAGTTATAAGTTACAGTACTTTCTTAAACTTCAAGTTCAAGCTTGGTTAACCAAGCTTATGAGAAGTTTGGCACCGGCATCTACCGAGGCCTATAAATTTCCCCGAAGCTGTGTATTTGTTCTTTTCACCGTTTACATGACCACCTCTCACTACTCATTCCAGGAAGCGTTCCGCTCACCGATGGGATGAGGATGCCGTGTGTATCTATCACAGGATGGTCTATAGAGGAAAGCCTCTCTTAATCACTCTAATCACGAATATCTACGTTGAAAGGAGTTTCATGATGTGGCGACAAATTCTTTCTTTTGCGAGTCCCTTTCTCCACAATATTTACACTTCATCTGTGCAGATCGCAAAAATATAAATGCGTTGGACAACCTCTTGAATCCATGTGGGTGTCAACCGATCGAAAAAAATCTATACGTGCTTGGTTCAACTTGTGAGAGATGGCATTAAGGTGCCGGATGAAGCATCATGAAAAGCAGGAACAAGTGTCCTCTTCAAGTCTGACTACGAGACTAAAATACTATCATATGGCTCATGTAGATGTACAGTGAATAAAGAAACTTGTTTAACGTTTAGTACGTATGTACTAAGTAGATGTAAGTCAGTTTGATGGCAGCGAGCGCACTGTTGTGCCCGTTACCTCACATCTCCCATCGCGAAGTCTCCAGCCTCCAAATGCAAGCACAACATTCATCGATCACAGCAAAGAATGTAGCTATGCGGCCGCTCACCCACACTGAAACATATTTCATCAGCGAGCTTTGCCGAAACTTGGCCCTGAGCTTGATAGATTCAATCGTCGGGGGACTGCATGCGCATCCTTTACCGGCGAGAGCTCGGTAGGGATACCTAGGCCGATTCCACCCTGCTAAGTGAAACCCAAGTTTCAGCGGACCCATCGACTAGAGAAAGCTTAAATGACGTACCTCACCCCACTGAAACAGCGGAGGCTGTTGTTGTGTAGAAGGGAAGATGCCTACATTGAGCTTCCGCTTCTTCTTTTTGGGTGCTGGATCTTGCTCCTCTTCTGCGGTACTATCCGCAATCACAGCAGATTTTGATGTCTTTGCTTTTGAGGACTCAGCAGCTTTCTTCTGGTTCTTGGCTTCGGATTCAGGGGTACGTTTCTTTGGTGCCTTCTCCTTTGGGGCGCTGGCTTTCTTTGCTCGTGCACGCTTTGGTTTCTCTGCTGCAGGTCTTTCATCGGCACTGTCTTCCGGAGATGCCTTTCGTTTCCCCCTTGCTTTGGCAGGAGGTTCAACTAACTCAACGGAATCACTGTCAGTTGCCTTCGAGCGCTTGACTGGTTTTGCTTTCGGGCGAGTTTGATCAGCTTCCTCGTCTGATACCGTAATGATAAGAGGAGACGTTCTCTTGCTCTGGGATTATCATGCGTTGAGACATGGCATAGGCGCATGAAAGTTTGCCCTACCTTTGGAGCAGCGGATGGTTTGAGCGCAGCAGTTAGCTGAGCCTTCAGGTCTGATATCTCTTGCTCAAGCTTTTCTGCCGCCTTCTTCGCATCTGTAGCCTCAGCCTCAGCCTGTTTCCGATACGTCTGCTGCTCTTCAGCTTCAGTCTATAAAAAATCAGTTTCTTCATATATTGTGACAGCTGGAGAAAATATCTGACCTTCCAATCACGGAGGACATCCTTAAGTTTATTAACGCGACCCTTCTCTTTCTCGAGTGCTTTCTCAAGTCGTTCGACGTCTATTTTCGATTCCCTTGCCTGAAGTTCCAGCTCGACTTTCTTCTTTCGTAATGTCTCCAGATTCGCATCATCACCTTTCTTCAAGCCCTGCCAGTTGTCAAGTTGACGTTGCAACTTAGCACTATTATCCTTGTGTTCCTCAAGGTCCCGCTCGAGTTGAGTCATCCTCGCTTGTAGACCATCACGTTGCACGGTTATCCGTGATAGTTTAGACACATTTGTAACAGTAGTCGCATCTGCATCTGCTTGTGCTTCCCGGAGTTGGCGCAGTTCATCCTACGACCATGTTAGACCATCGGTCACTAACGAGAAGATTGACACCGAAGAAGCAGACCTCAACATCTTCGCGTTGCTTATGAGCTGCTACAACTTCGTCTGACTTCAACTTCAACTCGGACGAAAGCGTCGCGTGTCTTTCTCGTAAATCGACAATAATCTTCTGGTCCTGCTCATCCCGAGATTTAAGTGAATCCTCCATTTGAGTCACTTGATAGTCGAGATCTGCTTGGAGGTCCTCTATTTGACTCTCCAGTTCTGCCTCCCTAGCCTGGAACATGGTGATCTTATAATCCCTTTGTATACGTGCAAGCCTCTCGCGCCGTGCAATTTCGCGCTCTTTGAGCACTGCGATTCGTTCGTCGTCCAAAGCACATGCCGTCCTGAGATGAGCAATCCTATGGCACGCCTGCAAAGCATCGCAACCAGCGTGCCACTCCTTTTGCTCTGCTCGCCACTGTTGTTTTATGACATTGACGCTGTCCTTGACGCGACTTTGTTCAAGACCAAGTTCGTCGTGTAGCTTCTTGATAGTGTGTTCCAGGGTGCGATTCTTCTGTACTAGGTTCTCTATGTGACCTTGCTGCGAGGCGACCATTGCATCGTGCGGAGCAAAGGCAGCCGCGGTTCGCACCGGAGTCGGTGCTCTCTTCGAACTGGGCTGCGGCATCAACTTTGCTAATATATGCATTAGATCGAAATGACACATTTCAATAGAGCACAACACTAACCAATGCTCGTGAACGAGTGTCAGATGTGATGTTATTAAGAAGCTCTTGACCTCGTTGAAGCCTTGAAGGGTCTTTGCTCGGTTGCGATTAGCAGTTGAGTTGTACAATTGTTGGGATGACGAGAAGGCACTATATGTAGCCTACATACCTACATAGTACTCGGAACAAATCGATTTGCTACTATTAGCCCATAGCCACTCATGCTCTCTATTGGTTTCTTTGTTTCTTTCATCTAGAACTTCCACTAAGTTATATCGATGCACAGGTTTGCACCAGGTGGAGCACTGAAATTGCAATGGGACATGACGATACTTTTTCCCGGCCGCCAACGTTACACTAGCCCAAGACTGGTTACTTACGAGTCCGAGCAGACGAGACGGAATAACGGTCCGAGGAAGCCATCTGATATCGATAATCATTCGATCCGACAAGATATCTTTCGAACATGCATAAAGCATGACCTCTAAGATATTTTTCCCCATCTTCTTCACATGGCGTATATCAATGCCTATAAACCCCCTCTTCCCGAGAAGCCTGCTTACGGGCTTCACGGTCCTGTCCCCTATGACATCAACGTCGCCTTTCCGCTCGACTTCATGCAGCTGGAGACCCCGCGTCTGAAGCTAACGCCGTTCATCCCATCCATCCACGCTGCAACATACCATGCAGCCATCGCAGACCCTACGCACTTCTACCGTTACTATCCCTTTTCCGACATAGAAGAACCTGAGGCATATCTGCGATTTATGGACGTCTTCGTGCGCCAGAACCCGAACTGTGTCCTCTTCGCGATCATTGACAGAACCACACCAGACCCGGAACATCCGGAGTGGGGAGGAAAGCTCGCAGGGACAATTGCACTCATCAGCTATTCACCGACGAACCTGTCAGTGGAGATTGGGGCGTTGTGTATGCTGCCCGCATTTCAGCGGACACATGTCGCAACGCATGCCGTAGGAATACTCCTCAAATACTGCTTTACCATGCCCTGCGCATCCCAGTCTGAATCTGGGTTGGGGTTAAGAAGAGCATATTGGTATACGCATTCGGACAATGAGCCGTCCCTGAGACTTGCTGCTCGCATGGGGCTCAAACGCGAAGGGACTATGAGATGGGCCTGGGTGTTGCCTGTCGAGAAGACGCTCGGAAAGACACCTAGGAAAAACGACCTGCTGGAAGGACTTGGGAGAGACACTGCAATTATGGCTATGACGTGGGAAGACTGGGAGGGTGGAGCAAGAGAAATTGTGACAACACAAATGGCTCGGATGAAATAACGCATGGATAGTCAATTCACGCCGAGCAATGCAACAAACGAAATGTAGAGCTAGGAAGTAACAACTTCAGCAGAAACAAGGATGGTATACACGGCACTAGATAACATACATGGGAATCAACGGTCTTGTACGATCATGGTCCATGCAGCTGAATGAATCCATCCTCTGGTATGCCTCTTGCTGACCTCCTCCTCACATCTGGAGACATGCTGGCACCCATGCTGTCTCTCATACCCATCCTCGCAGGAGAAGCTCCGTCTACTCCAGAGCCATAGAAGTGACTAGGTGGGATGCCGTTAAATGGAACGTTCGAGTACCCCCCAAGATTAGGATGACGTGGAGTCACTTGAGACATGCTCGGTGATCCGTATGGATAGTTATGGTTTGAAGAGGTCGAGTGATTTCGAGTAATACGAGAAGGATCATGCGCACGAAAGTCGGGAGGCTGCATTGAGGATCGAGCAGCGGCATTTTCCTCCTCGCGTTGTTGTTTCTGATACTCCATCAGTGGAGATGAGTCATAGTAGAGGTCAGACGCTTGGTCCACAAGAAACCTGAACAGCTTTCAATTCCCTTTGAATGTGATATGGCTAGACGACGCACTGTTGAGTTCCAACATCCCACTGTGGTCCACGTTCAGCACGGGCCGTAATGAGCAATGAATTCCACTCCGATGCAGACTCCTGAATGGAACAATCCTAAGCTAGAGTCTGGTGCAGGCAGCATGGGACTCACGATAGCCTGAGCTAAAGCATTATTTGAGTCATAGTTGGGCTGGTGAGTGACCACGCGCGTTTTCTCTTTCCTAGCCAGCGCTTCAACATGCGCAGAAAACTTCGCGCCTATCCTTTGAGCACCATGGCGCGGAACCTTGATTCTGATGGCTTTCGCTGGCTTTCCAGGTGACATGGCGAAGTATGACGAGGAACGCTGACTATTATCGGAAAATGCCGGGTCAAAACTTTGCCACTGGCAGTGCTAGTGCCAATTTTGCTCACAGCCATATTTCATGTTCACGACCGAGTCGCCGACTGCGAGTCAGTAATGAACATGAAATGCCCCGACACTGTATTGATCATCGTCTTCTTCTTGGAGGTCTAATATTCCCAACTGAAGTTGGCAGGATACGGCCCATACGGGTCTCCAAGATATTCTTGAGAAGTATCTGAACTCTGCTGGCAACGAGCTATAGGGCGGGGACCTTGTTAGATTAACCCCGCCTAGGATACAGAATTTCCTGGCGGCAGATCTATCACTTTCGGTCTTCAAACGGCTTTCCTGCCACCACCCGCAATGGTATTTTTGTAGCATCATGTGGTACTCGCTCACACTGTGGTCAGCTTTCATATTTCTTATGCGTCATTAGACAAAATCACCGATTAAACCTCAATTGGAAGCGCCACTCCAGACTTCACGGAAAGGCTAGTCTCCCCTAGCCAGAACAATAGTTGTTCCTGGAAAGGCGGACATCAATAGAGTCTCTGTCATACATCGTGCTTTCCATGACGACATCTTTTGGAACAGATCCGTATGGCAACTCTTACCTTTGCTAGCGCTTTCTGCTTTCAGTCGAGGCAGTTTTTACCAGTGTGTGATAAATCTTCCTCAATATCAAGGGTGAATTATCTTACGCGTGGAGACACGGCATTCGTAGCGGCAGTTGCGCCAAACTCGTGAGCAAGAATTGGACAGGTACCAGAACGTTTCGATCCGATAAAACCCTCCCACTACCATGGGGTGTTTCCGACTCGTAGGACTGAGACAATTTAAAACCGTCTCTGAGTTCCGCAGTAAAGGTGCATACCGGTGACGTAGGTCGATGACGCCTTTGAATTCCAAGGGGCTGCACATTAAAATAGCTGCACCACTATGCTCTCCATGCTCCATTTTCTTAAGATATCATATATATCAACTCCAATCGATGATAAGCTACGATGGCGTGCTACGTTTTCATCCTTGAATTGAACACAGGCTGTCCAATTCGTTATTGGTTTGTTGATCGGGAGGACGCAATCGCAGAGAGGAGTGGACTGGACCTGGCCCGGCATGACAAGTTTGATGAAACAACTCCGGAACATTTGAAATTGTGCGTCAAGAAGGAAAAACTCCTTTGTCGCGCCGTCACTAACGGTCAAGCCAAAAAAAATCAGGGGTTCATGCGTTCACGCTCCACAGAGTGTCGCCCCACTGTGATATCATCGCACCGTCCCTACAGTGTATAAAGAGCGTCACATCTCTGTAGTCTATTGTATTCCCCTTTTACACAAACACAAACACTATGTGGTTCGCGAACGATTCTCCAGAGGCTAAAGCACACTCAGAAGTAAGTTGAAATGGTAGGTCACTAGGTTAACCGCTCATGTCAGCGACCTGCAGGTGACCGGTGGACACACCGCCAAGCTGTCCCACGAGCTCATTGCCTCGGCCGCGGCATACGAGGTTTGTCTTTTTGCGTTTTTTTAAACACGAGATCATGGCTGATCACACCCTAGGCTGCCAAAGCGTACGAGAAGCATGTCCAGGCCAACGGGAAACCGCCAACCATGCAAAGGCCGTCGAAGTGCTGTCAGTATCATGATGCAATATGATCTTGAACTTATCTGAATTAAAAAATCCCTTTGCAGGGCGGCGCTGACCGGTGGCTTCATCGACCGCATCGCAGAGACAAAAGGAATGGACGAAGTTGACAAGCAAAAGGCCAAGCATGCAGGTCCGTACGTTCCTTAATCTTTTGAAGCATACAATGCGCTGAAGCACCACTTGTGTAGCAAATGAACGCGCCAAAAGCACCCTCGAGTCCAAGGGAGATTTCTGATTGCGCCGTAGTAGTAAATTGAACGTGTACAACGGACTTGGTAGAAGGATGTACAACAAATGTACAATATATCTGTTATCGCGAATTGAACATATATGTCTGGTTTTAAATGTCATGAACAACTTGGAACACATGTCAATAGGGGAGTTCACAGTTGCGTTGGCGAGGCGTTTTTCGCTGAATTTGTCACTTTGTTGTTCACCTCTGTTTGTCACCTCGGTGACCAACGGTTTAGAAATCGCAACTTCGGCATGCTCCGTCTGAGTCTGAATTCCGCTCAATCCCCAATTGGACTGCTCCGTTCTAGTTGAGCGCTGCAGTGACGCACTTCAAGGCTATGGCGCCCATCCGCACTCAATCAGGGCGCGGGAAGCACACTGATTCTCCGCCGCCTTCGCCCAGCATAAGCATCATATACAGCCTGAATAGCTTGTCCTCGTGGTGTGCTGCGAGGCATGGTACAGTAAATCTTGCTGTTATCGCAGCCACTGCATGGATTACATAATGTTTGTTGCCGTGTCGGCAGACTCGGCATCCCTTGCAAGCGATGCAACAAATTTGCTGACCAGCGCGCGAAACAAGGGGGGTTATCACAGTTCAAACCAACGTTTTTCAGTGTTGTTTCAGACCTCAACAACTTTTCTGAAAAAACGGCCGAAAAAACGCCTCGCCAACGCAACTAGTGAACTCCCTAATGATACTTAGCGAGTTGGTAGCCAAAAGGCATTTACCCTAACTTGTAGAGCAGTGGCGCAGTTCACTATCATCTGTTTGGCCAAATAAGATCAACAGGTACAAATAACGCGTAAACACGCTCTTCGTGGAAGCTAAATGGATACATCCAAGTTACTTAAAGTTACAAGACATCGTGCAAATCATGTTCCTTTCTGCTAAATCTTCCATTCCCTCAGCACCTGGGCCGTCAACTCCTCTCACAAACTCGTATACTTACCATTCTCCAACGCCTACAGCAGTAGGGCCATATATCCTTGGTGTTGATGAAGCTGGTCGTGGCCCTGTACTTGGGCCACTTGTTTACGGTGTTGCCTATTGCCCTGCATCTTGGAAGACTGACTTAGAGAAGCTGGGTTTTGCTGGTAAATCTCTCTCAAGCACCCAACTGCATCATGACACGAGCCATGTCTTCTGCCAGACTCAAAAACACTCACCTCGGAAAAGCGAGCTCAATTGTTAGGCGTGCTTAATTCAGATCCTCAGAATCTCGGATGGTCTGTCCGAGTCGTCAGGTACGCACACACCTTCTAGCTTTTGCGAGATTCCTCATGGTGACTAGCCCACAAGCCATATCGGCTGGGATGTTGAGAGTTCCACCGACGAATCTTAACAAGCAATCCCAGGATGCAACCGTATTGCTCATACGCGAAGCTCTTCAGCGTGGGCTCCAGTTGTCCGAGGTTAACATGAGCCATGTATTATCGAATGAATACTAAACCACTCTCTGATTAGGTATATGTGGATGCACTGGGCAACACAACTACTTATGAAGCGTATCTTTCTTCACAATTCCCGGGCATCAGTTTCACCGTGACAACAAAAGCAGATTCAAAGTTCAAGATTGTAGGAGCAGCCAGCGTGGCAGCAAAAGTGACAAGGGATGCTTGTGTGGATGGTTGGACCTTCGAAGAACTGATCGAAGAAGACGACGGTACGGTTAAGAACGCTCGAAAAGAGGCTTGGAACAGAGAATTTGGCAGTGGCTATCCATCGGGTCTGTTACTTGAGTCGCAGACAATTCTGTCTCCTTGCTGAACGCCGTTGCAGATCCAAAAACCAAAACTTGGATAAAGAACTCGCTCGACCCCACTTTCGGTTTCCCGTCCTTGGTCCGATTTTCGTGGACGACTGTTAAAGTTGTACTGGAGAAATCTGCGCATCCTGTGAAATGGTAAGATTTTTATATCGTTGACCAATACCCAACTTCTTCCGTCCTTTTTTATAGGATCGACGAGGGGCAGGAATCATTGATAAAGGCATTTGATGCCGGAAAGGGGAGGGAGAAAGACCGGTGCATTGTCACCAGGGACCTTGGAATTCAGAGCGTTGGAATGCTATAAAAGCGCTGTGTATGCCGTTGTACTTATGTCATAATGTAGGTTCACGCGCGTTGTGACTCGCGAGCAAATAGAACGAGTCGGATCTGAGACAATCTCCCAACAGTGACAACCCCAGTGCCTTCCTTCCAACCTCCCACAACCAGTTCTGACAGTAGCGTGCTCAGACGACAACAAAGATATTCGAATTCTGAACGCAGTGCCCGCCCGCCTACGAAATGGGAGGCTGACACTTCCACAAATAACTCAAGTGACGATGCATAAAGCCACATGTCAGCCGCCATGCTGCACAAGTACTTATATGCCAGTAACAGTAAGTACTACTGCTGTGTCCTTTGCAACCTAACCACCAAGTCCTTCGTGAACAAGTCCGCCACTGTCCTTACTCGTCGACGTCAGCGCGAATATGTCTTCCATTCTGCACACCTTTGTCCTCTTTCTTCACAAATCCTTGACATTCATTACAGGACCGTTCCGCTCGTTCTTCGGTCTCTTTTCTGGTGGAGAGCGAGCGACTGAGCCTGATGCACCAGGAACTGACGGTCACAGCTTCTTTACTCTCGTTCATCTCATCTCATCCCAGAAGCCGAAAGGGTTGAAGCCTTTCGTGCTGCCACAGAACGTCGTGCTGCGGCGGCTTGAAGACGCCAGATGTAGGATTACCCACGGCCAAGAGATGGCATCCTCTACAAACTCCAGCGACCCAGAGCTTGGACATTGTAACGTCGTCAATCTCCGGGGATCTCCACGTCTGTCTCATCCCCTGTCCGTCCGCTCGCAGTTGCCTATGCCTTCATTTTCTCCTCCCTCATCCTACGCAGTCCCGAAGCATTCCAATGAATCAATGTCTCACAACTCTTGGCCACCGGTCTTTGACACGCGGCTTCAATCCGGCAAGAACTCGCTTCCCTACGACGCAAATCTGTCAACGTCCCTGTCGTCCGCTTCCCTCAAAGTATGGACCAGCTCTCCTCAAGGGAAACAAATTCTCTCGCCTACTCGACCGACCTGCTCCTATTCGCAGCGCGCAGGAGAGAACCGGTTCGCTTCTCCATTCGGCGACCGAGGCAGCTCGTACTTTGCTCCATACTTCCACGGTGTCCCTTCCGTCGCATCCGCAGCCGATCTATTCGACTTCTCGGTCTACGCGAGCTCCCCGCATGTCAACGTGGAATGCTATTCCGCCAGCGATGCTCCCCATGAATCCCAGCGACAGGCGAAACCGAGGCTCGCAGCCAAGATCTCTACTGTGGTCTATGATCCCGCTATTCGAGAGGTCTTCACGCTGCGTCCCAGCTACGGCACGCGCGTCCCAGGGCGTGGAGGACGCAACTTCCAGAAACTCGTTTTGTCCACACCCCCTGCGTCACCGATCTCCTCCGTTTCTGAGTGGTCGCCGTCCGGTCTCTTTACAAGTCTGGGTGAACAAACGTCTTCTCCTTCTTCTATCACGACGCACACGAGATCGCTTTCTGCTGCATGTATCTCCAGTCCTTGCCATCTTTTTGCTGCGGAGATCGGTGGGATTCGCTCCGTCCCACGAGTCCCTATCCTGCCTGTGGGATTTACCGCGAAGAGCTTCGTTCCAGATACTGTGTCCTGTCCCGACATATGTGGATCTATCGGTCGCGCCACTGCGTGAGGTCATCATGTCCTGATACTATGTAGTTGATTGCGAAGTGGAGTTTGTATGATCGTTTCCAAGTCCTATAAAGCGAGTATTTGTGTAATGAATGCGTGCTAGTGCGGACATTTCGAGCAGAATTCTCGTTAGCATAAAACTTCAAGGGGTTGGGACGCTATAGAGTCTCAGGAGAACAGAGGCTCGGACGACAGGGAAAACAGTCGATCTTCGATTGAGAAACTAAAAACTACGAGGATAGCATCAAAATAGCATAGCGAGAGACGGGGGGCGGGGGACTACGTGGGGCTATTAGCCAGAAGGGAAGTAGGTAGTTGTAGTAAATACAGATGCTCACCTCAGTCTTCATTTGAGACTGAGAGGGAAATGACCCAAGAGAATTGAAATAAAAGAGTGTGGTTGATACGGAGAGCGATAAACGAATGGCAGAACACGCGCAACAAAGAGCGACTATGTGTAAAGTAAAATACGCACGGCAAACATTATATATCTTGATGTAGAGAAAGAGGAGCTTGCAGTACCAGAGTCAGCTGGAACCAGATGTTGTGAAGAGTGAATCTTAGAACATATCAGCCAGCCTGTCTGTGCTGAGTCCTTTGCTTCGGGGGACAAAGAGACAAGGGAAGGGCAAAGGGTGGCTGAGAAGGTTATCAGAATCGTAGATCCATAACCAAAAAAAAAATCTTACGAAGTAACACCCGCAGTAAACTTGGGATTTATGTCGATATCGTTGCCTTGCTCGTTTGTGCATTTCTTGATATCAAAGAGAGCGAGGATCGAAACTATGGCGGACCAGACGGATGCATCCGCGATATATCGCCCGACGCCTTTATGATATCACGATCCAGAAGTTAACATAAGGAAGCATGATAGAGCTTAGGGACCGACTAACAGATTCTGCGACCTGCACCAAAGGCATAGCTCATGGTGTCGTCGTTTAGCTCACCGTCAGCACCGAAGAAGCGCTCGGGCTTGAATTCTTCCGGGTTGGGATACTTGGCTTTGTTGCGTGTGATCGCCCTTTCGTAACGGATCAGCAGCAAGAACGGGACAAAGATTAATCGATTTGTAAATGCTCACCATGTGTTGGTTATAATCGTAGCGCCTGACACGTGTCAATCGAGATCGAGAAGTGAAAGTTATCAGAACGTATCGCACCTTGCGGGATGAAGTATCCATTATAGATGTCACTATTCGTGGCAGCATGGGGAACGCCTATGCCATTCACGTTTAGCCCGCCATTCACAACATAGACGTACGATACGAACTCAACGGTACAGCGGGGTGCCAGCGGAGAACTTCGCGGAAAACAGCTTCGACATATGGCATTGATGGTCTGTCCTCGAAATTCGGCAGCCTGACCGAACCGACCACGGAGTCGATTTCGGCCTGCGCGCGGGCTTGTACTTTCGGGTTTTGCACCATCGCCAGAACGAAAATAAACAGAGTCGAAGCAGTCTAAGAGGAAACAGTTAGTGACATCCTCGTAAGCACGACAGCGCTTACTGTTTCCGAGGCAGCTGAAGAAACAATGGTATGAGGGACTGGTACGGAAAAACCGAGGTCATCAACGTACCAGCGAAGGCAGTTACGGCAGATTCTTTAATGGCCTTTACATAAGTCTCGGACACGGCCTCATCCTCGGCTCTTCTCAAACAGTCAGCGACCATGGATGGGGATGCCGAACCTGACGCCTAATTCATATAAGACGAGATAGACAATTAGTGGTAAGAGATGCGTGGACCCACAATATTCTTTTCAACGTAGTGAAATGGCGCTTCAATCATGTCCTCGGCATACCTCGTGGATAAGACGGCTGTCCGCTTGAATGACGCTCCAGGGAACCAGGTCGGAATGTACTGCACTGTATGACTGTGAGATATCGATGGATCACAACAAAGAGCAAAGAAACTCACGAAATGGGAATGCACCAAGGAAGGCAGCAACTTCAGGTGTGATAGAAGACACCGCTAATTTGACAGCTCTCTCAACGGTGGAGATGATGGGATCATCCCTCGGAGCAGTTTCGTAACCGTACACGACAGACATAATAATAGAGGCTGAGTGCCTGATCTGTGAAGTCAGTATCAAAACAGTGCCAACCAGATCGGCATTCCTACGTCTGGATATGCGCCCTCCAGTTTAGAGGGTCGTCGAGCAAGTTGGTTAACAGCTCTCGGGCCTTGCGGAGCTGCATTGATTGATATGTAAAAGCCGCTTCTGGGCGGAATGCTTGGTGGAACAAACGTCGGTGGAGCCTCCAACGATCACTGTACTTGATCATAACTGAATTAAACGACCACCCAAAACTGAATGGTGATTCGGTAAGGCTGAAATTTGTATATGAGGTTTTATACGTACAAGTCGTTCGTCAGGCGCATGATGCCAGGTCTGTCAGAGTAGTTGTGGGAGCGTTTCTCTAACAGGTCCTTCGCGACTTTTTCAGTGTTAATGACAATGATTTCTTGGTTCAGCAGACGAGAGTACACCAATCCGCCTTTTCATGGATCATGGGGATTAGTATGATAGATATTGCAAGACCATGACCGATGTCTTACCGTACGTATCACCCCATTGTGTGTAAGTGACCCATGGCTCATCGATCTTCAAACCAAGCACGTTACCCACTAATGGGAGTGGCTTGGGACCTGGAGGAAGGGGTAGGCCTTCCGGGTTTCTCTTCTTATGTGACCACAAGCTGACGATGCCATATGCTACCACAGATATGACAGCAAGAGCTGGTATGCGGTACAGTGATGCAGACATAAAGCCCGAATAAAAAGTGAAAGTGAAAGAATGAAGAAAAAGTAAAAGAATGAAGAAAGAAGGCAAGGACTTAAAAGAACTCGGGCTTCATATGATGTGCCTTGTGAGCCTTGTGGGAGTCGGCTGCTGTAGTATTACGGTCGCTTCAGAAGATGCATTATGTGATGCGGCCGAATCCATAGCGGGTCGTACCAGTAGGTCCAAGTAGATTGCTTGGGTGTTGTTATCTATTCAAATTGGTATGGTTCTGGTTCCAGGATGATGGCTCGAGTTTCATGCCCCTGCGCTCTAGCCTCTTGACGGGTCGTCGACCGGTCAAATGTCGGTGGGGATGTCAATCCGCCGTATGCGGCCAATCCGCCGCATGCGGGGTTTTTCAATTTGCAAAGGGTCATACACGGCACAATTTGTGCAAACTTAAAAAGTCACATGCATATGCACTTAAGTACCCTCAAACTCTATTCATTCGGATCCCCCCCTGCGAGGTATATTCAATGTTCATGCGTAGCTATGCGCCCAAATCATATCAGCAAGGATGTACAGTCTACAAGTCTACTCATGCGTACTTAAGGAATCGCAACCCCACTCCGTTGTCATGGAAAAGATGCGTCCCTCTTACTAATGCCCCACGCTGACGGAGTCTCGGTTCCAGACGAGTATTCGCCGTGCACTCATCTTTCAAACCCCGATCCACAGGAACCGACACTACTCCCAGTGGAGATCTGGTCTAACCGAGATATGGTACCGAAAGTAGCTGAAACACCCTGTCTTGCTTTCAAGTTTCAATATCTTAAGCATATGACAGACGATACGAGTATTCCTGAGATTTTAATATTAGTATATCGGAAATAAACTTATACAGTTATCAATCGGCACTTAAGACGCGAAATTGAAAATTTATGTACTATGCTCTTACAACATATTTTAACGACCCTGCTGTATTTTTCCCGACAAGTAGTCCATCTCAATATTGCAGATCTGAAGTTTCAGAGAAAAATATTCAATTGTCCAAGCACGACGTCCAAAACAGTGAGTGGACCTATGCAATTATCGCAGCTTGAGACACGTGATTTATTAGCTAATCATGCTAATCTTAGCTTATCCAATAATAACAACTCGTTGGAGGCTATGTAGCTGTAACTGACTTCAAGCATCGGCCACAATTCTCTTCACCACAAATATAATTCTCACTATTATACATGTTCTTGGAAGCTTGTATACTTGCCAACACACTTGTACACTAGTGATCAAGTAGTCAAATGTTGAACAGGGTAGAATATAATTTTCAAAGCTGCTAAATTAGGGCTTTCGGTAAGTAAAGACACGCATCTCAAAAACTCTTTCACTGATGAAGTTCATGCAAATTTTCATGCCATGTAAGTCTTAGGCAAGGTCAATTAAGCTTGTGGAAGTATTTTCGAGGCCATAAAGTGTGTTGTGACTCTGTGAGATCAGTGTTTTGTCTCAAGTGTCTCAGGGACCGATTGATTACTGTAGACCAAATTAAGAATGTTCTTTCCACGCAAAATGTCACTGACTAATGAGGCAGCACACTCTCAATAAGTCACAGGTCACTGTGTTCACAGTACGCTCGTCATTCTCAACCACAATGTCGATGGAGGAAAGCATTAGTCTCGAGGAGACAAACAAGATCCGTATCTCTCTCGGTCTCAAGCCCCTTACAGATGACTCCGCACCAGCTAACGACAAAGAGAAGCAAGCAGAGGATAACTATGCAAAGCAGCGCCAGCGGGAGGTGAAAGAGAGAGAAACAAAGTATTTACATGGTTCGTTTCTGAGTATACGACTCGTTCTGATTGACGTTTGTCTTTTCAGGCAAATATTCGACAGGATAGCGAAGTGAGTTTCGATCCATTTATCCTGGACGGTTGTTGCTCATTTTATTGTAACCACAGGGTGAGGAACAGACGAGAGCTCCATGCCTCCCTCAAGGGTACGACGCTTGGTGACCCCGACGACAATACAGAAGATACCCTGAAGTGGATCAAGAAAGCCAAGAAGCGTGACAAGGAGCTGGCGAGGAAAAGGCAGCTGGAGCTGGAGAACTTGGACAAAGCTTTTCAGGCTGACGAGTACACAGAAAGTGCGTGTAGTCTCTGTAATATGGAGAGTAACTTGCCTGATACTCTATCTACAGAGGACTTGGTTGGTCTCAAAGTCAGCCACGACTTTGAAGACCTCGGAGAAGGCGATGCTCGTATTCTTACACTGAAAGACAGTCGTATTCTTGACAATGAAGGTGCGTTTGCTGCGAGTCTCTGCAACGCTACTGTTTTTAATTTCATCCATCCAGAGGACGAACTTCAGAATGTAGAAATGGCTGAAGAGGAGCGCGTTCGCAAGAATAATGAGCTGAAGATTAAAAAACGGGATTACACTGGTTATGACGATGACGAATTTGGAGAAGGCAAGGCTGGAATGAAAAGATCAATTCTGGCGAAATATGATGAGGATATTGAAGGTGCTCGTGAAACTGTACGTGTCTCGCCCACAACGTGAGCCTACAATTAATCCCTTACATATGTATCAGGATTTCCGTTTGGGCAGTTCTGTAACATCTACCACGATCAACGGCGCTCAGATGAAACAAGAACTAGCAAGCGTAAACAAAGCTCTGTTGTCGATAGATTACGCCAGTATGTTTCACCTTTGCTCTGCCTCGTGCCTTTTGTTGATATCCGCTCTCTAGAAAATTTGGAAACGCGTGATTACCTACAAGAAGGAGATGTGGGTTTCAAGAAACCAAAGGTATGCATCAATTGCCATTTTGATTCTGATCTAACTTGTCGCCCACACTCATTAGACCAAAAAGAAACGTTCCTCACGTCGTGCCCCCATTGATGGCGACGAGAATGCCATGGAGGTTGATGAGAAGTCGGTTGTGCCTAGGCCACGTGAGTTAGACGCCAACTTTGTCGATGACGATGAGCTACAAGCTGCCCTTGCTCGATCCCGAAGAGCGAAGCTCCATAAACCCAAGAAGCTGTCTCCGGAAGAGATTGCCCGCAAAGGTAAGGCCGGGATGCTTATCTCTTGAGGGCTTGTAGTAACTGTCTTTTTAGTCGCAGAAGAGCGCAACCGAGAGCAATCAAAGTCAAGCAGATGATATTATACGAATAGATGATACAGAGGATGGCGATGCCAACGGTTTGACATTCGACGATACCTCGGAATTTGTTCGGGCTATATCGTACAACCCGACTGCGGTGAAGACGGAGCCTGCAGAGGCGTCAGTAGAGCCTACCCCTGCTAAACAGGCATCGCCCTCTCGTGACCTTTCAGTAGGCTGCAGGTGACGAGGCTCTTGACGAAATTGAAGCTGGTGAGGTCGTGAAAGAAGAGGAATATGAGGATATGATGGAAGAGGTCCTTGCAGCAGAGGAGAAGACTGCCGCAGTTGGCGACGACGCCGAAGTCGGGACGTCAGGAGAAAAGACGTTTGGCTCCGGTATGGCGGCCACCCTTTCACTTCTCCGGCAGCAGGGTGTATTGGCGCTGCCGTCGACAGATCAGACTGCGCGAGAGGATGTTCAGTTGCATAGGGATCGATTCCTCGCCGAATATCGTCATCGACAAGCCCAACGCGATTTGGATCGCCTACAGTCTCGCAGTGGTAACAAGGACCAAGCGACTCGAGAATACGAGAACCGACTCCGAGAACAACAAGAGGCTCGCTCACAGCTGGAGCTGTTCAAGGACTACAAGCCTGACGTCGAGATTGTCTATTACGATGAATATGGTCGTGTGCTGACCCCAAAGGAGTCATGGAAAGCGTTGTCCCACAAATTCCATGGCAAGGGTTCGGGGAAGATGAAGACGGAGAAGAGGCTGAAGAAAATTGCAGAGGAGAAGAAGCAAGCGGCTATGGCAAGTGGTGATACCCCGCTTAGTATGAATCGTGCCTTCCAGATTCGCCAGGAGAAAACTGGCCAAGCCCACTTCGTATTGTCTGTAGGGTAACAGAGGGTACGTTTATCATGTGTCCGTCTCTTTGCTGCCTTTGCTGATTGCACTCTTTTTAGTGCTGTCCCTCAAGCGACAGAATTCTTGGACCCTCAACCGCTTTCAAAAGGCAAGACGGAAAAGACAAAGAGCAAGAAGAAGGACTCAGGGAAGGCCGGCGGTGCTTCATTGCTCGAGTCCACTGGTTTCATGACGCTGCCGGCCCCACACCTGCAGTCGCACCTCAATTCACAAAGTCCTGCGCCATCAGGCTTTTCATCCGTGATACCCGCTAGTGGATCGAACACACCCCCAGTTATGAAGCCAGGCTTTTCCCGCATATCGTCAGCTGCAGATACACCAACACAAACAGGTACTCCTGTGTCATCGGAGCGAACGAAGGTGGCCTTTGGCTTTGGATCGAAGAGGAAAGCAGCAGAAGACTTTATGGATCAACCTCCCTCCAAGAGACGATGAGTTCGATCAATATCTTGGTGGTGTAGTTATTATCGCGCTTTTGTTTGTCGGACTCAGAATGCAACATGTAGGGTGCATTTGACGCACATGATCTTGGGAACTTTCGCATATACTCCCGACGATGCATGGTCGCTCAAGCGCTCAAGTCTCGGAGATCGCTCAAGTTACTTGTCCCTCTGTAAGTTTTAGTAAACGCGGCAGAAATATGCTGCATTCATAATATTCTACATATGCCAAGCAAAGTGCCATTCATGTCAAATGCTTTTTTTATTGTTGAAAGAGGGTGAGAAATTAATCATCGCGTTTACACCACACTTTGGAGGTGCCACAGGGTGCCCGTGCGGGCCGTGCCACTAAACCGTACTTTGCCCTGAAGGCTCCTGCTGGAGACCAGCAGAGACCAGCGCCCCTCGCGACGAATTCAGTAGAACAACTTGGCAGGTCTGTGTTAATTTTGCTCTCATAATATTACATCCTGCCGCTGTCAGTTACCCCCGATTGCCGCAGAGTCCCCCTCAGGTTTGAACGCTTTCGATGATTTATACACGGTGCATGTGAGTACGTACGTACACATGTGCCGGTGTACAGTGGATACTAATCACGATTCGGCAGAGACGTTACAGGACGAGACGAGGATTATGATTTTACGATGCTAGGTACTACAGCTCTTGTTATACGCCATCGACTGCACGGTGCGCTGATACTTGTCACTTTGTAGTTCAGCGCTGCGTAGTGCGCGTTAAATGTACTGACTCGTTTAGGAAGTCATCGCTTAGTCCTGGCAGGACCAAGCAGGTACATCATGATGTTGATTTAAAAGCATTCATTGATGCCTTTCAGTGAAGATCAAGGTCCGCCGAGGTCCGCCGCCGACCATCCATGATCTAGTCAACTGGCAAGAACCTTGCCCACCCTGTTCCTGACAGCGCATGCTGGAAGATGATACGAATATCGTGTCGCGTATTTGAACGATAATCATATGAGAGCTGCCCCGCTCGAAACCCAAACATTTGCATACACGGTACCGGGGAGCCTCAGCCTCTGATGCCCCGATGAGAGGAACATGTTTTAGAAACCTCGCAGTGTCGCACGCGCCCAAACCACTAGCTCGTACGTATACTTTGCATGAAACATTGCCCACGCGATGAGCAGATGAACTTCGTCAACTTCCACTGAAGTTATTCTCATCAAAAAAACCTTCCCCCCCTTCAGGACACCCTCGAATGCTGTGGGCTGCAGCCACTTGGGTGAAACTAGAATTGTGATGACTCCTCGGACGACGAACGGGCCCAGATAAGACAACAGATTCTGCCAGCAGCACTAGCATGCACATCAACGCCCACACATGCCAGTCACTAGTACTCGATCGATATGACAAGTCTAAACCCGAACTATTTCACTATCACCAGTGAAGGACATGTGTACGACATCGATGACGATCTAATACACCCTAGTCCGTGGCGGTGGCGGGAGCCGATGACTTAGCACACACAATCCTTCATATCAGTTCGTCTTCCAACGTTTCATTCTAATCCAACAACAGTAACCTCAATTGAGCTCTCCATTGTAGCTAATGCAGAGGCATGATGAATCAAATGGAACGTTCTCAGTAATCTTCCAGCTTTATCAGTAGCACCCTAGTCTTGTGGAGAGACCTACAACGCACTCCCCCCACCCCCAACGCTTCAAGAATGTTGAGAATCCCGGAGCTCCTGATATTCTCTACATTTTTATTACTGCTGTCTATCTCTATTCGTGTTCGGAGGCAACGGAGGCAACGAGGGGGCTTGCCACTCCCTCCAGGACCGAAGGGTCTGCCGATCCTCGGGAATGTACTTGACCTCGATGCTTCCGCGCCTTGGCGGTCGTATACCGACTGGGCAAAGAAATACGGTACGTCTCAGCTGAGTGGTTTAAAACGTGACTCAATGATGCACTGTGCGAAGGCGATATTGTCTATTCGACTATCCTCGGACAGGAGTTTGTTGTCATCAATTCTGAGGAGCTTGCGCACACTCTTCTGGACCAACGTTCTGGAGTGTATTCCGACAGACCATATGTCTCCACGAATGTGCTGCACGTCAACATTTATCACTGTGCTCTTCCTCGATAACACTAACTACCCACAGTTTTGGGATGGATTTCACCACCGGATTGTTACCCTATGGGGCCCGATGGCGGAAACGTTCGTTTCGGTTTGACTGTGATGATCTGGCTTCTGAATTATCTGGTTGCAGACCGAAAGATGTACCACGTAGGATTCAGCAAGGAAGCCTGTCACAAATACCAGTCCATGCAGCTTCAAAAAGTACACCAATTCCTGGAGAATCTCGTCGTTTCCCCAACTGAGTTTCCTGCGCATTCAAGAACGTATGTACTCACGAGTCACCAATGCTCTCCATTCAGCGTGAATAACTGTTATTCGTAGGTTATCAGTGGCAATAATCATGGCCATCACATATGGGTACGATCTTGCGCCGGCCGAGGATCCGTTCGTGAACAAGGTTCAACGCTTCATCGATATATTTTTTCAGGCGCTCTCACCAGAGCGCGCTGCGTTGCTCGGAGCGATCCCATTTTGTGAGTTCTTCCTGGGTGCGCAACAACTTCACTGATGTCATCTCCCTACTAGTACAATACATCCCGTCATGGCTTCCGGGGGGGATGTACAAGCGCCGGGCTAGAGAGTGCCGTGGTCTCGCTCGTGATATCCTTAACGATCCTGTAGAGTATGTGAAGGCTGAAATGGTAATGTTATTCTGTAATAGATGTTCCCTTTCTCATGCTCTAAGCTCAGGCTGGTGGGACGACACGACATTCCCTCGTGAAGGATCTTTTGGGCAGATATACGACCAAGGACAATACTGTCACCGTTGAAGACGAAGAGACAGTGAAGGCAGTTGCTGCAACTGTATTCTTGGGTGCGTTTCCTGCAGTCGCGGCGAGATATGTTACTCACAGGAAAGATGTACCAAAGGTGGAGCAGAAACTGTAAGTCTGAGTCGTTCTGGCTCCTTAGTACCAATGCGTGTCTCTCGTCAGACCGACTCCACTGTGTCTGTGTTTTTGCTTGCCATGGTCCTTCATCCAGAGGTTCAGATCAAGGTCCGTCCAAAACATGAAAACGCGCCTCCCTCTCCTCTGAAGCAATTGTTCTGCCAGGCGCAAGAAGAAATCGATAGAGTGGTTGGCAACAGTCGTCTCCCCGATTTCAGTGATCGAGAAATGCTGCCCTATGTCGAAGCAGTGTATCTCGAGACTCTACGGTGGCGACCAACGGTTCCGATCGGTGAGTCAAGACAACATCAATCGTGCTTCCGACTTGAGCCCATGTGATGCATTAGCTCTTCCGCATGCTACGAGTACAAGCGATGTCTACAATGGATATTATATCCCAAAAGGTGTGAATACATCTATGACACCAATCAATTGCACTAAACCCTTCTCTCCAGGCGCCAATGTTGCTGTAAACATTTGGTAAGCCTTACGCAGATTTTGTTTGCTAATCGACTGCTTGACTAATAACAGGGCGATAACACATGACGAAGCACGATTCCCGGATTCAATGAGCTACAAGCCAGAACGGTATCTGTCACCTACCGGAGAACTTCTCCAAGGCATTACATCCCCCTACTTTGGTTTTGGACGGTGCGCCGCGCTCAATTTTTTTTTACTAATCAAGGCTGATGTTCAAGGTCTCTAACAGACGGAAGTGTCCCGGGCTGTATGTTGCAGATCAGAGCATTTGGGCCTCTATTGTCTCCAGTTTGGCGACATTGCGCATTGGGAAGGGGAAGGACTCGACCGGATGTGAAATCGATGTGAAACCCGAGTTTACGGAGGGGTTGGCGTTATCGGTGTAAGTGAAACAATCAAACAGTCATGCAACACTAATCACGTCGCCAGCCGACCGAAACCTTTCGAATGCTCTATCGAGCCTCGTTCTAAAAACGCAGAGAGATTGATTCGTGAGAGTAACAGGGGCAAGTAGGCAGGTCCGACACTTGCAATTTCTCACACCACGAAGATCGGAAACAGGTAACAGTGTAGATTGAGTGGAGAAGGACCATGATAAATATGTGTAAGCTTGTGAGTGTTGAGTAGTGTAAATACATACTGCAATGCAAGGTTGACTCTATGCCTATTCGGTCAACATGAATGATAAGTCTGAATTCAGAGCAGTACCCACAGATTGTAAAACGTTCCTGTCAAGTGAGAACCGGAATCTAATTCGCCTGTGAATGAGGCGCTGGTTTCTGATCTTCAACATGAGGAGAGCCAAAAGCCATTTGCCAGAGCTCGGGGCCATCCCTTATCAGAGCCTGATATAGGAAGGTGCAAAAGATGAATGTGGAAAACGTGGAATCATCGTCAGAGGCACGTACGATGACAACTTCCACGGCAATAAGGGCGATGATAACAAGTTCCATCCGATGAGTGGATGACTACAGAAAGAGGTCAACATCCGCCCACAATCTGTGACATCAGATAACGTACTTCCGTAAGTAGCTGACGGAGAGTTGATTGCACCTGGGTTAGACTATTAGTTTGATGAATCGATCTATCTCGAAGATATCACCTCTGTGGCATAGGTGATTTTTTCATTGACCGCATTGGTCCTAGCCTTCACCTCGAGCGCGGTTGTCATCGATTTGAAGAAACCTTCCAAACCATGTTAGGATCAATGTGGGCTCATGAGAGCTACGCCCACCTTCTAATTCAGGCTCGGTCCAGTACAAGTCTGGAGTGTCAGAGAAGTTCTCCCTGTTGAGGTTAAGGCCCTGGCGGAACTTCATGAGCGCTCCAAGCTTCTTGATAAGGGCTTCCCTGCTCAGACCAGGCTTTCCCGTTTTCTCGAGGGAGTGTGGAAGGAGTGCCACGGAGGAGAGATAGTCCTCAAGTGATTCTTCAAGAACTGAAAGTGCTGTAGAACGTGATAGTGCTTGGGAGAATGTATATCGCGCCAACAGGGTATCCGCGGGGAGTGCAGGAGAAACTGGTGGTACGGCAGGAGCGTTTTCAGAGTACTCAAGTGGCGCTACTCGCCCAAGTATAATTAAATCTCCTTGTATTCGAGTTTTTCTGGGAAGGG
Source organism: Suillus ampliporus (assembly GCA_016584345.1). Lineage (NCBI taxonomy): Eukaryota > Fungi > Basidiomycota > Agaricomycetes > Boletales > Suillaceae > Suillus > Suillus ampliporus. The sequence continues at coordinate 269,932 of JABCPV010000014.1, read as the reverse complement.
GATATTTGGTAAGTACATTTAACTTCAGTGCTTGAACTGAGTACCCACTCTGTCGGGTCGGTTACAAATTCTAGTTCCTCTGTTTCTGGTTCTTTTAACCGACCAATTTCACTAGGGGCGAGGACTTCTCGTGCAAAGCGTCGCGCTTCTTCCTCTCCAAGACCCCAGGATACAAAACTTCCATTTGAGAAGACAAAAATTTCTCCCCCGTCGCCCCAGCTTGGAACCCACCAGGCATCATGCAATGTCTGAGCATCCGGAAGACGGGAGCGTAGCCTTGACAATAGGTAGCGTTCTGCTGTTGCAAGAGTGAGAACAGGCCTGATAGAACTTCTAGTAGGTGTCGGGTTAGAGCGAATGGGTATCGATGCAGATGCACTACGACGAAGTGGTGTGCTGGATTTTGGCTTGTGCTTCGGTTCCTCTGAAGGCTCTACGTCTACGGAAGCTGAGAAAGCACGGGTATAGAGGAACCAATGATTATGATGTACTACCGCAGACGCGAGAGTAGGAGGATTAGACCATGAGCGCAAGTTCGCGCGAAGACTAGTAGTCCTGAGTGCTCTGCAGACGCCGTTCATGTAGAGGTAGAGATGGGGACAAGTGCAAACTTAAAGCTGAAGCAGGTACTTACTTGTGAACGCGCGGAGACAGATATGCTAGTCAAAGCCGACACGGTGACGATGTTCAACCGGCAAGAGCATATAAGGAAAATTCCTTTTTTTAGCGAGACTTCTCTCAAAATATCACTTCAAGGGCGCCTCTTACAGCTGTTTGCAAAACTAATGTCAATTGCAAAAATTTCGCCACTTCCTTGACCAAAAAGGAAATCGATACAACAACGCGTCCTGGACGCTCGTAGTAGGCTTCCTGCAACTTGTACACATTTTTCAGGCGCTTTTAGCCCTTACTACTACATTTACTACGTGTCATGCCAACCTGTTTACCATGGCAAAAAGACCGAAACTCGCCCCGGTTCGGAAAAAGCACACAATCAAGATCCCAGCAAGACCATGCAACATGGCAGCCGCGCCCATTGACGAGAGCGCTGACGATGGACTACTGGAGTTTCCGAGTCCAGAATCACCTGCACCCTCTACACAGAAAAGAGACATAGTTACCACATCTTCGGCAATGAAATCGTAGAATTCCTGTGAATCAAAGAGCCTTCAACCACTTGGGCTGCAATGTAGTCTTGCACGGTCATAGCGGCACACAAAGAGTACCGATCACCTCGAACAAAGACGTCCGTGAGTTGTGCGCGATGTCCCCTTGGCGCTCATCCATAGTGCCGTGCATATGTCCGGTCATTCTTGCTGGTTTCATCAATGACGACGAATTCTAAGCCATCTCCGATGAAATCGTTGCGAAGACTTGCTCTGAATTCCTCTCATCGGGCCTCATCACGTTCGGAAGCAAGTTTTCGAAGGATCTTGCGTGTGAGACCAGCTTATTTGAGGTTGCGCGATAGGGTGGAAGTACTGACAATGATATTGTGCCCGACTGCAAGCCATGTGCAGACCTCGTCAAGGAAGAGATCGGAATCTACAGCAAAGATATCTTCAACTGCAGTCAACAGTGCACGTGTAATTGTTCGAGTACGGCCGGTGAGTGGAGATGGAGGCCTCGTGGCAGCACCGAACTCCTCGAATATCCGCCGCCAGGGGTAGCAGCTCCTCCCACTAATACCAAGTGCTTCGTTTATGTCCTCCAACTCCCATCCATTATCCCAGAGTCGAATGGCACATTCTTTGATATCGTTGCTGATTCTTCGGTTGACCATAGTGTATAGGTGATAGAGAAAGTCAAATTCAAAGCTGTCTCAGCGCCTATGAACTCCAGGACGCGTTGTTATATCAATTTCCTTTTTAGTCAAGGAAGTGGCGAAATTTTTGCGATTGACATTAGTTTTGCAAACAGCTGTAATATCCATTGCCTAGCTAATAAACGGACTCCAGTCTATCCGCTGCAGTACTAAAATGCAAAAAGAAATATAACATGATATACCACCGCTGAAACGGGTCGTCATCATCATGTTTCAACTTCAACTTCAATGGCTGAGGAGTTTAACAGGACGTCAATTGTACCGGCCAGGAGTCCTCCTGCTGGTCGGGAATATTGGAAACGCATGGTCAACTGCAATTGCTGGCTTTAACGTATCACCCTCGTCAGACTGCTCATCTACTTACGACACCCTGAGTGAGTCGTCCTTTGGAACGTTAAAGACTGAAGGTTTAATAGGGTTTACGACAGGAACGAAGCCTCACTCTGGATAGCAACTGCATGGGTTGTGTATGAATGCCCTTTGTGCGGCTGTTCCAAGTAACGGGCTTTTTGTGATAGTCTCGGAGGGCGATTAGCGGCTGAGCAGATGATTTCTTCAAAGAACGGCGTGCGCGGGTTATCGGAAAGTGGCATTTCAGTCGTGCATCCCCAGCCCACGGCAGTGAAAGCACAGAGTCTATCCATCGAACTGTCCCTGACGCTATAGGGCAAGCTGAAATGTAATGGCGGAATATCGGCAATATACCTCAAATGCGGAGTGCGTACACTGTTGAGCATCGACAGCCATCAGACAGCCATGTTAAATGTCTAGGATTCTTGTGGGCTAAAGTTCAATCGCATGTGTGCAGCAATACAAAACTGTTCACGTACTTCAGGTGAAAAGATACAGGGAAATGCATAGCGATCAGGTTGTATGTATAACCCTAATTACTCAAGACCACCCACCATTAGTAATCCCTTGCAATGTCGAAGGGCAGCATCAATAGATGTGTGCTGGATAGTAGATATACAAAGGAGTGTGAGGAGGGCTTGCTTTGCTCTGTGTAAATCACAGCAAGCATAATTCACGAGCTCTTTTCTGGCCGCGCATTGCGGATTTCTGCACGCGGTGCCATCTCGTAATCTCCGAACCCAAGAGACTTCTGAACGTCCTTGTCACTCGCATCTGGCTCAAGATGACCTTGAGCATTACGCCGGGCTCTATATAATTAGTGATCGAGGTTGGTAGATTTAATAGGCTATTGAGAGAGAACGCACCGGAAGAACGTATAAGAGAGAACCACATCATCAATGCCCCTGCATGCGGGGTCATCGAGAATGTCTTTATCTATGAAAAAAAGGAGTGGCATATCGACTTCCTCTCCTGCAAGCAATTTTTGTTCCTCAAAGCAAAAGCACTCCACTTTCGAAAAGTATGGTGCGATCTATATCATCAACTATCAATGGGTGCCGACTTCCGACATCTGGTGCAGTACCCACTCGGTCAGGCGTAACATTGTACGTTGCGATTCCAATTATGTCCTTGTTGCTCTCATTCCTTGCCTTGTAGAAAGCAAGACTAGTCTCTCCAGGAAGTACCGTCACGAACTTTTGTTGCGGAGTAAAAGCCCACGGCAGCGCCTCTGCACGGTCAGCATTGAAGTGAACCTTAATGCGTCGTGCTCCTTCAACAGGAACCAGGCGCGTGGGTTCGAACCGACCTGTGCCGACATTTGGGGTGCCGGCGAAGCCAGTGGCTGCGCAGAACATCCGGTAGAGGGGAACTGCAGCATAAGTTACGCCTACTGCGAATACAATCTATTGGAGAGAGATGAAATAAAAGATGTAGAAAAGAATGCAGGGGAAGCGTACGACTGCAGAGGAGTACATCAGCAGATTGCGATTCCGGGCGGCGTACACTGACTGTCGGGATGCATATGGTGGGACACGTGAATTAGCGTTTAAAGGTGTCTTGGAATGCGAATTGGTAGTCATTTGTCGCCAAAGTAATGGCGACCATGAGTGTGTACTTTTACCAAGACGGGTCGAGAGATGAGTGCTGTTGACGGTGTGCAATGAACGGCATCGGAGGAACGCGTCTGGGCGGTAATGGGTAGTCTATGAAAAGTTGAGTGTAACAAAGATGACTGATACGAAACACGCTCACCAACTGAGGTGTACATCTTGCCTTCAAGAGAGGCACGAACAGCTTGAAGGACATCGCCGTCAACGTCCAAGATGGCGGGCAAGACATTTCCGCTTCCGATAATTGAGCAAACACGTGACCCTTCTTTGGCTGTGAGGGAGCTTCATCAGCAACGCCCACGACGACAACGACGGCGACAACGAAATGTCAACAGGAACATCAACACCTTCTAGCTCAAAGACACCCACTTCAGCAAGCGATACCGATATAGAGCAGCTGCTCTCTCGGGAAGCATCCGCCTTCCAACGTGAGCTCGAGGTCGAGCGAATTCTCAAGGCGTTCAAGCTCAAGTACGTGGCTACCTGTTGCGTTTGATCATTCATTTAGCGTTGTGACGCAGCCCATATGATATTCTCGACATAGACGAGTCTTCAAAGCAAGAGGGAATCAAGCGCAGATACCGACAGTTGTCTCTCTGTGAGCGGTCTCGCTTCACCTGTTCTCCACTTCATTGAATATAGCTGACGGATTTGCGCCTTTGTAATGTTCGTTTGGTGATTCCTTGAACCGTGGCATCACTTCTTGTCTGGTGGATTTTGTGCATGCGTACGTTGTTCCGTAACCAGTCATCCATCCTGACAAGACCCCCCACGCTCGTGCTCCAGATGCATTCGACCTTCTCAAGAAGGTGAGTTTTTTCCTTTTATGATATGCTCTCTATGCTCCTGTTCATGACTTCTTACCGAGTTCATTTATGTATCGTTACTCAAAATACTCCTTTCAATATTGACTTTCTTCGCATATCACTTGATTGTTGGGTATACTTCCGGGGTCCGGATTCTCACTCTTGACCCAGGCTGAATCCGAGCTATCCGACACTGCCAAGCGCGAAGCCCTCGACGCCACAATTGCAGAGGCGCGTCTACAGCTCCTCCGTAGTCACGGTTTCTCTACGAGCACGCAGGACGATGATCCGAAACTTCGAGGACTAGTGCCATCCTTCAAGGTGCAGCTGCGTGCGAAGGTGAAGGATTTATTGATCGAGGAGGAGGTTAGGCGGAGGAAGTGAGTGACTTTCCTTTGCTGTTAAGTTTTGTTGCAGTCCTAATGGTTTTTGCAGAGCGATCAAGATGAACCTTGCGAACGAGGGACTGGAAGCACGGAAAAAGGAAGAAGAAGTTGCTACAAAGAAACGTAAAGCTGAGGATGATAAAACATGGGAAGGTGCGTTTTATATATATATATATATATTGTAGTGCCACTCTCATGCTTGAACATCCAATACCCCATAGAGTCCCGTGAAACCCGTGTTGATTCATGGCGGTCATTCAACAATAACGCGAAGAAGAAGAAAAAGTCGAAGACCCAGATCCTTGGATGATTCCCTGCGCCACCTGCATCTTGGACGCGCCTCAGGGAAACCTCAACGGCCTGTCGTTGAAGCACGTTCACCCGTGTGCGTTCAGGTACTTAGATTAACCCACGTTCTCTCTTGTAACCCATATTTCTGCCAAATCGCAATGTAAGAGATCCACTACACCACAAAGAGGTGCTGCCTGCACAGTGTACCCGACGCACGCGCATATCCAAAATCAACAACTTGTTGCGCACGGTTGCAAACAGAGGCACAGTAGACTTCCATATATCCATTTGGTGAAGAAGGCTACAGATATCGCCTCTACTTTCCGGCGAGGCACTATGACAATGTCTTCAGTGCATATCACGATGTTCAGGACGAGTGTAGCAAAAGCACAGCCTGACCTGAACCAGGTGTGACCAACGATAGCATCGCATCTAGCCTTCCCTAGGCAGCCGATAGAAGGAAAACAGTCGTGTCTTCTATAAGTGTTATGCATCGCATTAATGATCACGGTGAGCAAACCAACCATTCCGCCGATAACACTAATACTTAAAATGGTTTAGCCAGGGAAACCTCTATATGTGGCTATGTAGTCCCTTGTTCTTGCAGGTTTTGGCGCGCACTGATAACCATGGCAGTGCCCGATTGACTGGATTTCACTCCCATCTCCTCAGCCTTACTTCACAAGTCGGCACCTGGTATGACTTGAGTACGCCCCACCTCTTGATCTTGCGTCAGTATGTCTTCGCGGCTCCACAGGCGGTAAAAATGCAATCAATTAAAGGGACTGCTGACTAGTACTGTAAATTCTTGTGATCATATCTGTTCGATTGCGTAACTTCATTCATACCAGAAAAGGCGAACTATACACTAACGGACATTATCTTAATGCCCGGCCCCGCAGGCACTCGGTTAGTCCCCTTGAAAAGGATGTGAAAATGTTGTCGCAGGAGATATTTCATCGCACCACATTAATGGAGGACGCTACCGAGGACTCCACAATATTGTTGGGCGACTTAACATTTCACTCTGTGTTGATCCCAAATGCAAACGCCAGCCTCTACAGGCTGTCTTCCGAAGAAGCTGCATTCTTCAAGGCGCAAGTTGGTATCGATAATGATGAAGACTTGAAGAGGCATATCCTGGAAGTTCAAGCGAAAGCATACAAGGCGAGTCATTCCCAGAGGACCTCGTAATAAGTTATATAACCCTCTGCCGCTGGAAGGTTGCACCATATCCTTGTATCTATGGATTTGTCTTTCTTCGGTATGTGAACAGTAAATCTACCAATACACATAACAAGCAACCGTGTCCAGCCTGAACATATCGAGTTACCCTGTGTATGAACACATCCTAAAGCTTGGTCGTGAGCGCCCCGATGCTGTGTTACTCGACATTGGTTGTTGCTGTACGTCAAATCATTGTCTACTTTCCTGGATAAGTTTAACTCCTTTCTAGTTGGCGTTGACGCCAGAAAGGCTGCCGCAGATGGTTTTCCTGCGAAAAACATCATTGCGTCTGATATCAACAACGGTAATCCGTTTCCTCTGTAAATCATTCTTCTTAATGATGTGTGCGTATTTGCAGAATTCCTCGAACTAGGCCACGAGCTTTTCAGAACGACGCCAGCTTCTTACCCCGGATGCCTCCTTCCCGGAGATGTCTTTGATCCAGCATTTCTTTCCATAGCTGAGCCATCCGATGACGTCTCTCCAGCGCCAGCTAGCGATCTGTCCTCGCTGAAATCCCTCAATCCCCTTCATGGCCGCATTAGCGCAATACATGCTACTAACCTCTTCCATCTATTCAACGAGGAGAAGCAATTGCATTTTGCAAGGGCTCTGGCGGGTCTTTTATCTGCGCAACCAGGTTCCGTTATTTGCGGTGAACAGGTCGGAACCCTTGAAAAAGGCATCCTAACTGCAAATAAATCGGGCTCTGCGTCTCAGTTGTTCGCTCATTCTCCCCAGACTTGGTCCTCTTTGTGGGATGGAGAGGTGTTCGAGAAGGGCGGTGTTAAGGTAGAAACAGAGCTAGTGGAAGCTGCGATTGACGAGGTGAAATTCTTCGCGATGAGGTGGTCGGTGATAAGATTGTAGGTACAGACATGGAAGTCGATTTGAGGAGAAATCCATGCACGATCATGCTAGAGGAGATTCGAAAATCGTCCCGCTTCAATCTAGTCATAGCTCAGTAAGGATCATCCCAACTAGTGTGCGGTCAAATAGAGGGATGTAAATTTACACCTGTGAATTAGCGTTAATCAGCATGTGAATCTCAGAAGGGTATTTTGGGGGTGTAAATTTGGGTGAATTTGGGGTTTGCCAATCGGGCGTCTCCATGGTGGTGAATCTGTGAATCTTGTAAAATATCTACACTGGCTAGGCCATCAAATGGACAACATTCTCAACCATGAATCACAGAATGAGAAATAAACTACAACTACTATCTCTTTATCTTCAAAATCTCTCCAAAACCATTCCTTATGCAGACCCTTCAATCCCACAGTACGGCTTCGACTTCTTTGCCTTGGATGACAAGAAGATTGAGGATTATGGTGTCTTCTTACCTGAGGGTCTTATATAAAGTATGTGTAAAATGCAGTGACAACATAACTACACTTTGATAAGACAAAAGTTGCCAGCTCCTCAAGTTCACGGTCAATGGATTTTCTACTTCTCAGTTGATAATGTGGTGTTTGTGGGTGGTCAAAGAGTAAATAAATTACCTTTTTGTTTAAAAGAAACTATTCTGAATGTGTCTGTGATTTCTTTGTAAAGAAATATCTCTTAGGTATGTTTCACCCTAGTAGGTTGTGTCTCAACCTATGAAAGTCTGTTTCAACTTTGTTGTGTTTCTCTTGACTCATGTCTCTTTTCCTGTAAAAGAGAGGGTCCTTATACACGTAAAGCTTAACTCAGATAGCAGTAAAGAATTGTTATATAGTTGACCCCTGTAAGGTAGTATATAAATTGAAATTCAGTGTGACTTAATCTTACTTCAAGGCACTATGTGGAACCTTGTCCGGGAAATGACAAGGAACACTGAATGGATCAGGTGAAGGTAACAGGATGAAACTGTGGATTCTTTGAGCATTGTACTAATACGTAGATGATGGTAGGTCGGAGACCTGAGTCTGATCTGAGAGGTAGTAAACTCGCCGAATATAAGGGAATAGGTCATGTGACATATGATAATGTAAGTGTTTTGTAAGCAGTCAGCTTACACCCTTCCAATCTCTGAAACATTTGCTCCGGTGTGCACGTCTTTCTCGTTATGTTCATCAGACCTTGTCGGCGCGCTAGGCGTCTTGTCTTCATCAGTCCTCGGTGGTGCGTGTGTGGCACTGTTTTCATCAGTCCTCGTGGTATGTGTCTTGTCATATCCTTGAAGTATAGTGGTATCTTCAAGCTCTTTTCCAGGCACCCAGACGTCCGCTTCTGGACCGTATCCACGCCAGCGCATGAGGTATTGGTGGCCATGGCCACGAGTGCGACGATCCAAGATGCTCTATATTTCCCACTCTTCGGTACCGGTGCTTGTCACAATTGGTCCTGGACATTGAAGCTCTCTTGAAGGATATAGTTCCGCATTGTTTGGGACATGATGTTTGAGTTCTGAGGCATGAAAAGTGGGGTAAACGTTAGTATGATCAGGTAAATCGAGTGTATAAGTTGACGACTCAGGATTCGCAGAGACTACGCTGTAGGGTCTGTCGAATCAAGGCATAAACTTGCCGACACGTTTATTGTTTCCATTGAGGTATTCTCGACATCGATGCGCAGTGGATAGATATACGAACTCGCCAATTTTGAAGGACAGATCATCACCACGATGTGCATTAGCCGAGTGTGCTTGGGCGACGCGTGCAGCGAGGAGAGCATCGTGGGCATCTGCGATGTCTGTCTTCAGCAATATGATTGCTTGTAGCATGTTTGCGATATTGTTGGGGAAGTTTTCACGTGTGTTGGTGATGTGTTCAGGCGTCAAAGGCAGAATGAGGTGAGGGGTGCGGCCCAAGTGAAGATGGAATGGCGTGTAGCCTGTGGAAGCGTTAGCTGTTGACATCAGATTGAAGTGTACGTGAGGCAGGGCATGAACCCATCCAGCTTGGTGCCGATCTATGAAATATCAGAGGGCCTGGTCCACTGTTTTATTAGTGTGTTTGCTGGCTCCGTCCATCTCAGGATGGTATGCCATTGACATTTTTAGTTTGACGCTGGTTAAATGATGCAGGGCCTTCCAGAATTTTGAGGTGAACAGTTTGTCGCGGTCGGAGATGATACTCAGTGGTAGGTCGTTTTCACAATACCAATGGTTGAAGAAAAGGTTAGCAACCTCGCGAGCATTCATGTTCATCCTACAGGGCACCAATCAAATGTCCGCGCCAAGTCTGTCTGTGATTGTCAAGATCCCATCAAAACCATGTTCCACTGGTAGTGGTCCAATGAAATCCATGGCGATTGATTTGCCTCAAGTATCAGGCACCGGAAGAGGGTGGAGTGGTCCAGTGGGTTTAGTGGTGCGGCTTTTGTTGCGCGTGCATTCAGTACATGCTGGTATGTAGGATTCTTCAAGGTCGCGTCTCATGTTCGGCCAATAATATGAATCTCTGATTGCTGCATAGGATTTATCGATGCCAAAGTGCCTGAGCTGGTCATGCACTAGTTGAAATATCATTTCACGGAGGTGTGTCACTCGAGGCACTATCAGTCAATTGTTGAGGTAGAGCAGTCTGTCGGAGGCACGTAATCCTGGGAGTGAGCCGTTTAGTTTTGTAAGTTTTACGCACCAAGGATCTGTTAAGTATCCCAACTTGATATCGTTGTACAGTGAAGCGTCGGGTGTCACCGAGAGCACTAGCGCTGACGGCTTGATATGTGAGGACAGGTTCGAGGGCATGTGGGCAGTCTTCGCGACGTATGTTGGTGTCTCATTGTCGTCAGGAGGCAAACAGGAGAGTGCGTCCGCGACAGTATTATCTTCGCTGTGAATATACTGAATTTCAAAGTCATATTGTCCGAAGAATTCTTGCCACCTTGCTTGGCGTCGTGAGAGTTCTCGTTGAGTCAAGAAGTTCTTGAGTGTATGATGGTCGGTGTATACGGTGAAAGGAGTTCCTAATAGTTCGATTCACCACTTTTTGAGTGCGTGCACTATGGCTAACAGTTCCTTTTCATGTACAGGGTAATTGAGTTGTGCTGTGTGTAGTTGCATGGAGTCGAATGCCACAGGACGTGCCATCTCTGGTGTTGGGCCGATGCTCAACATTGCGCCTACTCACCAATCACTCACATCGCACGTTATGAAGATCTTATTTTCACCAAGGTTGTCGTGGTCGATTGTCATCAAGCAATCACAGCTGACGACCAACTGTTTGATTGCATCGAAAGTGTCCTGGTGTTCGTGGGTCCAACCAGGCCATTCGTGTTCACTGGCTTTCGTGGTCAGTGGAGTTAATAGGCGAGTGTGGTCTGCTAGGCTAGGTAGGAACTGGTCGAGATATCGGATGAGACTGAGAAATGATTGGACGTCCCCAGTCGATTGTGGTACCGGCCAGTCGAGTATCCGTTTGGCTTTAGATGCGTCCGCTTCGATTCCAGACGCAGAGATGTGGTGGCTGAGGAAATCAATTTCCGTGCAGAACAGGGAAGTTTTCTTTGGCGAACAGAAGAGGGATGCTTTTCACAGTGCGTCTAATACCAATTTGATGTTTTTCGCATGTTCGGCAGCCATCTGCGACCAAATAATGATATCGTCGAGGTAAGCATGACAGATTTTGCTGATGAGGCCGCGTAAAGCAATGAACATGCGGCGTTGGTGTGTTGCGGGAGCATTCCTTCCCCCCTGTGGCATTACTGTCCACTCGTGCAAACCTTTTGGCATGTTGATCACCGTATATTTGATGTCGCCAGGGTGGAGTTGCGTCTGGAAGAAAGAGTTGGTCATGTCAATTTTACCGAAAATTTTACCCTTAGCGCAGTCCCGTAGAATTTCTTTGATCCGTGGTAGCGGATGGTTGTCGGGCACAGTGTTTGCATTTAGTGCTCGGTAATCGTTTACCCATTGTGGTAATGTGGTAGGGTCCTTTTTGGGGATGAGAAAAGCGGGTGATACGAACGAGCTCAAGGACGGGCGCAGCCAGCCTGCGGTGATGTGTTGGTTGAGTAATGTGTCCCAGGCTTTGCGGTATTTGTGGGGAGTGTTATAACGTCTACACTGAATGATTTTGTTAGGGTTTTTCAAAGTGATGTGATGAACAATGTCTGTAGGCAACTCATCAATGTGTCAAATGTCGTCTGGGAACCTGTCCTCATATTTTCGATGCATTTCTTTATCGAGGTGTTCGAGGTGTTCTTTGTTCGCCTCGATGAAGGCGAGAGTTTCAACACGTTGACGTAATAGACCAATGACATTGGGCGTTTTGGATATGGTGTTTGTGTTGTCACGTCATTCATGCAGAACATTTTTGAGTTCACTAACAATGTCCTTACGTAGTTGACGGATTTCGTGTTGCATCGGGATTTGTGTCATCACTCATGGTTTGTATGCGGGGGGGTTTAAAAGGTTGTAGTTTGAATCCTTTGCAATACAGGTGCGACGGTCGTGATCTATAACAAGACAATTGTGTGATAAGAAGGGTCCTCCAAGGAGGAGAGGAACTGCAAGGTCTGGTGCAATAATCGCACATATTGTGCGCAAAGTCCAATCATGATTAACAGATGACGGAGACAAGAGAACATATTCAGAGAATGAAAAAGGAGAAGAAGAATTGTCCATGAATGCAGAATTTGCCTCTATCTTTGTATGCAGTTTGCGCCTGTGCAGGCCGAGTCGTTTGACAATGTTTTCGTCAATCAGAACTAAGTGTGACCCATGGTCAATCAAAGCTTTGAAATGTTCAGGAGATTCGGAAGAGGGGCCCATCAAGAGACAGGGCCATATAAGGTGGGCAGTTTCAAAAGGGGCTATGCACATGTCATCTTCAGAATCGGATCCATCGTCGAGAACGGATGACGGCATCACGGCTCCAACCGGTCCGACCGCCGCTACAGGCTTCGTCTTGGGTTTGGCTGCATTGGCGTTGGATTCTGTGAGAGTCTTGTAAGAAGATGCGTCAGGTGCGCCATTGGTACAGTCTTTGGATTGATGTGAGACATAGAATTTCCTGCACTTGAAACAACCTTTATGTTTCATTAACAAAGCACGTTCCGTTTCTGTCAGAGATCCTAGACGGGGCGATGAGGTGTTGTACATTTTTGAAGATAAGGATGATGGTTTGTTTGCGGTGGTTGTGTTTCGCTTCGACGACCTGTGAATCTCTTTGGCGATTTTCCTTTGAGAGGCTAGATCCTCGAGACATTTGTCATCGAGATATTTGACCTCTTCAATCCATTCTTTGAGAGTCAGGTCATCAGCGAGTTTGCTCTGAGTACAGGAATGGTGAGCTCATCGCAGATATTAGCTTCGAGTTGATTTTGCAACTGAATATCAGAGAGATGTGTAGGGTTTCCATATAGCAAGGCGTGAAGGTTCTGTAGGTCCAAGGCCCATTTGTAGAATGTGCGGCTACCTTGCTGCAAACCCAGAACCTTCTTGCGTAACTTGGTGGCCCAGTGTTTCTCAAGCCAAGCATTTCTAAGGGCGGTCATGTAGTCTGAGAAGGTGCCTGCGTTGAGGGTTGCTCGTTGGGATAGGTACCAAGTACGTAGGCGTGGGTCTGCCATCCCAGAAGCTATCATTTTGACTTGATCCGTCGCATCGACTTGCTTGTGTAAGAAGTATGTGTCGCAGGCATTCTCCCAGTCACAAGTGACTTGTGGAGTGATCTCGCCTGCTGTAAGCTTGGGAGGTTTGTTGGGGGCAGATTGTTCGATGACAGTGGACTTCATCATTTTGCGGGAGCGGGAGGGGAGTATATGTGTTTGGTCTGGTTCTGAATCTGAGGAGGAATCGTAATACGTTTTCTTCGGAGCGATACGCGTGTTAGGCGTGGCGTCCGATGGTACTGGGGTCAGAGGAGATAAGGATGGTTCGAGAGGGAGGTGTCATCTATGGTTCCTCACACGCTGTCGCATGGTCAGAGACGTAGAGACGGTAGGTTTCCTTCATTCAGAAGGCAGTTTGACTGGTCAGGTAATGGGTGGGTAGCCCAGTGGGTTGAGAGATAGTCGTTTAGATAAACCAAACAAGTTTTGTTTCTGTTAAAAAAAAAGTGGAACCTTGTCTGGGAAATGACAAGGAACACTGAACAGATCAGGCGAAGGTAACAGGACGAAACTGTGGATTCTTTGAGTGTTGTACTAATATGTAGATGATGGTAGGTCGGAGACCCGAGTCTGATCTGAGAGGTAGTAAACTCGCTGAATATAAGGGAATAGGTCATGTGACATATGATAATGTAAGCATTCTGTAAGCAGTCAGCTTACACTATGTTTGCCTGCACTTATCTATGTCTTGCCTGATCTCACTCTTGTTCAGTGTCATAGGTGTAAAGTGGGAAGTTATATTTCATGGGTGTAAAATGGGCTCCTTTTATACCTTTTGGGAGGCCAGTTTACTAAGCATGATTTGTCACTGTTACAAGAGCACTGGTGCCCTACTTCATTTTCCCTTCATCACATGACCACTTATTCCACTTACTCATTTCTTACCGATATTCACATGTCAAAGCACATGAACGCTTCTATAACATTCCATGCCTTTCTATTGTACAATTTCCTTTTCCCTTTTCTGTACTTTTACCTGTTATGCCTTCCTTTCTTGACTTGGTCTGTGCGCATCTGCTTACCTATATAAACTATTGTCTACCTTGTACTTTTCTCCTTAACTTAAATCTACTGGGTTTTATCTGATAGAACCATTGATCCGATCTAGAAAGCTCTTGAACCTTGTCTAGTCTTTGAACCTTTGACTTAATCTGACGAGCCCTTGAAACTTGATCAGCCTTTGAACTCTTGAACACCGTTATCCTGAACATTTCTTATTGGATTATAATGGAAGAACTATCCCAATCATAACAGTCACATGGATTGGTAAGAATGTTTTTACAAACCAGTCCATTTGGTGTATTGAGTCAGCTTGTTTTACTAAGTAGTTTACAGATACAGTATAATCTTATGAAGCATGATGAGTCAAAGGTATGAGTTATCACATGGATTGGTAAGAATGTGCTTTCAAACCAAGCCTTTTGGTGAGCTGAGTCATCCTTGTTACTAAGTAGATTATAAATACAGTTGCAAGTCTTTCAAAGCATAACAAATGAATGACAGAACATGATGAGTCAAGCTGAATCCTTACAAATCAGATTATTTCCCAGTCACATGACATGCTTGCAAACATATTCTGGCAGCTAGTGGGAAAGTCTGATGGCTGAATGAGCCTAGAAAAAATAGAAACAGAAAGAATGTCCACAGAACAAAATAGAAATGCATAGAAAATTGAGTCTGAGACAAGAAAGATGAGAGTTCAAGATACAGTGGCTCAAAAAACTGTCCACATGTTTGCACTACTTTTACTATTTACATTATTGTATATGAATGGACAGGTATACCCTAGACATGCCAGTAGGGTATTTTGTAGTACTCCTTAAGGGCGTGATTTCGAGCCCTTACCCGTGGGAACCTATGGTAATATGGTGGATCTATGAGCATTACAAAATGATGACTCATGCGGACAGTTTTTTGACCCTAGATTTAAATTCTATAAATTATTAGTTATCACACCATAAAGCCATGTCACTAATAAATAAATTATGAAGTGGTGTCATTATGACATTATTACACCTATTTCTAATTATATAATAAAGGGTGTCCCATATATCATAGTCATAATCACCATGAAAGTCATCTCCTCTGCTCAAAGGGATAATATCATTTCTTTGTCTACTGCTGGCCCCTCTACTCATCAAATAGCCTCTATAACTGGTATATGCAAGTCTACTGTAGCTAAGCTCATCAAAGAATGTCACCTAGACAAGCAAAACTCTAGTGGAGGTTGTTCATCCAAACTCACCTCTACTGATAGGAGGGTCATTATCCAATATATCACTACAGCAAAGGCTAATAATGCTGTCCAAGTCACTTATCATATCAATTCCATCATCACTACTCCAGTTTATTTACAAACAGTAAGAAATGTCCTCAAGGAAGCCAATCTTAGGGCTGTAACAAAGAAGAAAAGCCTCTTCTTTCCATCACTTACAGGAAGAGAAGACTAGTGTTTGACCTAGCCCATCAACACTAGACAGTAGAGGACTTGAAGTGGGTCATATGGTCAGATGAGACTAAAATAAATATAATTGGGTCAGATAGGAAGGTATATGTGTGGAAAAAGAAGGGGGGGCCTCTTCCAGACAGGGAGATTAATGAAACTCTCAATGTTGGAGGATGTTCTCTAATGGTATGGGGCCATATGGAGTGGAATGGTGTGAGAATGCTTGCAGAAGTTGAGGGGAGGATGGATGCTGAGTAGTATGTGGACATTCTCAACCACCACTTGCTGCCTAGCATGGCAGAATTAGAAATTGATGAAGAAGATATCATTTTTCAACAGGATAATGATCCCAAGCATACATACAGGAGAGCCAGAGAATGGTTTGAAGAGCACAATATTCATCTCCTTGACTGGCCAGCACAATCCCCTAATATGGTAATCATTGAACATCTATCAGGAGTACTCAAGAAGAGGCTTTTAGCCTATGATCACCCTCCTAAAGGGGTATGGGAGTTATAGGAGAGAGTCACAGTGGAGTTGGGAAATATTACAGCAGACTATCAGAAATTGATTGAAAGTGTGCCTAGAAGGATAGAGGCAGTAATTAAAGCCAAGGGAGGTCACACAAAATACCAGAACACTTGAGTATCTGTGTAAAATACTTGGGTCAAAAAACTGTCCGCATGAGTCATCATTTTGTAATGCTCATAGATCCACCATATCACAATGTATTCCCACGGGTAAGAGCTTGAAATCATGCCCTGAGGGTGTACTACAAAATACCCTACTGGTATAACCTGTATATACCTGTCCATTCATACACAATAATGTAAATAGTGAAAATAGTGCAAACATGTGGACAGTTTTTTGAGCCACTGTAATAAATCAAGGAGAAGTGGTAGAGTCACTTTGTGATAGGGTACAATGCAGTTTATTATACCTTCCTCACCACTCCTTATATACATATGTCATAGTATGAATTGCATACCATGCATGACAACAGTCCCATCAGTGCACTGAACCATGAACTTGAAGTGCGCATGGGTGTGATGAAACAAACAGTCTGAGTATTTCTGGGACTAGTGGACCTTCAATGTATACTTATCACACTTTGTCTGTGGTATTGTTCTTTGCTTTTGATCTTGTCTATTCTACCACTGCAGCCTTGTAACCAATAATCTATTCTGTTTTTCCTCACTGAATCATTATTAGTGTTCCACCAACAAGCTTAGGGTGTTGTTGACATTAGATCAAAAGCTATAAATCACTCTTGCACATCAGCCCCTATTATGTCTTCTACCAATAACTCACTTGATGCTGACAAAAACATGGCCTCTCCTAATGGAGGAGACACAGGAGCTTTGCTTCAGCTTCTTGCACAACTTGTGCAAGGACAACAGGACTTTGGGCAGGTGGTAGCTCAAGTCTTGGCTTAGCCTGCACCAGCAGTACAGCCACAACTGGCAGCACCTCCTAAAGCATCAGTCATGGAACCTGATGCCTATGATGGAAAATATGATACATTCAATCCTTTCTTGAGTCAACTCTACTTGTTATTCTCTGCTAAACTGGGTGTCTGCATCAATGATCAGATGAAAATTGTCACTGCCTTGTTGTTCATGAAAAGGAGCTTCACAGGCACCTGGGCCACCAACATTACAAAGGAGTTAAGAGACAGAGAAGTTACATTTGTAAGTTGGGGAGCATTTGAGAGGAGGTTGAAGGAGGTATTTGATGATCTGAACAAAAAATGAGCTGCACAGATCAAACTACAAGAAAAGCCCTGGGCAATCTGCAGATGAGTATTTCACAAAGTTTGATCAACTTGCAGCTCTTGCAGGGTTCAATGACAAGGCTTTGCTTGATGTCTTGTAACAAAACCTTGATAAGCCAACCTTTGAGGTGATAGTAGCTGTGTTGCAGGTTGATCAAACCTTGTTGGCCTAGAGGGACTATGCAAAGAAATATGATAGGAATCAAAGAGCAAATGAGAGAGGTGATGTGGGAGAAGTGTGAAACGGTAGGCAATTCAGGGAAGGAAGAGCAGGACCAAGATGGTTCAAGCTGGGGATTGTACCAGGTGGATGAGGTGTTAATCCTAACATAGGGGTGGGTCCAATGACTGGGGTCAACATGAATGTGGGGGGTCAAATGGGCAACAGGGACAGACATACCTTTTCTGGATAAGGTGAGTCCATAGACTTGGACCAGGCATGTGGATGTGTGGGGCTGATGAAATGTTATAATTGTGGAGAGTTAGGGCATATTGCACATAATTGTGCCAAGCCAAAGAGGTGGCAGATGGTGAGAGTGATATTCAAAGAACTGACCGAGGAACAAAAGGGGAAGTTGCGGAAATGTTTACAATGAGAGAAGCTGAGGGATAGAATGAGATGGGTTTTCAGGAAAGCTAGGAGTAAAGGATGCTACCTCACCAGCCAAGTGTACAACTAACAAGCCTATCAATAACAAATCTTGTGATTATGGCTTGTAAGTATTCAAAGAACAAAATCATCAAGAGAAAAAAAGGCAAAAATACTAACAAAAGAAAGAGCTGAAACAAAAGTATAGAAAGTAGAAACTAAGAGACACATCTCAGCATTGGAGAAAGAACCACTATGACATTAACAATACCTAAGAGACACATCTAGAGATGAAACAATATAAGTGAGAGATGGTGTGTAAAGTAAATGTGTACTGTACCTCAGTGTTGGAGAACGAACTGCTGAGGTACAAACAATGCAATGCAGTGAGATTATAAGCTATACTAAAGAGTCCATGATGATAAACAAGAAAACAAATACATAGTTGATGTTGAACATCCAACACACCCCCTCAACGAGACAATACAGAAATGAGAAACAGGACAGAATGTTGTTAACAAGATACAAGTGCAAGACTGGAACAATGATGGGTGAATATGGGATGAGGCAGTGGCTTGGTGAAGATGTTAGTGGTGTTCTTATGCATTGACAACTAGATGGGCAGGAAGGTGTCATTCTTGACATGGTGACAAATGAAGTGATAACATAAGTCAATGTGTTTTTCCAAACATGATTTGCTATGTTTTTCAATAGTGTGATGGCACCTGCATTGTTGGCAAAGAGACACAAAGGAAGTGATATAGGAATAGAGAGACATCCGAGAAATGACTGAAACCAAAGACCATCCTGAATGGCTGCCATCAGTGCCATGTACTCTGCCTCCATTGAGGAGAGTACATGGGTCATCTGCTTCTTGGCAGAATGAGAGACAGGGCTGCCATTCAGAAACCAGATATAGCTAGTGATGGAGATCCAATCTTTGGGAGTTGATGCTCAATTAGAGTTGCTAAACATGTGGAGGTCAGGGTTGATTGATGAGCTGCCATAGTGAATGTGCATCTCTTTTGTGCCTGCAAGATACTGAAAGACATGTTTTGCTACTGAATAGTGATGTGGTTCTGCAGAGGCATTGTACTGAGTGAGGTGCATAATGGTTAGCACAATGTTGGGATGGGTGTACATTGACATGGGGATAAATGTCCAATGGGCATCAAAATGGAAAGGAGGGGTCCATCAGCAGGGTAACAGGGTTACAGCTTGCCATTCCATGCTCATTAAGCAGGTGAGCAATGTAGTCCTCCTGATGTATCCACAATTCATGCATCTTTTGATCCCTGACAAACTGAATGCCCAGATTCTTGGTCACAGGACCAAGGTTGGATATCCCAAACCACTTAGCAATTACCTCCTTCATTTGATCAAGAAAAGGGTGGTTGTTACAGCTAGTGAGACCATTGTCAACATGCCAGGCTATGACACAGATGACATGCACCCCCTCACCATTGATGTGGTCAAAAATGAAGACCACATAGTCTGCCTTGCATCATGAAAAGCCAAGAGACATGAGTACCTCATGGAGTAATTCATACCAGTCACAGGCTGTCTGTTTAAGGCTATAGAGGGAGGAGATGAGGTGGCAGATGAGGCATGTGGAGTCTCCACCAAGACATTTGAACCTGGGAGGCTGTCATATATAGACATTTTTTTAAAATTTACCTCACAGAAGGGAGCACTTTGTATCAAAACAATCAAGTTCCCAGTTGTGCATTGCACTGTAGGTGGTGAGGACATGAACAGAAGCTGACTTAGCAATAGGCACAAATGTCTTCCCAAAGTCAATCCCTGGGATCTGTGAAAACCCTTGTGCAATGAGCTGAGCTTTGAACACAAGACCACCTTTCAGATCTTTCTTAAATTAAAGGACCCAGTGACATCCAATGGCATGATGGTTGGGTGGAAGAGGTATGAGTTCATACATGTTCATCTTGGACATTAGATTAATTTCCTTCTGCATGGCTGCCATATAGTGATTGGAGTCAGGATGACACATTGCCTTGTCAAATGTTGTGGGAGGGATCTTCAGGTCATACCTGAGTGCCAAGGGATTCCGGTGAGTGTCACTGTGGATGGAAAGATGGGCAACCTCAGTAACAATCAAATTGGCAATCACCTGGGAAAACCCAGCCTCATCATTATTGGGAGTGATCACATCAGGATCCATGGGAGTAAGGACAGGAGGAGGAGGCATCAGGGTTGCTATAGGAATGATGGATGCAATGGACAGGATAACATTGGTGGAGGGAGGGAGTACACCATTGAGGCAGGCAAGACATACTTCTCGCTGACATACAAGACAGGCCTTATCAGTAGTAAGATGTCCCTTAAAGAGCTGACCCTTTTCTGTAGGCACTGGGATGTGTCCTGAATGATGAAAAATGGAGGACCCATCAAGGATGGAGCTGCAGAGAAAGGTGCAGAAGGTGCAGTCATGTCATTATCATCATCATCACTGTCTGGAAAGGGGTGGTTAGATAGGCCCTTATCAAAAATGACATCCCTAGAATTAAAGAATGCACCTGGTGCTGAATTATGGCAACACCAAGCCTTGACACCAGGTAGATATTCTATAAAGATGGTGTTGCATGAGTGAGGACTGAGCTTCTGCTAAAGCTCAGCAGGAATGCAAGTGAAACAGTGTGACCCAAAAATGCAGAGATGACTGAGAGTAGGCTGGATGCCATGCAACATCTTATATGGCATCTTGACCAGAGGCAGGGCACATGAATCATTCCTGTTGAAAAGGTAACACTCAGTGAGAGCTGCCTCCCCCCAAAGTGATGGAGGCAAACATGCAAAGTCCAGCATCACATACATATGACCTTTGATCATATGCATCACCCTCTCCACCTTCCCATGCTGCTGATGAGCATAGGGGGCAGAGTGTTGATGCTGGATGCCCATTTCCTTGAGGTTTCCTTGAGGTTTGTTGTGAAAGCATCATTAAGGAATTCCCTGCCATTGTTGCTGCAACACACTTTCATTCATAGCCCCAAAAGGTTCTCCCAATGCATATGCAGAGAGCACCAGGCATCAAGTGCTTGATCCTTGGAAGCAAGAAGTTGCAAGTCAAGAGCATGCATATGGTCATTAAGAAAGATGACAAAATAATGTTTACCATGAGGGGTGATGGTTGGAATGGGACCACAAACATCACTGTGGATAAGATTGAGGAATGCAGCAGCAAAGGCAGTCTCAGAAGGATGAAAGGGCTGACGTGGATGTTTGGTGAGGATGCAAGATTCACAGTAAGAAAGTGGGGAGGAGGATTGAATGGTGACACCTTTGGCAACACAATGAAGGCACAGGACAGCATCTTTGCCAATGTGACCAATGTGAGCATGCTACAAATTGAGTGAGAGTGGAATGTTAACAAAAGCAGACACCTCTGATGTAGTGTTGCTGCAGTTCCAGTTTATGTCCAGCTTTAGCCATGGCTGGAGCTGTAGTTAGCCAAGCCATGTATATAGTTATACATTATGTAATACATGGCCTGGTCCAGCCAACGAAGCTGTATTTACAGGCTTTAAGCCAGCTCAAGCTAAACTTAAAATTAGAATATATATGTATTTGCACTTGATTATAAATATGTTGGCATTAGAAACTCTTAGGGTCAAACACCGAAAAAGGAAATGCACTGTAGCAATTGATCAGATAATGATTTGATCCTACAATGCAACTCTAAAACCATTGAGCACACATTCCGATTGTGATGGGTCCTCAAGCCAATGTAAGTGAAATCATTGAATTCAGACTTCTGAAAGCTAAGTTGAATTAGCAGTATTATAGCCTTGATCATGTTTGTAAGGAACAGGCAGAACAGGCAGAGATAAGGAGGATAAGCCAGCAAAGGCTTCGCAAAGCAACAGATCAGTCGATATGGGGGTGGCAGTAGATGTCTGGAAGTGGCCGATGAAGAAATGGTGGCACGCAGCACTGAAGAGGTTGGGTTAGAAGGTGTAGGAGGGATAAGCATTGGATAAGCATTGCAGATGTACGGTAGAAGGCGTGGGAGGAATAGTTGTCACCATAGTATGCAGAACTCAATAAGTTGATGGTCCAGCACTACTTCCAAAATTTTAGCTTCTGGGAGATTCACAGTCTGTGCTGTTGCAGATACAAGCTGCAAGAACATCTGTCTGTCTGCCAGGGCAATCCTTGCAAGTGTCTGCTGCAGCAGTGGCAATAACCAGAGCTGATGATGCAGGTGCAGAAGGTGTGACTATTGTGGTAGTAGCTGCAGCAGCCATGGCAGTGTCCTTGGCACCATCCTTCTTCTTGTTCCTCATCCAGGGTGCTTGCCCTTCCATTCTACCACCCTTTCTGTAACAATGGGCATGGTCATGATCACCCTTATTGCAACCAGGGGTGGTACAGAACACCCCCTGGGGGTTGTGCTTGTACATGCACAAACCGATAATGGGATTGTTGCCACCCATGGTGGCAGATATGATAGCATTGGCATACTTCAAACCAGGAAGTGAGGAATGTGCATATTGAGTTACAACATGACACACAGCTTCAGACGTAATGTGAGACACACAACTCTTAAATGTAAAGGTAGATGTATATGTGGAAGTAGTGTTTATGGATTCATTGTGCATGCATTGTTCAAGAAGAGACTTGAACTGTTGCCAAACAGGCCTTTGAGGGAGACCCATCAACATGTAGTAGATGGCATTGGTCTCACCCCAGGGTGCACCTGTGTCAAGTAAGTGTCCACAGAACACAGTGTGTTGAGCAATGTAGGACATGGCACCTGCAGAATATGGCATGTGTAGTGCTTGAACCTACTGTCATAGTAGATATTGAGTGCTCATGTTGGTGTAATTGAAGTGTTTATGCAGAATTTGCCAAGTCTTGTGCACAGTAACAGTGTGTGCACAAGGAACAAGAGATGCAACAGAGGAGCTCAGTCAACAAGTGATGAGTTTTTTGGCCTTTATGTCCTTGAGCAACCATTCATATATCTTCAGCTGTTTCAGTATCTGTAGGATTGTCTTTAATGACAGGCAAAGGATATATAGGAAGGATGACTGAAAAGATCCCCTGGTTCAGCCTTTACACTGATATGGGACTAGTGATCTTTGTATGCAAGAGCATACTGCATCTTGGTGGCCCAGCCAGTGTAGTTTTCTATTCAAAGCAACTTGGTAATATGATCATGTTTCCCCATGATAATACTGTCTTGAAGATGAATGAGATGAGTGAGTGGCAGGCAGTGTGTGAGGGAATTACTATTCGAAGTTTTGGTTTCTGGCTCAAATTGAGCCGGGGCTCATAACCTATAGAAAGTAGAAACTAAGAGACACATCTCAGCATTGGCGAAAAGAACCACTATGACATTGACAATACCTAAAAGACACATCTAGAGATGAAACAATGTAAGTGAGAGATAATGTGCAAAGTAAACATATACTGTAACTTAGCATTGGAGAAAGAACTGCTGAGGTACAAACAATGCAATACAGTGAGATTATAAGCTATACTAAAGAGTCTGTGATGACAAACAAGAAAACAAATACATAGTCAATGTTGAACATCCAATAAAAAGAAGAAGAAGGACAGATGAGAACAGATGGAAAAGGAGACAAAAGACAAGAAGAAGAAAGGATCCCTCCAATGGGTTCAGGAGCACTTGCAAGGGGCAGAGGATGTAGCACTTAAAGTGTTATGATGGTGAACTAATCATCAACAGTCATTGGAGATACAGCTCGAATTGCTTCTCCAACTCCAGCAATGGGCCCAAAGTTATAGAAGGATGTCTTGAGGAAATTGACACACCCTCAAACCTGGATTTATCGAATCAATCAAAGTTCAGTAATTACCCCAATTTTTGTTAGCACATTGGACATCAGACATACCTTCAACCTTCAAGCCCTTCTTGATAGTGGAGCTACAGGATGTTATATTGACAAAGAATCTGCTTAAGTAAAAGGGATTAACCTTGGGTCCCTCTCTTACCTGATTCCCATCCATAACACTGATGGATCATATAATGAGGGGGGTCCAATATGAGCAGTGGCAAAACTATGTCTCCAGGTTATGGACAATATTGAAATATTTAACTTTGCTGTCACAAATAATGGAAAGGTGGATGTCATAATTGGCTACAACTGGCTTCACAAACATAACCCTTTGATTGATTGGTATACTGGTCATCTCACTTTTAACCATTGTCCATCATCATGCTATCAACACTCTTCTTCAGATTCAACAATGGAACCTGAAGATGAACAACAAAGACGAGAGAAATATTAGAGTTGAGGAAGGTGACCACATTTTTGTGACAAAAATGGAACCAGAGACAATGAATAATTGGTATTGGAGAGACAGGTGAGATCAGATGGAGGCATGAGCAATGGAAACATGATTGCAGAAGTTGGCAGCACTTAAGAAGGGGGAAAAGATATTATTAGAAGAATTGCTTCCTAGACATCTTGAAGATTTCTCACTAGTATTTGAGAAGGACTTCCTTTGATCAGTTACCAGAACAACATCAATGTGACCACACTATGGAACTCAAACCAGGAGTCAAACCTTTCAATAGCAAAATCTATCTGCTGAGCCTTTCTGAGCAAGCAGAACTCAATAAATTTATTGAAGAACATTTATGTACTGGTTGGATATGACCCTCAAAATCACCTATAGCATCTCCTTTCTTCTTCATCAAAAAGAAGGATGAGTCATTACATCTAGTGCAAGATTACTGCAAATTAAATACAACCACCATAAAAAACTGCTATCCTTTCTCTCTCATTTCTGAAGTTGTTCACAAGCTTTGGGATGCACATTACTTCATGTACAGTGGGGGTACAATAATATCGGCATCCAAGAAGGGGATAGATGGAAGGCTGCATTCACAACCAACTGTGGTCTCTATGAGCTGTTAGTAATTTTTTTGGACTTACAAACTCACTCACTACTTTTCAGACAATGATGAATGACCTATTTCAAGAACTTGTATATGGACAACATACTTGTTTTCACCAACTCCTTGGAGGAGCATCAACAAATCACTTGAGAAGTCCTTCAGATTCTATGGGATAACCATCTTTACCTCAAGGCTGAGAAGTATACCTTTGAACACACTGAAATTGAGTACCTCAGTCTTGTCATTTGACATGGCAAAATCTCCATGGATCCTGTTAAAGTACAAGGGGTATTAGACTGGTCTTAACCTACTGTCAAATGCAAGCTTCAGCAGTTTCTAGGTTTCATCAACTATTATCAACATTTTATTTGTGGCTTTGCACACATTGCACACCTGCTACACCACTTAACAGGGAATGAGCATTGGCACTGGAGAGTAGCAGAAGAGAAAGCTTTTCAAAGCCTAAAAACAGCTATCACAATGGTGCCAGTACTTGTTATGCCCAAAGATGATGCACCATTTTGTTTTGAAGCCAACAGCTCAAATTATGCCACAGGAGCTGTTCTCTCCCAACTTCACAATGACATTTGGCACCCTGTTGCATTTATGTCACATGCTCTCACTGACACTGAACAACATACATGATAAAGAGCTCCTTGCCATTATTTGATGGGCATGCAGCATGTCTTTGAAATCCTTACCAACCACAAAAACCTTGAATATTTTATGTCCACCAAAAAACTCAATCATCATCAAGCATGCTGGGCCTTCCAACTTGCCAAATATCACTTTACACTTGTCCATAAGCCCAGCCATTCCCATGGGAAACCTGATGCTCTCTCATGGTGGGTGGACAATGGTAAAGGGGAGGAAAATAATGAGGATTGAGTTTTACTGAAAGAAGAATGGTTCAGAGCAATGCTGGTAGAAGTAGAAATGGAAGGTGATGGAATTGTGTCAAAGATCTGAGAGTTAAAAAAGGTTGTGAGAATTGTGAGAGAAGCAATCTGAAGAGGTGAAAAGGACTAGAAAGAGGAGGAAGGGTTGAAATTGTGGAAGAATCATGCCTACATACCAAATGATTGGTCCCCTCAAGATCATATCATTCATGACCATCATGACCTTCTGATGTCAGGTCACCTGGGATGTTTCAAGACTGCAGAACTTACTCTGCAAACATACTGGTAGCTGCACATTCATGTGGACATAACTCATTATGTGAGTGGTTGTGAAAATTGTCAGTATACTAAAACTTTCCCTACCAAACCCTTTGGGTTCCAGAGCACAATTGGCAATTTGTATCTGTGGACCCCATCACCCAATTACCCCAGAGTAAGGGGAATGATGCAATTCTTGTCATTGTTGATTGCCTATCCAAGATGATACATCTTGCACCAACTAATGGGGAGCTTACCTCTGAAGGGTTGGCACAGTTGTACTGAGGTCAGGTGTGGCAAGACTTTGGTGTCCCAGAGCAGGTCATTAATGATCAGGGCTCTCAATTCACCTCCAACTTCATGCACAATCTTAATTGGCTACTTAGGGTTCAAACTAATCTATCAATGGCATACCACCCACAAACCAATGGTCAGACCAAATGGACCAATCAAGAGATTGAGCAATATCTTTGCTTGTTCATCAATTATCACCAAAATGACTAGGCAGAATGGTTACCTCTTGCCCAGTTCAATTACAATGATAAGGCCCAGACTTCCGCAGGATACTCCCCATTCTTCCTTAACTATGGCTACCACCCTCATAAAGGTATTGAACCCCAGACAAGTGTCTTTGCCTCACAGATGAGTAACCTTGCTCAAGAGGCTACTTTAGCCCTTACTTGTGCTGCTGAAGACTAACTAATACTATGATAAACATCATCAGGAACCTTCAGATTATCAATCTGGAAATTTAGTGTATTTAGAAGCTACTCACCTTAAATCCAATTGTCTATCAAAGAAACTTGATGATTGTTGATTTGGACTTTTTAAAATTCTTTAAAAGATTGAAGAACACACTTACAAGCTAAGCTTACATTGTACATGGAAGTGGATCCACCCAACCTTCCATCTACTTTTTTTCATCCCTATACACCATTGGCATCTTCTTTGCAACAATGACTGCCACCACCACCAGCGGATCTTAGAGGAGCACTGGAGTATGAAGTGGAGGAAGTGTTAGATGTGAGAGAGAGATGCAGAAAGTGGGAGGATTTGGTGAAATGGAAGGGCCAACCATGAGAGGAGAGTACTTGGGAACTGGAGCAAAATTTGAGGAATGAGTTTGGGATGAATGAAGCTTTTGGATCATCAAAAAGATTTCCAACTACTCATGATCTGTATTCCATGTCAGGAGGACTAGATCTATTCCATGCCTAACCAAGGGGTCTACAATTGCAGACTGAAAAGGTTTTGAAAGATCATCAATGAGGACATCAACCTAGGGAGGGGGTAATGCAATGAAAAAAATGGTCCAAGTATTTCTGGAACTAGTGGACCTTCAATGTATACTTATCACACTTTGTCTGTGGTATTGTTCTTTGCTTTTGATCTTGTCTATTCTACCACCACAGCCTTGTAACCAATAATTTATTCTGTTTTCCCTCACTGAATCATCATCAATGTTCCACCAACAAGCTTAGGATGTTGTTGACAATGGATCAGTGTAACAAAGGTCCTATTTCTTTTAAGGAGTGTGGACCTAGCCTCAATGCTGTGACCAATGTGCTCAGTGGCTGCTTGGATCAGTACCATGGGTCTCCAGAGATAATACTTCTTATCAAATGGGTGGATGACCTTACAATAGCAGCAGCAGCTGCATTCAAATCTGTCAGCATTCCAGTAAGCTCATTTGTACTATATTTAGGGGCAAAAAATAACTTGCCAGCAATTCAGTTACCATTTGAGTCTCACACAATGACAGCCAAACCTGCTGTAACCATGGCCAAAAAATACCATAAGCTTAAGGAGTCAGTGGTTCATTAGCCCCTCTCAAACTCCATTGGCCCATGGTACATTGACTTACCTAAAGTTGCTGATTTTTGCACTAGTGGTGCAAAGATACGCCCACTCTTTCTTGCAGGAACAAGGCACTGTTATAAGGTCCAAGAAGGTAAGGTTTGAAAGGATGGTGTCTCAACTGCTCCTGCAAAGGTGCAAGTTTGAGTGCTGTCACGAATTCCATATACAAATCACTTTTCTTTCCTTAACTTCCCTCCAGTCTTCAAAGTCACGTGACCCTTAATCATTTCACCTTTTCACATTTCATACCTTCACCATATCACACAATCACAGTCTAGACCACCCTTTCACTTCATCTCTATCTATGACATCATCGCTTATATATCATCAGTCATCCTCTATGTCATCCGCAGTATTGTACAATTCTTTCTCATTGGTTGATTTGTTTCAGACTCAGTTAGCTCCTCTTCAATGTTATGTATATAGTCTTTGTCATAGTCAGTAGTACTCCTTAGACTTAACCTCTTCGTTTCTACCCAGTGTAGACCTAGACATTCCCTCTCCAATATCATCTCTTTGCTCATTCTCATCTATGACTGAGTCCTAGTGGTTTTGGTTATGCCTTTGCTCATTGAGTGAATGCTGGTCATAACAAGTGCAGTGCATTGGTAGTAAAAAATGTAGGACAACAGGAAATGCCCCTCATTCTCATGACTAAATCATGGGACACCTTACAAAGTGTAGTCACATTGATGAGAAGTTTCAGGATCATGCAACTGAGTTCTTGGCTGGTGTTGCCAAAGGCTCCAAGTTGTTCATTCCAGATGTAAAATAGTCGAATGTGAAGGATAATGAAGAAGTCATAGTGATGACTCACTGTGGCAGTGATAACCAGAAGAAGACCACTGATGAGTCAGTAAAATCATTCAGCCCTTTTGTCTCCAAGAGAAAGCAGGATCTCAAGGAACAAGTGGACCATGCTATAATAAAGTTCATTGTCTGTTGTGGTGTTCCTCTGACAGTTATGGATTCTGAAGAATAGAAGCAGCTACTTTTGGCCCTGAATCTGAACTACCATATACTGAGCTCCATGACACTTACTAAAAGTCTGATTCTCAAAGAGGCAGCAAAAATCAGTGCAGGTATCAAGGATTTTCTCCACATGGCTCACCACCTCTAGGGTATGACATGGATGAGGGTTGCCTCATGGGTGAAGCGTGGGTCGGGTGCTATGGGTCACGGGTACCTGCCAGTGGCTCACCCACATGGGTATGGATATGAGCACCAGCAAAACTTGGGTATCCATGGATAAGATACCCAAAACTGTGGCAGTGCAGCCACCTAAATATTCAGTACTAACTGGCGTTAACTGCAAGATATTGGTTGTCAATGGCAGATGTGTCGCTTGCCTGAAAACAGTATGTGCATGTTTCAGATTCATATTGCTTAGTACTTACTGACTAGCATGTTTCCAGTGGCCACCAATATCTATTATCCAGACGGCCAAAGTCATAAGTTCCAAGACTTGTAACCATTGCAAGTTGCAATCCACTGGCAACCCTCATGTCAGACGCCTCTCCAAGGATGCCGCTGAGTGACTTTGAGCCTGATGACTTGCCAGCAAAGAATTCGCAGACTCGTAAGTGTGCAGAAGCATCACTGGCTCCTGTTTTAGAGTCTCCCATCAAAAATGTTGTATGAAAGCCAAGCAGACAGATCTTGAAGTCTGGGACAATGATGATGACGACATCATTGGTACTTCCCCCCTTTACTGTTTCATTCGTGAACTCACTTGCACTTTCAGCCATGGCCAAGGCTTGATGGAATTCATCTGTTTATGACCACTACACTACCTCCTTAAAATGTCACTTCAAAGGTGATGGCAGCTCTGATTACCTCAAGTTCTGGTGGTCTGATACTCGTCACAGTTTCATATGATAAACATGGAACAATGCTAGCAACTATGACTGCACTGCCGATCATCTGCAGAAGCTCATTCCCAGCTTTTGGGGGCAGGCCTCACATTCCCAATGCTTCCCTCATACAGTCAACCTCATTGCAAAGGTACTGTTATCATCTTCATAGCTGGTTCAAAATTAATCAACATAATTAGGCATTTATTTTATTTCATCACTGTCAGCCAAAGCAAAAAAAAAACAGGTCAAGGTAACAAAGCGAGGCCAGAAAAATCATACAGACACACTCAGTGATCCAGTACCGAATGATCCCAGTGCTGAAAATGACCAGAGTTGTGAGCATGTCATAACCCTTGAAGATGGCAGCAAGAATAACAAGCTCACCCAACTGGAGCAAGAGCTTCTGGATGAGGAGATGGGTGGTCTCAATGATGACTCACCTGTCAACTCCCATGACATTGATGCCCACTGTGATGAGGTTGATGAAGCTAAGGAAGCACATGATCGTAAAGTCGTAAAGTCTGTTCATGATAAAGCCATTCAAACAGCAAAGAACATGAATATTACAATGTCAAAGTCACAGGAACTCGAAGCCCTCGAGTTGTTTCCCAAGGTGATTCAAGTTTATATTTCATGTTCAAAGTATTTATTGTCTTTCTAGGTTGCTGGTCTAGCCCGTAAAGTACATGATAGCATGACATTGCAGGAGGCGTTCAAGAAGACTGTGGTATTCATATGTGGGGAAGAAACTCAGAAACGCTGCCTTGATCAACATGTTCCTACTCGCTGGAACTCTGACTTCACGTGTCTCAGCACACATCTCTATTTCAAGGATGAGGTCAAGTTATTCACGTCACAGAACAATTTACAGGACTATGCTCTTACGGATGCACAGTGGAGGCTGGCTGGGCACCTGGTGCCTGTCCTCAAGGTTTGTGTCATGTTGGTTTATTAATAATGAGGCTTGCTGATCTTATTTAAGCTTTTCAATGATCTAACAAACTTATTCTTGAAAGCCAATGTGCCATTTATTTATGAAGTCATACCCATGCTTGAAAATCTTGAGCATTCACTTGATCATATCTATAATGCCGAGGGCAAGCCACCAGTCATTCGAATTGCCACACAAGCAGCTCTACAAATTGTAGGCAAGTACTATGCACTCACTGACGACAATGAGGTGTACCGCATTGCCATCAGTGAGTCTCCATCTCTGTCATACCACTCTCCCCTCAACTATTGTATCATGATATAGTAATGTGCCCAGAAAAGAAGCTAGAATGGTTCAACAAGAACCCAGACTGGCATGAGAGTGACCGCATGGAAGCCAAGTGGATTGTTCAGGAGTGCTGGAATGAGTCTTACACAACACTCTCTTCACCAACTCCTGCAAGCACAAGTCAAAATTCACGTCATATTCCAGTGAGCACTCCATAATTAATTGCGAATTCTACTGAGAACAGTTTCATGGCAGCTCAAGCGCTCGTCTAGTAAATGGGCTGTTGAGAGTGATGAAGAAAATGAGGCTGATATTTCCCTCTCTCCTGACTCAATGAATGCCTATCTTGAGACCCCATGTATTTCAAAAGTTGAGCTAAAGGCTGCAGGTAGTGTTATTCAATATTGGGAGAATGCCTGTGCCACCCAACCATGGCTCGCACAAATGGCTCTCAATTTCTTGTCTGCCCCAGGTATTTCCCTTACTTGCCAATTGATGATATCTAACTGGGACAAATAGCTTCCTCGGTCGATGCTGAATGGGCCTTTTCAGGTGGCTGTCTTCAGGTCAACCACCTCCAACATGGTATTTGTTTACAAACCTTCAAAAAGTTCAGGTGGCTGTCAGATCATGGTACAACACCCCTCTCATGAAGGATCTTAGTGCTGTTACATCAATCATGCGAATGAAGATGGGAAAGAGCAAAGGCAAGGCCTCAGAGAATGCAAAGGGCAAGGAGACCATCATTGACTCAGATTAATCTTCGTACATACTCGGCTTGGTTGCTCAGTGCATATACATACCATTTTCGTGAAATATGTCTATTCACCCTGTGGGTGACCCATACTACCCGCAGGTCCACCCGTGGATTCACCCGTACCCGAGATGCTCTGACCCAGGTAGGTGTGGGTAGCCCTCCCAGAACTCTCCTACCTGTGGGTCAGGTGTGGGTATGACCTGGGTCGACCCATGTCATACCCTAACCACCTCACAATCACCTTTGATGGTGGCAAAATACATCATTCACCATTCATATCATGGTCCCTGGTGGTTAAATGTTCTGCATGGAACTTAATGATGCTGTTTGCAAGAAACACACAGTGGAATATATACTCACTGCCCTTGACTGAGTAAGTACCTCAATAGGATGCAATATCATCACCTACCTGTCACTCATCCCTAAATTTAGGTCATATACAAAATAGGTCCATACAAGTTCAGCACCATATCTTTAGACAATACAGGCAATATGAAGAAAGTTCACAGGTTGCTTTGTGAGCACTATCCTCACATGCTCAATCTCCAGGATCCCTGACATCTTCTTAACATTGCCATAAAGGATATCTGCCTCCTCTCTGAGTTTGCTGAGGTGAGTGAGACAACATATTGCTGACATTTTCTTACTGATACAGTGTTACTAGGTAATTCATCAAGTATAGGGAGTTCTTTTGTTCATGAGCCACTCAACTTTTGCTGCAGATCACTTTGACCACCAATGTGCTCTGCTGAACATTGGACAAGGCCTTGGGGGTATCAGCATTACTCAATTTGGTACCCTCTACTGGGCTGCTTTGTCAGTCCAGAGAGGAATACCAGCTTTTCAGGCAATCATCAGGGATGAGAGCCTTGGGATTGAAATTAAAGGCATGAGTTTGATGATATCAAGTATTACTACATTATTACTGATGCTGATGGTAATAGAACCTTAGGGAGGGCCAAGGTACCATTTTGAGATAGACCTTTCAAAATTCCTCTCCATTGTTAATCTCTGGGACAGAGGGCTGAAGTGTCTCAAGGGTGTCCAAATCACTGCTGACCATGTGTACTTTGTGTTCCTTGGCATAGTGTCACAGCATGAAGAGGAATTTCATGAAAACAAACCTAGGCTACTGAATAGTACAATAGAATCTACTCGCCAGATTGGGAATGGACATTTTGATGAGCTTATTAATGAGACACCACAGTCTCATGATTTGTATGTGATGACCTTTGTGCTGAATCCAGGTATGTTTGCTATGATTACTACACCATTCTGATCAGATCTAATCATGATGTAGTATACTGAAATGCACCCATTTACAAGTAGGTCAACCCCATGGCAGGTCTGACTCTCATAATTACCAAATCTGTTACTGGTGTCATAACCAGTACTACAAAGCCTCCTCCAGACATGGTAACACATGCTACCCTTGCCCTACAAGGGATTTTACAATGTAAGTATGGAGATTCCTATGAGGCCAGAGAGTATCCTGATTCAGTAGTCAAGATAAAGTTGTGCAATCCTATGCTCTTTGAGTTCAGCCCCACAGATGCACTGGCTTCTTTTTAGACCCAATTCAAAGCCTACACCAAGGATGAGGACCCATTCAATTGGAAAATAAGAATGAATGAAAGTGCTCTTGGCTGGTGGAAAGCATTCCAAAGAAACAAGTTAGCTAATGTTCTTGCAGTAAGTCTGCAAGGCTCCTGCATCCAAGATATCATGATCCATTCTTTGTATGTATTCATTTTTACATACATATTCACTTATTGATACACATTTTCATCTACATTCTTATTTTGTTCTTCATTTCAATGATTCTCTAATGATTCCTGTCGTACAATATTTTCCCCTCAGTCTTTCTAACTAAGACTGAGGTGAGCATACTTACTACTACTGTCATATCCCATATCTCTGACATCCACAAACTCCTATCCAGTAGCGCGCTTCTTCCGGACCGCCGGACCTGAACTCCGGACAGGTCCGCTCCACCGGACCTAAACCCAATCTAGAATCCCCCTTACTTCCGGCCCTCCGGCTTCTATTGATATCCGCCTGCTTATTGATCTCCGGTACCTATTTCATTTCTGAATCCATTTCACTATGATCTGTCTTACTTTACTTGATCCGCTTGGACTTACTAATGTACTCGCCATATGCTTTCCTCACTGCCTCTGTACTCCGGATTACTGATCATTAGTTATACCTATAGTATATAAACTCCTGTACTTGTTGTAGATACCTCAGTTCGAATATTAAACATAGTCCTGCTCATTCCTGCCTCTCCGGACTTGAGTTCTCTGACTCTTGTCAATCTCTGACACTAGACTAGGGTAGACCCCTAAGTCTACTTCAGTTACTGGCTCTACCTTCGGGTAGTCTACCTCTATTCCTTTCTGCTACCAGCTCCGGCCTTAAGCAGTCTAACTCTTTGATTTGTATCTATGGTACTACCGGGTTACATACTACCAGACTTGGTACTAACACTACCGGACTTGGTATTACCGGACCCCCTGAAATTAGGGGCACGTACTTGGGTAAGGGGCGCAGTGCACGAGCTGAAGCCAAGCCCCTCGGATCTAGTCCTCCCTTGAGCACGGCCTTAACAACTACTCTCACATCATATACTTAACAATATGTAGTTCCTCTTCCTTCATTTCTAGGTATGCATCTATCATAGCATTAGTCTTTCTAACTAAGACTGAGTTCCTCTTCCTTTGTTCCTAGTCCGAGCCTTTTCACCTTGTAAGAGGTTATGAGCCCTAGCTCAGACTAGAACAATTCATTCATTTTCATTTCCACCCATTTATTTCTGAGCCTTCTGACTTTTCCCAAACTAGAACAAGGCTGGCCTTCATCACCACTTGATCCACAGATTCTTTCCATACCTTTGCCCCCATCACCACTGCTGACATCCATCCTCTTGACTCATTCATTACTCAATTTACCCACCCTTCCTATCATATTGTCACTATTGCTGACACACCCTTCAAACCATCCACAATGTCCACCACTTTATCATCTAATATTTGGATCCCTACCTCTTTTCCTCATCCTCCTTTGGATGCCAATGGCTCCAACTATACCTCATGGGTGATATCCATGGATCTCTGGTTATCTCTATTCAATCTCTGGTGTCTCCTTACTGGTGACAAGAAGGGTCTGCAATGCACTGCTAAAGATGCCAATGAGTCAGATGCTGATTTAAATCAATGCCTCACAGTTCATAATATGAGTGCAGATGTTATCTCATTCTGTGAATAACAGAGTATCACCAAGGGACTACTTGGCATGACAGTTCATTCAAGTGATCTTATTCACTTTATGGGTGCTACTGATCCAGCAATCATTTGGAAAGCACTTGACAACAAATACAAAGCATCTGTTGGCATACATTTTACAAGTCTCATGGGCTGCATTTTTGATCTTCCAAAAGCATCTGACAGTGACTCGCTCACAAATATTATAAAGGAAATCACAGATATCAAGGCTCAATTCAAGGTCATCAAGTTGACAGAGTGGAAATGCAATGAATACACCCTCATTCAAGCACTGCTTCATGCCTTACCCAAATTTTATGCACTGCTCTCCCAGCTCATACTTCACAGTGCTAATGTGAATGCCAGAAAGCTAACACTCAAAGGCATAATTGGCCAGATTAGAAACTCTGAGCAATATTATGCGAATTTTGGCTCTGCTAATCTGCACACACACCATACAGCCATGGCCACTAGAGCTGTGAAATCAGATAAACCTACCGAACATGCTAAGCTGAAGGAACTTGATGTTTCAAAGGGAGATAAGTGGGAGTTATCATGGCACTCCACATGTGAATTTTGCAAGTGCATGGGTCATATCTGGCACAAC
The DNA here is from genome assembly GCA_016584345.1 of Suillus ampliporus. Taxonomy (NCBI): domain Eukaryota; kingdom Fungi; phylum Basidiomycota; class Agaricomycetes; order Boletales; family Suillaceae; genus Suillus; species Suillus ampliporus. The sequence goes on along the minus strand of JABCPV010000014.1, from coordinate 234,473 downwards.
TGCCATACTTGCCTAGCAAAATCAGACTCACTAAACACATCAGCACATATTCCTCCATCATCCTCATGGAGCACTAACCTGCCAACTCCCGCACTAGGACAACCTGATGTTATTCCATCCCTTCTTCACCTCTCTGCACTTTCTGCAAGCTTTTCTAATATAAGCACTAGTTCCTTCTCATTCCATATAGATTCTGCTGCAACTGCACATATGGAATTGGACTACTCTCATTTTACTTGTGCAGATGCCACTCCCATCACATGAGTCAACTGCACTTCAGGTCTCTATTATCTTCATGCCAAATATGGCAAAAACCACACTGCCTTCACAGTAAAGTCTGTCTCAAGCACACCATTGCCAATGACTGTTTGGCATGCATGGATGGGCCATGCAGCCAATTCTACCTTACACAAAGCAGAGAAAGTGGTCAAAGGACTTGTCCTTGATAACATGAGACCTGTGAAACACAGCAATCATATTGATTGTGTATTGTGCCTAATGGGAAAGCAGAAACACTTTTCATTTCCATCCCATGCTTGTCATTGTGCTGCAGTATGTTGCCTGGATTGAAAATCAGCCAGGGCAGCGGGTCAAATGTTTTCACAGTGACAACAGCAGAGAATATATCTCTGGTGTCATCACTGGGTTCCTGCACAACAAAGGTATTGAGCATGAGCTCACAATGCCATACACAGCAGAACAAAACAGAGTTGCTGAATGCGGACAACAAACAATTGTGACTTGTGCATTGAGTGCACATCATCAGAGTAGCTATGCTCACTCATTCTGGGGGTATGCTATCTTGAATTCTGCATACATCAAGAATCTGCTCCCATTATCAGCTACAGAGGACACAATATCATATGAACTTTTTCATGATTACCCACCTGATGTTTCACACTTGCAACCTTTTGGCTGCCTCACATATGCACATATCCCTGATGACACACATCATAAGTATGACTATGTGTCATGATGGTGCTTTCTGTTGGGTCATGCCAAGGATGTTGGTTATTTGCTATGGGACTCAATGGCTCGACAAATTGTGCAGTCTTGTAATGTTCTTTTCGATGAAAGTGTCTTCTATGGAACTCCCAACTCCATAATTTCACCACTCATCAAATTATACAACCAACATATCCAAGCACCAAAGGCACCACAAACATCAGAGGACCCAGAACCTATATTGAAAACCAATGATGAACCCTCTGAAATCATCATCAAAACAGCAACCCCAGTGTCCACTATTTCAGTGAGAGCAACTCAAATCTCGACATTGACCACTTGTGATGTGTCACAGCCTCCCCCACAACCAAGTGATGCTGCTTCTGTGCCCACAGTCAATATTTCACCAGAATCCAGATCACTTGCCACAAAGCTCACCTCATTGCACAAGGATTCTCGCAAATTGAGGGTTTAGATTATATGAAAACTTTTGCACCAGTTGCCAAGTATGACACAACACATGCCTTACTATCCATAGTAACAAAATACAACCTCAAACTGGATCAGATGGATGTGAAAACAGCTTTCCTCAATGGTGATCTTGACGAAGATATCTACATGAAGCAACCACCTGGGTTTGAAGATTCAGAATATCCAGACTGGGTATGGAAACTCCTTAAGGCAATTTATGGGTTAAAGCAATCTGGACACCAGTGGAACAAGACTCTTGATGAATTTTTGCGAAAAGAAGGTTTCAACTTTGTTTGCAGCAAAGCTGATTATAGTTTGTACATGTTGCACAAGGATGACAAAGTCATATGGCTTCTTGTCTATGTTTGCAATATGCTTCTCACATCCAACTGCCAGAAATTCCTTGATGGTTTCAAGGGGAAAATGAGCAAGCACTTTGAGATGAAGGATCTTGGTGAGACATGCCACTTCCTGGGGATGCATATCAAATGAGATTGTATGAAGCAGCTCCTCACCATTGATCAAACTTCATTCCTTAAGCAAATTCTTACTGAAGCCAAGATGTCAGACTGCCACCCAGTTGGTACTCCCATGCTACCAGGGGTCTCACTGTCAAAAGCCACTGCATCTCTCACAGAAACTGAAGCACAGCAATTTGCTCACATTCCACATGCACATGTTATCAGCAAACTCAATTTTGTGATGCACCTCAGTCGACCTGACATTGCTTATGTAGTCTCCACATTATCCAAGTTCCTAAGCAACCCTGGTGTCAAGCATTACCAACAGCTCCACCATTTGCTTCACTATATTCATGGAACCACGCATTTATCCCTTAACTTCAGCTTATCAGACAAAGGACTCATTAGATACTCTGATTCTGATTTTGCTTTGGAAAAAAATGACAGTCATTCTATTGGTGGTTATGTCTGCTACCTCTTTAGATCTCCCATTAGCTGGCGCTCTCAAAAGCAACCCATTGTCACAACATCCTCCATGGAAGCAGAATATATTGCTCTCTCCAATACTGCTCAAGAACAAATCCATCTTAGTCAACTCTTGCATGATTTTGGACTTGATTCATCACTCATCATACCTACCATTGTATATGGTGATAACAACAGAAGCTGGGCATTGATGAAGAATCTGCAGTTCCATGATCATGTGAAACACATCCACATCCACTATCATTTTATCCATGACCTTGTCAATGATGGGACCATCATCATTCCCTACATACCTACCCGTGACATGATAGCTGATATATTCATGAAGTCCTTGCCTCAAAAATCTTTCCATGGTCACCACTACTCTCTTGCCCTTTGCTCATCCTTGAGTGGGAGTACTATTGAACATGCAGATGACACGAGCACCAAGTGATATGTGTCTGAGTGGGAGTATCATGATCCATCCTTTGTACATATTCATTTTTACATACACATTCACTTATTGATACACGTTTTCATCCATGTTCTTGTTTCATTATCTGTTTCAACAATTCTCTAATGATTTCTGTCGTACAATATTTTCCCCTCAGTCTTTCTGACTAAGACTGAGGTGAGCATACTTGCTACTACTCTTGCATCATATACTTAACAATATGTAGTTCCTCTTCCTTTATTTCTAGGTATTCATCTATTGTAGCATTAGTCTTTCTAACTAAGACTGAGTTCCTCTTCCTTCATTTCTAGTCCAAGTCTCTTCACCTTGTAAGACAAAACAAAACTAAGTATTTTGATTGCCTCTCACAATCAAGGATTTTTCAGTGTCTCTGACATCTATGCTGGATGAACACACCATGTCAACAAATAATTGGCTCAACTCTCCTTACCAAAGTAGGCAGGAAATTGGTACTCTTCAAGATCATATTAAAACCTGACAATGGCATTGTTTCAATTCTAATGTGAGTAACAATTTTTCACACACTCTTCTTAGTCTCATCAGTGACTCCACAGAAATTGAAAACACCATACAAACCTCTCATCAAGTGGCATGATATGGAATCTACTATCTTTGGCAAGTGTCCTGCTGCAGATTTGCCTCCCATTGGTTGAATGCCTCCTCCACCTGAAGCAAGAACAGTGGACTCAAGCTCGGATTCAGAAGATGAGTTTGATCATGGCACAGATTGGTTGGATGGTCCAGCTGCTCTTTTGGAGTTTAAGACAGCAGAAAAAGACTTGTTTGTGCTTGCAGCATCCAGCAGTGTCAATTTATGTGCACCCTACCTGCATGAACTACTTGATTCAATCAGAAAACAACCTTCACAGCTGGGTTCCACACCAATGAAGAAGGCTGGCTCTAAAAATGTGTCCCCATCTGTCCCTGACCCTTCCTTCTGCTTGGGACAAGTGAAAATAATTCACCTAATTCACCCTAATTCACAGTACATTTGACCAAATTCACCTGTAAATTAGTGTTAATTTACAGACATGTTAATTTACTGTAATTCACACTGGTGAATCTAAAGGCCTCTGAGTGCATCATAAATTGACCCTGTGAATCTCAAACAGTTCCAAATTGACCATACACTAGTGCCTAATATGAATGCCACTAGTACTGTAGTAGTTATTCAGTATCATCCCCTGCACTACATTTTGGCTTTGGCTCATTACTCCCAGTCTCACAGCCACCTGTAGGACTCGAACACATGTGGCATACTCCCCCTCCTCCTTCGAGCTTACAATATCAATCACACTTGTCAGCTAATATTATGTCCTATGGATCTTACACACCACCTACTTCTTTGCAGCACCTTCTTTTGCACTGTACTATCCTAGTCATCTAAATGATTCCTACAGCCCCTCGTAATTTTGTACCAGTTTAAAGTTACATTCAATAAAACCTTTTTAATTGTTTAACTTTTAGTTAGAATACTTAATGAATGCTATGAGGCCCATGCACTTAAATGCTGAACAGCGTTGAATCAACTCGCACGTAGGTTGGCTCTCGTTGAATGGGTGTAGGCAACCGGGGTCCTCCAGCTAAAAGCTTGGAGGACCCGCAATCAAATTTTATCACTACGGAAAGACCAACGGCTCGTCGTACATGAAAAAACATCGAAATGTGTATCGTACATAGACAAGGCAAGACTGGGGAGAAAAAGGTCGAGCTTGATTTGTCAAGCTCAATGAAAGCGCTATGAGGCTATTCCCTTTTTTATTATTATTATTATTATTATATGATTGTTTTTATTGATTGTTGTCTCGTGTGATTGTTGTCTTGTTGTCGTTGAAAGTTGAAAGTACCGCTGGCATGTAGACGTTTGAATCGCGAGTGCAGATAAGAGATTTTGAAAGAAAAAGGTGCGAGCTGTCGATCTTAATGAGTTATGGAATGTGAGAGCCATGAATGAGTAGGTGAAGCAGAAAGGGGTGCTTGCGAATGTATTTCTGGAACTCGTCTGAAGACCACCGTCCCGCTGCCTGAATCAGCGCAGGGGCAACGCCTTTCGCGGCAAGAGCAGTTGCTCCTCCAGCACGCATCGAGTGTCCAGAAATACTTGGCGGGAAGAAACGCTGAAGATAGCACATGAACCACACGCGTGTGGGAATCGTACCAGCTGCAGTGAGCCAGAGCTGGGGATGGTGAGGGAACTTGTCGTCACAAGCAGATATGTACCGTTTGAAAAACTTCAATGGATCCACTGTAGTGCAAGGTTCACCCAACAGCAAGATCTCACATCTGACACCCAAAGTACTGGTCTTGTGATGTGGAAGAGTATAGCTTGCTGAGTCGTTTGTCAATGTTAATGAGTGCCAAAGAGGCACCTTCCGATAGGATTGGTGTTTTCTCGCATTGGGCCAGCACAATTCAGCTAAGCATTGCAAGGTTTTGAATCCCGTGAGGAGTAAGGTGAGGAACAGAATGTCATTGTACTCGTCAGAAGTGGCGAAGGCATCAGCCACGAGGGAGAGATCATTGAGATTAAGTGGTTGTTTGTGCTGGACAGGCTTTGACAAGTGCTGTTTGCATCCCTTGAGTGTGCGCATGACGAGTAAAGAAGTGCATGCTTCTCACACTCCAGCAAAATGAGATTCGAGATGATTGACGATCCCCGACAGATAGGAATTGACTGAACGGGGTTCAATATGGTGGGATAGCCAGACCATGTAATAGGACAGAGTATCCTCTGTTGGCTGAACTGGTAGGTTGTGGAGTCGACAGAAATTGAGATAGGAATTCAAGTGGGAATCATAAGCGGATGCGGTAGTCGATTTGATAGCATAACCAAGGGCCAATGAATGCTCAAATTGCAAGTGTTCAAGTGTCCATGCTTCCCGTACGGGTTGCCTGGACCGGGTAGCACACAGGATCATTTTTTTGTCTCCCCCAATGCATCCCAAGGGGGTTCAAAATCAAAGATTAGAGCTGTAGGCACGAGATCTTTGACAAGCTCGTTATGAAAATGGGACAACGCATCTGCTATCACATTTTGTTGACCAGGGATGTGTTCCACACGCAAGTCAACGCAATAAGTGATCAAAATATCCATAGCCGAGTGCAGCACTGAATTGTAGGCAGGTTTTGCGCAGAGTGAGTCAAACATAGCCACAGTGTTCATGTTGTCAGTGTATATGAGCAACTGCACTGGAGTCTTGTCCATGTTCACTATGGCGTGTATAGCAGAGCAAACAGCAAGTGCTTCAAAGAAGAAGATTGTGTCGTGATGGGTGTCTGTGGGCAAGTAACATTGACAGGCGAAATTGTCGTCCAGGAACCACAGTCCCATGCCAATGCTAGAAGCGTCAGTATAGGCAATAACAACCTCGTCACTCCTTGGATCAAAATCTATGCATTTGAAGAGGTGCAGCCCATCAGAACATTCAATGTGATCCACGAGCCAATGTAGTTCGTCAAGCAGAGCATTGTTGAGGTGGATGAGTGCGAGGGTGTTACTCTTTCCCCTGATTTTGTCATATAAAACGGACAAACCTGGTTTCAAGAGTGGGAAAACGTTGAAACTCCACTCACACCATCCTGCGACTTGTTGGAATTCCTGAAGTGACCACCGATTATTCTTGCGTGCGAAACGGTGCAGTTCTGCGACCAATTCGTCCTTTTTGTGGACTGGTAGGGAAACCTGCATGGCATTGGGGTCTACATCGAATCCGATGACAGTTAGTGGTGTGCTGAATACCTGCTTGGGGCGCTTGTGTGGTAAGTGAAGTTCATCCCATAGTTGTAGTAGCCGAGTTTGTTTTGCGTGAAATGAGCAGTTGTACGGAGGATAATACAGCAGACGACCTGCAACTTCAAAGGAGAATGAGTCGTCCATGTAAGTCTTGAGTGCGTCAATAAGGGTTTGATGTATTGCAATCCAAGCAACGAGGGACATGAACGAAATCCATACTTTGGGAGAACCTCTGCCACTGAAGCTGTTATTACGATCCACATGCCGTTGACCATGGACCATCAGAATCTGCTTAACCTGCCATAGCGGGTGCATTGGTAAGCATCGGAAAGCTTGCGACACATCTGATTTGAACATCCCCAGCTGGACATTTGGGTGCTGTTCACGGAAACGAAGTAACGAGGCTCCAAGTGAGCGCAATCCATCGAGCTTTGTGCCTTTGATGGCATCCCTGTCAATCATGGAGTTTAGGGAGTACTTGCCCACAGTATGATCTACAATCAAGCGAAGTTTGTCAGAATTTGGCTTGGGCACTGTGTGCATTGGCACGCTGTACATCCCAGGGTAAAGGCTGGTGCCAAAACTCTCTGATACTCGCCCTAAATGAATATCCTCACGTAATTGATCTTCAATGAATTGTTGCTGCTCATTAGACTTGGAGCAGGTATGTGCGGAGTTGTCGTTAGTGGAAGGATATGAATCGTCTGAGGTGTCGGCCCATGGCCAGAATCCCCGACGCAAAGATTCGCAGACAGATTTGATGAAGGGTTGGTTTGGATGGTCCGAGAGTAGTTCTTCAAATCATTCAACATTTATAGGGGTGACAATACGAAACAAATCTGGTCTGCGAGCTATAGTCTGTGCAGCATCACTGCATGTAACTTCGTTCAGTGGAGGTGAAGGGACTGGTTCAGTGTATTCTGTTGAGCACGCAGTCGGACTGAACGAGACATCCTTGGGTGACCAAATAAGGCCCTGTCTATGACGCGGGCGCTTAAATGGTTGTTCAATTGGATTTGGGCTTGGACTCCTCGAAATGCTTCACTTCCATGTGACGCCTTGCACATAATCTGCCATCTTGCTCGTGTGAGCAGACATGTGCATAACAACAGGTTCCCGCACTGCGAGCACATTCTCCGATGTTCCATTTGCGACACAGTTCACACCGACTGAAAGTGGTTTTGTCTCGTGTAGGTGCGCTGGGCTTGGCTTGCTTCTCGTTGTCGTGATGCCGACCGTCTGACTGGAAATGGGATTCGTAAATGTCAATGAAGGAAGCAAGGTCTGAGAGTTCAACTCTGCGCGAGTTTGTGGCTTTATTCCTGATAGCCTTGTCATATCTGATAATCCTCTCATGTGACCGTTCGAGTGTTCGGTCAAATCTGGTGGTAATGTATTCTCCATAAGACACGAGCTCATCCTCTCGATGAGGGAAAGCGAATTTGATGGCTCTGGCAGTCCTATTCCAGGCTGCGGACCACTGCATTGCAGTGGTGATTTTCTTTGAAACTGTCTCTGATGTACCTGCATATTTGATCTCAATGTCGCCGATTGTCTCGGTGCATTTGTCAATGGTGCACAATGAGGAGATAATGGAATGTATGGCATCGAGGTTGACACACTTTCCTGCGACGATTTCAGCCCATCCAGCTTCATGGAATTCCGGGCTCCATTGGTGATACATGAGTTGTCGTCGTACTTCTTTGGGGTTTGATTTCTCGGCACAAACGAGACAGGCGAGGTCAAGTTTTCCTCGCTTCCGAGCAGGTTCACCTCGCTCAAAGCTAACTTCCCTCTCATGTTCAATCTCTCTAGGAGTGTTGGTTTCCCTATCTTCAGATCAGTGTCTGATGTCCAGTTCATGTTCACGGGGATCTCTGGTGTCATCCTGCTGTTTGGACCAGTCCTCGAGCATGGCAAAATATGGATTCGCGATATAAGATTCGGCCTGGTCTGTAGCTTCTTGGGTGGAGGCAGTGATAGTCTTTGTGATAGTGATAAGTGCCTCGGACTTTGAGATGAGGTCGTGCTTGTAGTCTTCGACGATACTAAGGCATTTCTCTGCCAGGTCTTGTTGGGAAAAAGACGATCTACCAGCCTCAGTTTGAGTCGAAGACCCTGTGATTGCGGGTCCTGTAAGTGAAGTTCTGATTGGGACATTGCTAGTCATGGAGGTACAACGGAAGTGGTGTGTGTGCACGACAATTCAATAATAAATAAATTAATGGCGCAGCGGGTACGCAAGCAGTGAGTGCTCAACGCTGGATGACGGTAAAGATCAAGGACCAAAGTCGCAGGAACCAGCCCCTCATCAGCATTTTAGGAGGCTCAGTCATGAGCATACGTCAGAAGATGACATGGATGTGCGCAGAGGTGAAACTCGGCTTGAGCCGAGCGTGATCGTTGATTCAACTTGTTTAAACCAGTTAAAACTCGATGATACTGGATGCCGAGCGGAGCTTGTTTTCGGCGGATGTGACATTGTATTACTATTGTGTTACATTGTGTGACTGTCCGAACCAGTGGTTGACCGAAGTTGTGATAACCGATGCCATGGGCCGCCCATAGTATACACATATATTGCGGTGCCGCTCTCATGCTTGAACATCCAATGCTCCATAGAGTCTCGTGAAACCCGTGTTGATTCATGACGGTCATTCAACAATAACGCGAAGAAGAAGAAAAGTCGAAGACCCAGATCCTTGGATGATTCCCTGCGCCACCTGCCAAATCGCAATGTACTAAGAGATTCACTACACCACAAAGAGGTGCTGCCTGTACAGTGTACCCGACGCACGCGCATATCCAAAACCAACAACTTGTTGCGCAGTAGACTTCCACATATCCATTTGGTGAAGAAGGCTACAGATATCGCCTCTACTTTCCGGCGAGGGCACTATGGCAATGTCTTCAGTGCATATCACGATGTTCAGGACGAGTGCGGCAAAAGCACAGCCTGACCTGAACGAGGTGTGACCAACGATAGCATCGCATCTAGCCTCCCCTAGGCAGCCAATAGAAGGAAAGCAGTCGTTATTTCTATAAGTGTTATGCATCGCATCAATGATCACGGTGAGCAAACCAACCGTTCTGCCGATAACACTAATACTTAAATGTTTTAGCCAGGTAAACCTCTATATGTGGCTATGTAGTCCCTTGTTCTAGCAGGTTCTGGCGCGCACTAATAACCATGGCAGTGCCCGATTGACTGGATTTCACTCCCATCTCCTCAGCCTTACTTCACAAGTCGGCACCTGGTATGACTTGAGTACGCCCCACCTCTTGATCTTGTGTCAGTATGTCTTCACGGCTCCACAGCCGGTAACAATGCAATCAATTAAAGGGACTGCCGACTAGTACTGCAGATTCTTGTGATTATATCTGCTTGATTGCAGCAGCTTCATTCATACCAGAAAAGGCGAACTATACACTAACGGACATTATCTTAATGCCCGGCTCCGCAGGACACTCGGTTAGTCCCCTTGAAAAGGATGTGAAAATGTTGTCGCAGGAGATATTTCATCCCACCACAATGGAGGACGCTACCGAGAACTCCACAATATTGTTGGGCGACGTAACATTTCACTCTGCGTTGATCCCAAATGCAGACGCCAGCCTCTACAGGCTGTCTTCCGAAGAAGCTGCATTCTTCAAGGCGCAAATCAGGTATCGATAATGATGAAGACTTGAGGAGGCATATCCTGGAAGTTCAAGCGAAAGCATACAAGGCGAGTCATTCCCAGAGGACCTTACATAAGTTATATAACCCTCTGCCCGCTGGAAGATTGCACCATATCCTTGTATCCTATACATTTGTCTTTCTTCGGTATGTGAACCATCAATCTATGCATCGACACATTCAAAGGAAACGGTCATCAGCCTGACCTTATCGAGTTATTCTGTGTACGAACATATCCTAAAGCTTGGCCGCGAGCGCCCCGATGCCGTGTTACTTGATATTGGCTGTTGCTGTAAGTCAGATAATTATCTACTATCTCGGATACGCTGACTCCTGCTTAGTCGGTATTGACGCCAGAAAGGCTGCAGCGGATGGTTTTCCTGCGAAAAACATCATTGCGTCTGATATCAACAATGGTAATACATTTCCTTGGTAAAACATTCTTGCTAACGACGTGTTGCATACGTGCAGAATACCTCGAACTAGGCCACGAACTTTTCAGAACGACATCAGCTTCTTACCCCGGATGCCTCCTTCCCGGAGATGTCTTTGATCCAGCATTTCTTTCCATAGCTGAGCTGTCCGACGACGTCTCTCCAGCGCCAGCTATCGATTTGTCCTCGCTGAAATCCCTCAATCCCCTTCACGGCCGTATTAGCGCAATAAATGCTGCCAAGCTCTTCCATCTATTCGACGAGGAGAAGCAACTGCATTTTGCAAGGGCTCTGGCGGGTCTTTTATCCGCGCAGCCAGGTTCCGTTATTTGCGGTGAACAGGTCGGAACCCTTGAAAAAGGCATCGTAACTGCAAATATATCGGGCTGTGTGCATCAGTTGTTCGCTCATTCTCCCCAGACTTGGTCCTCTTTGTGGGATGGAGAGGTGTTCGAGAAGGGCAGTGTTAACGTAGAAACAGAGCTAGTGGAAGTTATGATTGACGAAGAGCGATTCTTTGCGATGAGGTGGTCGGTGATAAGATTGTAGGTACAGACATGGAAGTCGATTTGAGGAGAAATCCATGTACGATCATGCTAGAGGAGATTCGAAAATCGTCCCGCTTCCATCTAGTCATAGCTCAGTAAGTATCATCCCAACGCGTTAGAGCCGAGGACGAGGAGAATCAACACATCTTCAGACCTGTCCTAGTCCACCGCTTCCACAATCAGATTCACGCGGACGAAATAGACCCATGCGATCTACCAACCCACTCCAGTTCGAGACCGCAGTCCAATTAAACAAGAGTGGTACCAAGCTTAAGCACTTGAGTTACCGCTTTGTTATCTGCGAACATATCATTCTTCAGTTCGAGATCACGGATAATGACACCAAGGGGAATGTCGACAACAGCCTCACGGTCACACATGAGTGAGACAAGTCGGACCTCACCAGACCTCACATCCACATCAGCAAGCTGCATGACAAACTGCGTGAAGCATCAAGCCTCTCGGGACCATATCGTTCGCGGGAAGTTGTGCTTCAAAATTGTGACCTGTATCATTAATAACGCTAGTGGCAGTCTAATGGTGCCAAACCCTTCAAGCCGCTCTGAAGACTGACAGGGCATCAGAACTCTTTTGCACGATATTGCTTGAAAAAACCATGACGGATGATGAGAAGTGCTTCTAATGTTGCTGCAGAGGAGGAATCTGTGCTGACTTTGAGTTATTGATTGTCCTTGAATCAAGTTCGATCTCGGAAACACATGAGGCAACTGTGGCTGACTAAGCTTTGGAGATCGCCGAAAGGTGACTCGCTTTGGACTTGCTATTTGCAACTGGGATTGGGACGGATGGTACATATTAATGATGTCGACTGGAAGCAGGGCCCACAACACACTGTGCTGATGCCAGGACCGGTTCGAGAACGTGAAGGTTGTGCCAATGATCGGGACCGCAGTGGGTGGTTCAGAACTTCAGAAGTGCGTTTTCAATCTCCCATTCCGAATGATACTCTCCCCGTGCTCCCATTATGACTTCTTACTGAGTTCATTTCCGTATCGTCTTCCGTTACCCAAGATACTCTCTCATTGGGAAGGTGTGTTTTGTGATTTTTTTCGGTCACAACCGCCTTGATGATTCATCATCCGCACGGGTTCCAATACCTGTCCATAGAGTCCCGGCGTGGCACCCATGTCGATCATTCAGTAATAATGCGAAGAATAAGAAAACGACGAAGACTTATTAGAAGGAACGAATGTTTTCTTACATATGGTCATTGGTCTGACTACGGGAGACTACGACGAAGATATCGTTGGATGATTTTCTGAACGACCTGCATCTTGTATTTGACCCAGTGATTCCTAGGACGCATCCAAGATGCAGGTCATTTAGGCGAGGCTCGGGTAGTAGGAAACCTCGATGCCCTGCCGTTGAACCTCACCCGCATGCGTTCGGGCACTTACATGTCTTCCCAGTTCAGGCTAGTTCAGGAACCGGTAGGAATGCAGTCTAATAGGACTGCCGATTTGTACTGCAAGTCACTGTGATTATCTGCTCGATTACGCAGCCTCTCAGAGCCTCACTAATCAGAAGTGGCGAATCACACAGCAACGGACTTGGCAACAGACATTTTATTGATGCCGGGAGACGCTGAGAGATGCTCATAGTCAGTCGCCTTGAAAAGGACGTAGAATACTGCCTCAGGACAAAGATCCCATCATGATGGAGGGAGATTCTACGCACGAGGACTCCATAACTGTGTTTGGCGACGTAACATTTGCGACCGCGTCGTTCCCAGCAGTAGACACCACCCTCTACAATCTGTCTTCCAAACAAGCTGCATTCTTCAAGACGCAAGTCGGTATCGATAACGATGAAGACTTGAAAAGGCATATCCTGGAAGTTCAAGCGAAAGCATACAAGGCGAGTCATTCCCAGAGGACCTTACAATAAGTTATATAACCCTCTTCCCGCTGGAAGGCTGCACCATATCCTTGTATCCATGCATTTGTCTTTCTTCGGTGTGTGAGCAATCAATCTGTGCATCGACATATTCAAACGGAACGGTGATCAGCCTGAACTTATCGAGTTATTCTGTGTACGAACATATCCTAAAGCTTGGCCGCGAGCGCCCCGATGCCGTGTTACTTGACATTGGCTGTTGCTGTAAGTCAGATAATTATCCACTGTCTCGGATACGCTGACTCCTGCTTAGTCGGTGTTGACGCCAGAAAGGCTGCAGCGGATGGTTTTCCTGCGAAAAACATCATTGCGTCTGATATCAATAATGGTAATACATTTCCTTGGTAAATCATTCTTGCTAACGATATGTTGCATACGTGCAGAGTTCCTTGAGCTAAGCCACGAACTTTTCAGAACGACGCCAGCTTCTTACCCCGGATGCCTCCTTCCTGGTGACGTCTTTGATCCAGCATTTCTTTCCCTACCTGAGTTGTCGGACAACGTTTCTCCAGCGCCAGCTATCGATTTGTCGTCGTTGAAATCCCTCAATCCCCTTCATGGCCGCATTAGCGCCATAAACGCTACCGGATTCTTCCACCTCTTCAACGAGGAGAAACAATTGTATCTCGCCCGGGCTCTCGCGGGTCTTTTATCTGTGGAACCAGGCTCCGTTATTTGCGGTGCTCAGGTTGGAACTCTCAAAACGGGCTTCGTAATTGGCAATATGTCGGGCTCTAAGCATCAGTTGTTCTCTCATTCTTCCCAGACTTGGTCCTCTTTGTGGGATGGAGAGGTGTTCGAGAAGGGCAGTGTTAATGTAGAAACGGAGCTAGTGGCAGTTCCGATTTACGAGGAGCCACACTTGATGATGATGTGGTCAGTGACAAGACTGTAGATATAACAAAGGGATGAATCCTGGACAACGTCGACCTTACAAGGCTTATCAGGCCTTCCTCCCAACGTCTGGTTGTAAGAAGATATATTCTAGGTATCATCTGAACATTCCGTCCTGAAACTGTAATGTAGTCCGAAGCACCTCAATGTTTACCTGATCGTAAATACAAGGTAACCGAGATCGGGTGTCCCTAAGAAACATGTGGCAGACATTTAGAATCGGGTGACGCTGCGCACGCGCGGTGATATGACCAAGGGAGAGCGCACACACCCAACCAATAACTTGCATCGTTCATCAAAAACATCTCAATCAGAAATCTCAATCACGTCCTCATCAACCACCGCCTGCGTCTGTGTTGAAAATGGAACGTTCTCCTTCCCATCGTCCGAATCGTCCACATACATATCATCATCCGAATCGATGTTGATAAAATCTTCACGTGATGTGGATGGAACATGTTGACGTCGAGTGGATACAGGGCCCGCAACCCTACGCTGATGGGTGGAGTTTTGGGGCTGGCTTTGGGCTGATGAGGGACCGGATCGAGGCCGTGCCGTCGTTGCGCTACTGATCGGGACAGTGGATGGTCGAGACGAACCAGAGGTCATCCGCATAGCACCTGTAATTCCTTGAATTCCCTGATGGCGCGGACCTGTCGCCCGCGAGGCATTCATCTGAATCATGTCCCGCATATCAGAATTTGAGCCTTTCGCGCTTGATGGCTTAGTCGCAACCGCCAAAGCTTCCGCCTCCATTTTCTCCACTTGTGCAAGGAGGTCGTCATCCAAGTCCATCAAATTTAAATCATAATCTGATGGTGGGGATGGGGGACGGGGTGGTGACGCGGCAGGCCTTGTGGATGAAGCATTTCGCTTTGAGGGCAGTTTTGAGATGGGCTTTGGAGGTGAAACAGGCGCGGGTCCAGACTCGGTTACGAGAGCCTCGAATTCCTCGTCATCTAAGCTCCACATGGTATCTCGTGGCGCGGGGGAGAGGATCCGAGCCCGTGCGAGGGGGGCGGACAGGTTGTCATGTGGACCAGACCTGCCCGAGGTTAATGTCGAAGGGTTTGAGGATGACAGTGTAGAAGACGTAGAAAAGTACGGTGAAGTGGTCGGCGCAGAATGATTCGCAGAAGGAGGAGGCTTGAGCGAAGAGGTTGGTTTAGAGGATGAGACAAGGGTGGACGAGGTGGAAGCGGGGATGGAGCTCGACTTTGAGGCTGCCAGTGCTGAGCTTGGTTTTGGTGCTGCAGTAGATACGGGTTTTGATCGAACTGCTGTAGATGCGGCATTGGCTGATGTGGAAGCTTTGGGTGAATTACCAACAGGCCGTCTATTAGCAAGAGGAGGAGATGGAGCTCTAGGGGGCGGTGGTGCCTGCATTGGAGCCTCAACCTCTCCAGCTGGTTGTGGATTTGGGTCTGGGTCTGGTTTTCTAAGAGGAACATTAAATAAATAATTATTTGCACGAAGGAAACTCACCCAAGCCTCCGTCTCAGACTGCGCAGAAATATTTCATCTTGCATTGCCTCATGGTCCTCTGTTTGATGCCCTTTCAGCTCAATCGTCTTCGGTTCAAGGAAGAGAATGCCTCTGCGAATTTGCACGCCTTTCAAAAGGATCTAACCGCCGGACTCTATCAAAATGACACAAAGGGATCGAGCAACACGTACCTTGTACCCCAACGGAGTGACGCCAAGTTCAAGCTGTGGTATAGAACGATATTCCACAGCCTCGACTGTTGTGAAACCATCACTGAGCTCGAGACGCAACATGCCTCTCGGATATCTTGGGACTGGGCCCTCATCCTCTTCTGCATCCTCTTCACCCTCCCCCACAAGGCCAGCCAAGTCCGCTCGATCCATGCGATTTTGCCTCACGTTCATCAAGCTGAATGCACTTTGGGCGATATCGCTGATGGCACGAATTTCTACGAGACATGGAGGACCTGAAAGGCGGGCTCTTTTGATGGCATGGATGTTTTGTGGGAGACCAGTGTTTTGCAGGGTGGAATCTGCGAGACTGGACTGGTAAAACTGAGAAATTACATGGGAGCTAAACTCTGTTATAGAGGTTGGAGAAAGGGAGTAGGAGTCCGCGATCCATGAGCAACAGTCACGTAGCCAAACCTACGGGTGAATAAATATTAATGGCAAACCAAATGAAAACCATTTATTTGAAGTTTACTGGATCAACAGCTGGACGAGGATGATTTTCATTGACCCACTTAACGATGTTTGCAGGTGCGGCGGGTTCAGCCATCGAAGCAATGACTTAAAGGCGCGTCGTGTCACATCATCCTATAATTGAGTCACGTGTCCGAGAATAATTATCTTTGCTCACCGCGACCGGCATGATCTCAAGGACACCATTAATAGGTAGCCGTATACCACCCCGATACCGCCCGAAGCTATCCCTGAGTTCCCCGTCCATATCCTCGTCGAGGTGCGCTGGGTTGAGCACGATGGCAAAGTTACCGAGGTTGCCTGTGCCAGACCTCCGCAAAACGCTGGACCGATACTTGCAGTCCATTCAACCTTTTCTGCGCGAAGATGAGGCACGTGGTCGCTCTCTCTTTGACGTCAGCTATGCGAAACGCGTTCAATGGGTAGATGACTTCGAGAAAGGCATCGGCCGCATTTGCCAGCGTAAACTCCACGGTATGTCCTTCACTTAATCCAGCAAAATTTAATCCAACCCACGCTGCCCGCAGAATTGGATGCTCGATCGCCACACAACTGGCTAGACGATAATATTTGGACGAACTATGCCTACCTCTCCTGGCGTGCCCCGCTCCTCATTAATTCCAACTGGTGGCTTACATTCATTAATGATTCCTCCGTACCCGAGTCCATTTTGCGCGGGGACACCTCATCAGGTATAGAGCCCTGGCAGGTGCGCCGCGCCGCGTGCATACTGCACCGTGTCCTCGACTGGCGTGCCCGTATGGTCAACCAGCATCCAGACCCTGATACTACCCGTACCGGTGTCTGGCTCCTCACTAATACGGAGAAGATGTTCAATACCTGTCGCTTGCCAAGAGCTGGAGCGGATGTCCTTGCAACCAGGAATCCGCAATCTGAGCATGCCCAGGACGTCATGATCATGCTGCATGATTTTGTGTATACCATAAGGGTCTGTGAGGATGATCGGACACCATTGCCTGTACAGACTATTGAGAACCGTATACGTGCGGTAGTACTGGACGTGATTAAGAGAATGGAAGCCGGGGAAAGCGCCGTGCCGGTTGGTGTGTTGACTTCGGATGACAGAGACCGTTGGACAGAGGTCAGCATGTTCTGCTTTCTCTTTTTTTTTCTTCCGATGAAGCCCTATTTTTCATCTTACTGTCAGAAGCTTTCGATTCTTACTTTATTGCTGATACAGTTACTCATCAACAAGTCTCCCACAGAACTATCAGCACTTGCACTCTCTTTCACCCACAAATGCCTCGACCCTCCGTGCAATCAACGAGTCTATCATGGCGCTCTCTCTCGACCACTACACTGCCATGCCATGTCATTACCCAACCCCTACATCACCAAGTTCTTCCCAGTCCTCTCACGCAAGCGTCCCAGCATTAGATTCTGACGCAGAATTCCACGCACACCTTCACAACACGCGCTCCCCTCCCCAAGCTCGAAATAGATGGTTCGACAAATGCCTAACCCTATCGCTGGAGCGTAACACGCGTGCCGGCGCAATGGGTGAACACACACCTGTCGATGCGTTAGTGCCCAGCGTCGTCTTTGATTACAGTGTCGCTGCTGGTATTGACTCTTCAACATTCTCGGACCCTGTTCCACACCCTCTTACTTTAGAGGAGACTCGTTTGAGAGACGATGATGAAAAGGGATGGACCCGTCTGGACTGGGTGACTGACCAGCGGATTGAATCCCAAATTAGAGAAGCGGAAGGACGGGCTCAGGCCTTAATTAATAACTCGGAGGCAGGGGTCTTAGATTTCGGGGAATATGGAGCGGATTGGATTGGCAGTGTTGGTGAGTCGCGACTCCCTTTTGTATTTTTACGGGTCTCGTATTGTGGTCATGTCTGGATCTCATATCGGCGAAGCTCAAGATTTTTCCACTCTCCTCTGTCCCTTCATTCTTCCCACACACCGTTCACTAATGATTTAACTATCCAGCCCGCCTCCCACCCGACGCCTACGCCCAACTTGCACTCCAACTTGCCTGGTACCGTTCTCGCGGGGTTCTCACAGCGACCTACGAGACCGTTCTCACGCGCATGTTCAATGCTGGCCGTACAGAGTGCGTGAGGAGTGCGAGTGTGGAGGGGTTGAATTTTGTGCAGGCTGCCAAGGAATGGGGACGTGGAGCCAGCCGTTCGGCAGAGGGAGGTCAACATGAGGTGGAGGTAAACGAATTTCATATGCTCATGGTAGCAAAGGAACTTATGGTTTTCTTCCTCTCTCTGCGGGTCCACTCTATGCTCGACCCACTAATCAGCCCCGCACACTTCTTCCCCTCCTCCAGCGTGCCATCCAGACGCACGCGAGGCGCACGAGGGAAGCTGCAACTGGGCGTGGAATTGATAGGCACTTATTAGGCCTGAAGCTCATGCTAGAAGAACTCCCTGTGGATACGTCCACATCTGCTTCCTCCCCCTCGGACTCTCCCTCGAGCTCAAACCCCACCCACCCCTCTGCAACGCACCCTCTCTTCACCGACCCGCTTTTCGCTCGCTCCCAGGAGTGGAAACTCAGCACCAGTGGCCTGAGCGCTGGGTACAATTTCCGAGGAACGGGCTTTGGATCTCCCTGGGAGGATGGTTATGGGATTAATTGTGAGTTTTAGTTGGCTCTTTCAGAATTGTTTCGCTGGGTCATCGAACCTTGTGTTTCGTTTGTATACGGTTTTTGGTCTACGTTTGTTGTTACTGCCGACATCATCGTCGATTGACCAGTTCGACCGAAGTCGGTTCATTTCTGAATTTTTATGACAATTTCGTTCACGCTCTGCCTTGGCACCAAACGCAAGCTCACATTCGCCTCTCACAGACCTCATAGCACCCGACCGCATCAAATTCTGCGTAGAATCTAAATTCTCATCGCCGCTCACCTCCACGAACAAGTTCAAGCAGTATCTCGCCGATGCGCTCCTGGATATGCGGGCAATTTGCGAGGCTGGGGAGGCTGAGTTGAAAGGCGGAAAGAATGAGTCGATGGGTGGAGTAGAAACGCGGGTTCAGGCGCGGTTATGAGCCTGATGATGTGGATCGAGGATCGAGGTCTGTGCCTTGGCTCATGAGCGCGAGGACCTGTCACTGATGGAGATTGATTGATTTCGACCCACAGATCATCGCAAGCGATCGGACAGCATGCTAGTTCATTAGAAGCTTGTCGAACGTTCCAGGAATTCCACACGCCTTATAAATTAGACGTCTATGTCCTCACTTGTCGCCGCACAATACCTGCCCAATTTGTGGTTAGCGATCCTCTCGTTCACGCAAAATTAAACTATACCTACTTATCACATATCACCACCACTCTGACGCAATTAAAACGAGAGATCATTCCAAGAAACCTTAACACATGGGGTATTGTACAAGGACCGACCGCGTGAGGTATCGTACAACCGACCGTAAAGTATCGTACAACCGACCGTAGCCTTCCGCACCACCAAAACACTCAAACTTGGATTCGCCACCTCCGTTAATGGCCTTTCAAAGAGCACCTTTGTGGTCTCTAGCCCACCTACATCTCAATCCTCTCCAACTCATCCTTGTCCACCCATTGATTGTCATAATACCCCAATAGGTTCCCCACGAGCGAATCGTAGCCCGCCCGCTCCATAAACTTCTGGCTCGTACAGATGATCATGCCTTTTTTGCATCGAGTAAGCATGACATTACTGCGGCGCAGGTCAGCGAGGAAACCGAGCGCCGAGGACCGCACGAGTGAGATCACGATGTAATCCTCCTCGTTCCCTGCCGCGAAAAAAAAAAAAAAACACAAAAAGTTGACGTAATGCTCAAAGATGCAGTGCGAAAACAAACCTTGAAACGAGTCGACATTGAAACACTTATCGTTCCACTCGAGTCCGTGCGCCTTCAACCCGTCCTCGATCATGCTCCGCTGAGCATCATAAGGCGTGATGATTTTGAAGCGCTTATTCTTCGCTTGCAACATCGTAGCGATGCGAATGATGGTTTGGGACTCTCCAAGATTCTGTGCACGAGATTGATCAACTGCGAGTGACCGAAATGATGCAACTCACCTTCCAGCTCGTTCCATGGAGCTGTTCCTGGCTCGGAATGTTGACAAAATGACAAGCCATTCTCGCATTAGTGACAGGGTGTTGTGGGTTCGACTTGAGTCGGCTATCATACACCGCATCAGAGATGAACCCTCCGATTTGAGGAGGCACCCTGTCTACAATAAAATGATAAAAATTGTGGGGGGTGGATTACGGCCAGGACTTACATTGAATGTCGAGGAATATAGCATGATTGCTGAGATGCTTGAGCTCAAAGACGCTTTGGAGCTCCTGGATCTCGTCCTGACCATAAGGTGGCACTGCAAATGTCAGACCATGGAAATTTGAAATGACATGCAGGAGAAGGCTTACACTGTTTGTTGTCGCCGATCAAGCAAACCTTTCGGATGGTGGTGTGGGACATAAACAGAGGAATGTAGTCACCAATCTCGATCTGGGATGCCTCATCAATAACAAGGGTCCTGAGGGGTACAGCCGTAAAACCTCCCATCCTCCGAAAAGTGGGAGAAGAGAGCATAGACAGGGTGCAGAGAACAACCGGACAGTTCTTGAGCTGCGTCTGAAGCAAACCTGGTTTTAAGAAGTCGCCGGAGTTGATGATATTGGAACGTAGGTTAGCATATAGATGCTCGTGCCTAGGTGATTTAGTGTTGCCGAATTTGAAAGTCCGACAGTAAAGCGGCTCACCAATATTCATAAAAATCGTTTGAAACGAGAAGCTTCCAGTTGGTCAAGCCAAAGTCGACTAATTTCTCAGCAATGTTCTTAACAGCAACATTGGACTGAGCAACGAGCCAGATGCCAGAGAGCCCACCGGCAATGGCGGTCTGAACAAAAGAGGCAATGACGGTAGTCTTACCAGTCCCAGGGGGTCCCTGGATGATAGTAACACGTTCGTCATCCGACTGCCGGAGCATCTGCTTCACAGCTTTGGTCTGGGATGGATTAAGGGGGCGACTGACACAGTCGGCATTGAATCCGACAGCAACTGCATCCTTCGCCTCCTCCGTCCAGGCAGAGGGCCATTGGAAGTCCTCCCTCATGGAGGCATAAAAAATAAGCTGGACCCATGGGTACTCGCGCTCGAGATTGATGAGACCTTGGAGGATCTCAAGAACCTTCTGAGCGCGCTGAGTCTCAGCCTGAGTGAGGTCATCACGTCCGAGAATCTTGATATTGCCGATGATCTTGTCGGCGAAGTTGAGATTGGTGGTGGTAGCGAGTTGGGTGGTGCGACCCCGAGACCTGGTAACCTGACCGTTGACAGTGAAGCCCTGTCGGGCACCCTCGCCAATATCAATCAAGGCACGCTAAAAAACTGGTTGTGAGGAGGCATGGCGGCAGATGTGCGAACATACCTGATTGCGACCTTTTCGAATTCTGTTCTGGTATCGGTCTGGCTGGGCGCGGATGTGGTTTGTCGTGTTATCGATGGAAGTTCTAAACCTGCGCGTGACCTCGGTCGGCTTCATCTGCTCGAGCTGGAATGAATCCTTCGAGCTCTTAGCAAGGAACTGCAGTGCCTGTGATTATGATCAGTGCCGTCCTAAGTCCTTTGCAAAGAAAGCTGTGACAGTGTGACTTACAGCGTCAGAGAGCCGGAAGGTGTCCACTGGGGGCACTCGCGCCAGGCGGCGTTCCATCGACGCGAGCTGCGAGAGATAGTGTGCGATCCACGCACGAAGTGCGAGGGGAGTGGTGGTGCAATCCTTAGCGGGATGGGATTTGGTGATGGTATCTCTACGAAATACATCCTTGATATTTTCATCGTGTACGCCATGAAGATTACCGACGGCCCGTTTAACCGTGGTGAGTGGATCCGGGCGTACTACTGTCAGCGGCGATCGTGCGGACTGCATATCGATCGCATTTGCGATTCGAAGACCAAGTGTCTGGGAGAGAGCAAGAGCGATAGGTGCGAGATCAAATGCATATAAGAACCCGGGGGTGCGGCGAAGGAGGTTATTTGTCAAAAATAGCCGAGCGGCGGTGTTGTCTACCTGAGGTGTGGCAGGCCGCCGTCTATCGTGTTCGTTGCCCTTGCTCCTCTTTGATTTGAATTCGATAATCACAATCGTGGACGCATCGGCGACGGCAAGCATCGCGAGCTCTCCAGTGGATGAATATGCGCCAGCAAGGCCAAGGGCACGTCCCTCATTCCTTTCTAGCAGATCGCGGAGCTGATCTTGCTCCTCGATCAAGTTGGATTCAGAGATAATGTGGGCCGCCAGCTGTCCGCTGTCGACTTGCACAAGATTCTGATAGAGCAGCCTTGTTGCTGTGGGCATGATGACTTTGGATGATGATTCTGGTGAGTGGGCAATGTATAACTAATAACGTGCGACTCTGTTTAAGTACAATTTGAACAAGGCGGGACCAGAGAAATCTCAGCACGAGTCACGACTGCGGACAGGCGCTTGCTGAAGCGCTGAAGGCTGGAATTCCCAAGTATTCTTTGTGATTCTTGTTCTGAGCCCTTTGAGCGGCCTTCCAGATGGGCTTCCGAGAGTCTTTTCACGTCACAATCTCCCAGGCATTGCTTTTTTGACCAGACTCTCCTCATCTCCAGCTCTTTTTCTCTGACTCTGGGGCTCCGGTTGGAGGATTTACACCCGTTATTCTTTCGCAGATTGGTGGCCGCACCCGTTCCATGTACTCTGCCATGCACGTTTGTCTTGTCATCGATTTCCAAGCTTGTCGTACTGTATCCGGAATGAAGGAACCGCAGGAGTCAGGTGTGCTAAAATTGGGCCGCTGCGGAGCAAAGGCTCTCGTCACGGGTACCGATAACCGCTGATTGTATGGCTAAGGCACCGAGTCAGTCATGCACGGACCATTTGCTCTTTCTAGAACTTCAAAGGCTTAGGTAGGAGAGCCACTGGAGGGGCGAGCAGTCGGGGTAGCGGCATCCCCCCAATCTGAGAGCTTTGGTCGGCTCAAAACCTCTGCCAATCTGTCTTACGTAGCATCCCACTCCCCTAGGTAACAGAGGCCTATCCTAGGAGACGGCTGACTACGGCAGGTACGAAGGATGTGGTCTGCCCAGTGGCACTCGCTGGACGGGGCAGCTGCAGCTTCGCTGTTCACAGCTGCTGATGTAGGCTTCACGGTATCCGTTGTCTCCCCAACACAGACAAATCGAAGGAAGACAGTCGTTTCTTTGTATCACGTGTATTCGTTCGTTCGTTTTAGCAAGTTGATTCATGTCGATGCTTTCTATCTGATTGCATGTGTTGTCATGAGCTCGTTGAGTTCCTCATACGAAATGACACACCCACAGCTCAACGCCACAAAATATAATAACGCCGAGCTCTCCCTCGACTACACGGTGTACTGACGCCCAGCACTCCTCAACGACCGCCAGCCTGGCAGTACCGTTTAATCATCGGCTATGCCTACCTTATAAACTTCGGTGGGTAGAAATACAATGTGACTCTCGCCGTCACACCTGTGGATATCAGTGTTGCCTCGGAAAGTTTCAGTCTCTCGGAACAGCGATGGACTTCTTAACGGGTGGCTGGTGTTCGATCTTGCCACGAGGTAGCCTCCGTGGAGGCTAACGTGGACTGTCCTGTGACATCGATCGCGCATAATACAATTTTATGTGTGGTTAGAACGAGTTTCTAGCTACAATTTGCACTAATTATCGAGGCTTCCTGTGGCGTGTTGCAGTCGTAAAATACGAGTGCAAATCAATTTGCATTACCGGGTCATCGATAGTACCATCACCATCTAGATTCTTGCAAGGTGTTTCAAGCAAATCGCACTCTTTCTTTCTGCTGACTTTATACCCTTCCATGCAGCCCGCAGCACTGATCGATGTCTGTCACATAACCAGGTACGATGCGACATCGGAGTCACTGTTTTGATTGCGCGTGACACAGTTTCATTACCCTTGGCCTCATGTCAGTGGGCATCGGGCACTGAGTGCCATTTGATTCTCTCGGCCTCGATGAAGGGTACGCTGCCGCTAACCAGGGTATCCGGATTCGGTACGGGCATGTGGTCCACTTCAAGTCGCATTGTCACTTTGCTATCCACAGAACTATCGGTGTCTAAATGGACGGCGTGCATGGTGCTACCCGGAGTCTTGATGTTCAGGAGGTGCCTTCTTGACGCTAGTCATTGAGAACTGTGTTACCAACAGAGACCATTGTGATGCTGTAACCACGTTCTATCGGATTATGCAACAGGAATCCTTGTTGGCATTAGGAATTTACTGATGAACTGTCGCGATACTGTGCCTTCGACCTCTGCTCTTGAGACACTCAGCGGTGAAGTTCATTTCCATCTCCGATCCGGCCCTATATATATCACCGTCTCATAGGTTCAGGGAATGTATTTGATATCACCTCATTCAGGCTAGGAAAGTCTTCTTGATCATCAAAAGATACCGCTGACGTCGCAGGTCACAGGTTATCATCAACACGGACAAAAAGCCAGCGAGCACCTTTGACGATTCAGAGTGACGGTCGCGTCGGATTCGACTGAGGTGTCCAAAAGGAGTATCCATCCATCTGTTGGCAGGTTCACCTACTACTGTCAATTAGATTTGCACATCTATCACGCATAACTGTGGCTTTTGAAGGTGTTGTTCTTGACGCAAGAATCCGCCCACGATCAGATTTTGCCGGTGTTCAAACATTCCGCGGGTTTCAGATCCTAAAATCGACTTTGATTCGAACGAGGACTTCTAGAGCTTCTGAAACTATATCCTCATTCTACTCGATTTTATGCAACAATGCTTCCTGCGATCAATCAAAATTCTAATTCGAGAAACGGATATCTGGCGCGATCTCTATAAAAGCGTTGTTGGATGGTAGTATATACTTACAAACGCCATCGTTTACCCAGCTCGCCAATCCCAGCATGCCCTACGTCTCAAATGATCCTGCTTGGTGGCCATTCATCGCTTTGAGTCGTTTTAACAGCTATTTTTTGGGTTCGTAGAGACCAAGTCGTATGATGCGACATCTCACTATCTTTAACTGTGGTTTTGCAGTTGCATCCTCTATCGCGGTGGTATACGACTGGGGTGAGTGAGATACTACTATCCGAGGGGATCATTGATATCTATATGGTATTCCAGCACTCACATTCCGACAAGAGGTAAGTGATGCCATTACCGGCGCCGCCATCTCACTGAGACTGCTTTAACAGTTCGAGCTGGTCTGGGTGAGCAAAGTTCTATATAAGAGGCACAGTAGGATGATACAGTTGATCCGGGGCAGAGGCACCACTGGTCCCTGATGACTGTTCTTTATGTTTGTGTACGTCGCTTACTATGTTGGTTGACGACTTGTGCTGACTGTTAACATATGCTAGGTGCGCTACCTTGGGATACTATATTCTGTGTATGTTTACGAGGCTAACAAGATGACATTACACTGTGCTAATAAAGACGATCAGCGTCAACATACTGTGTATGTATCATCAAATACATTGTGTTCGTTTCTTCTGACTGGCACCATTCAGGCAATCTCCCATTTTCGATTACAGATGAAGTTAGTATTATGTACTAATTATGTCTGCTATTCTCGTTCAACTACTAATTACACCCCTACATAGGGGTGAGTGATATTCTCGGTCCGCTTGTTAATTCGACATAACGACTGCAACAGGTGTGAGTTCATTTGAAGCATCGAGTCCACCGATGCACATCGGTGACCAGGGTTTTCAGGTTCTGTTTTTTACTTCACACTGATCTGGACGCCTGTGGTTGTCAATGCCATGCTGGGCGGTGAGTTGCTCAACTGTGGTACCTCATGATATTGACGTGACTAAAATATCATCCAAGTCATTATGACGGCTCGGTTATACGCAATGTATCAGCAATCCAGAAAGATACTCATCTTTCTCATTGTAGCATTGCTGGCTTCTACAATCGCCACCGGTGTTATAACGACAGTGGGAAACATCGGTGTTTCAGGACGTAAGTTTTAATTATGAAGGCAAGGCTTGATGCGACTCATAGTCGAATATCAGAGGAGCAGGTCCTTTCTGGCACCCATCAGTGTGGTTACAACACGGACACAAATTCGAGCCGCCGTCTGATGAACGAGACTTTCATACCCACCGTTGTATGGGAAATCCTTGCCTTTTTTCTTGCAGCTTGGATTGTTATAAAGCACTTCCGTGAACTGCGACAATCACCGACAGGATTGGTCATTGGAGACTGTTTCACGGTGCTAACACGAAGCCACCTGCTGTACTTTGTAGCGTGAGTTCGGTGGTTGAATGTTATTATCCATGCTGGCTCCACTGAAGTTCTGCATGTGCTAGCGTGGCTGTTGTGTCTTGCTTCTTCCTCAGCGTACTGTCTCCAAAGATCATGGTACGCCGATCTGTGACTGACATCTGCATCTGGCCACTCCTCACCATTTCTACAGTACTCAACTTCCGAGGCAGTTTCTATTTATACTGGTATTTTGAACATTGCCCAACCCCTGCAGATGTTTGTGCTGGGACCACGTCTCATCCTTAGCGTTCGAGAATATCACGCTAGGCTTGTGGCCTGCTCTGACGCGGGAATTGACATGACTACAATTGCTTTCCAGGCTGACGGACACGTGTCAACCGACGGTGATGTGTAGCACGGGACATGATCCATGCGATAAAACCACTGGTACTGTGCAGGGAGGATGTGATTTTTGATTTGAGTTCTGTTATGTTATTGGTCCGGAGCTTCATCGTACTTATCTAGTGTTTCGAAGTGAATTGGAGGATAGAATTGGATCTGGGCAAAGCAGTGTCATGTTGCGTCGCTGAAACTAACTGCCCACGACGCCATGCATGCTCTAGATGTGGCACATCTAGAGCATGCATGGCGTCTCGCTATGAAGTTGCGGATTCATTTTCTGCTACTTCCTGCTACCTGTGACAAGAAGTTCCGTCCTGCAATGACTCATGGGTTCGATGCGACAGGAAGGAGGGGCGCATCAAACTCCATGAGTTTAGCTTTCAAATCTATTATGAAGTTCGTCCTCGGAGCCTTCCGGAGCCTTCTTATCTGACTAGTAGTATTGTAGCAAAGATACAAGTCTATCGAACCCTGGCACAGTGGTTCGTATCGATTCTCTGGCTTTTGCCTCTTTTTGAAATTTTATGGGTCTTGTGTTGTGGTGAACGTCAGAATCTCATATCCGCGAAGATTTTTCCCCTTCACCTGTGTCCCTGCTTTGTTCCGTCGCAATGCCACTAATCATTTCACTATCTAGCCCGCCTCCCACCAGACGCCTGCACCCGACTTGTGCTTCAAATCGCCTGATACCTCTCCCGCGGATTCCCCAGCAACCTACGAGACCATACTCACGCGCATGTTCAATGTTGGCCGTACACAAAGTGCGTGAGGAGTGCCGATGTGGAGGGGTGGGATGTCGCGCAAGCTGCTGAGGAATGGAGACGTGGAGCTGGGTGTGTGGCAGACAGACGCCAACGTGAGCTGGAGGTGAATGAATTTCATGCGCTTATAGTGGCAAAGGGATTCACAAATTTCGACAGCCCCATGCACTTCTTGCCCTTCTCCAGCAAGCAATCCAGACAAATACGAGGCGCACGAGGAAGCTGTAGCTACCACCCATGGAATCGATAGGCACTTATTAGAGTTGAAGCTCATGCTAGAAGAACTCCCTGTGGATACGACCACATCTGCTTCTTCCCCCTCGGACTCTCCCCCGAGCTCAAGTCCCACACCCCTTGGCAGTACCCCTGCAAAACCAGATGCACACTCTTCACCGACCCGCTTTTATCTCGCTCTCAAGAGTGGAAACTCAGCACCAGTGACCTGAGCGCTAGGTACAATTTCCGAGGGACGAGCTTTGGAGCTCCCTGGGATGATGGTTATGGGACCAATTGTGAGTTTAGTTCAAGTTGACTCTTTCAGAATTGTGTTGCGGGTCGTCAAACCTTAGAGGAGCACTCGAGGATTCTCCGCTTGTGCTTTCTCGTTTGCGTTTGTTGTAACTGTCGATATCACTGTCAATTGACTAGGTCAACCGAACTCGGTTCATTTCTGAATTTTTATGACGGTTCCGTTCATGCTTTCCATTGGCATCAAACGCAGGCTTACACTCACCCCTCAGTGACCTCATAGCACCACCCGCATCAATTTCTGCGTCGAGTCCAAATTCTCATTCCCGCTCACCTCTACGAACAAGTTCAAGCAGGATATCGCCGATGCTCTCCTGGATATGCGGGCGGTTTGCGAGGCTGGAAAGTTCGAGTTGAAAGGCGGAGAGAATGAGTCAATGGGTGGGGTACAAACGCGGGTGCAGGCGCGGTTATGGTGCTGATTGCGTGGACCGAGATCCATGCATGACAGCGAGGACTGTCACTGATGGAGATCGATTGATTTTGACCGCAGATAATCGCAATCGATCGGACAACATGCCGGTTGATTAGAAGCTTGTCGAACGTTCCAAGAATTCCACGCCATGTATAAATCAGACGTTTATGTCCTCACTTGTCGTCGCACAATACCTGCCCAACTCGTGGTTAGCAATCACGACGTCCAAACTTCACTAGATTTCATTCACGCAATATGATATTATACCTACCTACCGCATACCACGCAATCCACCACTCCGACGCGATTAAAACGAGAGATCTCGTATTTCGTTCCAAGAAAGCTTAACACATGGGGTATTGTACAATGTATTGTACAACCGACCACCTGAGGTATCATACAACCGACCGCGAAGTATCATACAACTGACCATAGCCTCCACACCACAACACCACTCTAAATCCGCCACCCTCCGTCAATGACCTTTCGAATAGCACCTTTGTGGGCTCCAGAAGCCCACCTACTACATCTGGATCTTCTCCAACTCATCCTTCTCCACCCACTGATTGTCATAATACTCCAACAGGCTCCCCACAAGTGATTCACAACCCGCCCGCTTCATAAACTTCTGACTTGTACAAATGATCATGCCTTTTTTGCACCGAGTAAGCATGACATTAGTGCGGCGCAGATCAGCGAGGAAGCCGAGCGCCGAGGACCGCACGAGTGAGATCACAATGTAATCCTCTTCGTTACCTGTCACGAGTAAACCATAAACAGTAAGTGTAATGGTCACGATATGTGGCGCGAGAACAAACCTTGAAACGAGTCAACATTGAAACACTTATCCTCCCATTCGAGTTCGTGGGCCTTCAACCCTTCCTCGACCATGCTCCTCTGGGCATCATAAGGTGTGATGATTCGGAAGCGCTTCTTCTTCGTTTGCAATATGGTAGCAATGCGGATGATCGTTTGACATTCTCCAAGGTTCTGTGCACGAGATTGATCAACTGCGAGTGACTAAAATGATGCAACTCACCTTCCAGCTAGTTCCATGAAGCTGTTCCTGGCTGGGAATATTGATAAAATGACAAGCCATCCTCTCACCTGTGACAGGGTGGAGTGGGTTTGACTCGAGTAAGCCATCATACACAGCATCAGAGATAAACATTCCAATTTGAGGAGGCATCCTGTCTAGAATAACAATGATGAAATTGGTGGAGGGGGATAGTTAGAAGAAAGCCTTACATTGCGTGTTGAGGAAAATTGCATGGTCCTTGAGATGCTTGACCTCGAAGATACTCTTGAGTTCCTGGATTTCCTCCTGACCATAGGGCGGCACTGAAAATGTCAGACCATGCAATGACATGCATGAGGAA
This sequence comes from Suillus ampliporus, assembly GCA_016584345.1. Taxonomy (NCBI): domain Eukaryota; kingdom Fungi; phylum Basidiomycota; class Agaricomycetes; order Boletales; family Suillaceae; genus Suillus; species Suillus ampliporus. The sequence goes on along the minus strand of JABCPV010000014.1, from coordinate 204,546 downwards.
GACTTATATTGTTTGTCGTCACCAATAAAGCAAACCTTTCGGATGGTGGTGTGGGAGGTAAACATAGGAATGTAGTCACCAATCTCGATTTGAGATGCTTCGTCAATGACAAGGGTCCTGAGGGGTGCCGCAGTGAAACCTCCTTGCTTCAGAAGCATGAAAGATGAGAGCATGGAAAGGGTACAGAGGACAACCGGACAGCCCTGGAGGTGCTTTTGAAGCACCCCCGGTTTGGAGAACTCCTCGGAGATGACAATATTGGCCCGAATGCTAGCGTACAGGTGCTCGTGCCTAGAGTATGTTAGTGTGCCTAAATTCAAAGGTCCAGGGGTGGAGGGACTCACCAATATTCAAAAAAATCCCTCGAGACGAGAAGTTTCCAATTCGTCAGTTCAAAGTCGGCCAGTTTCTCAGCAATATTCTTGACAGCAACATTGGAGTGAGCAACTAGCCAGATGCCAGAGAGTCCACCAGCAATGGCAGTCTGAACAAAAGAGGCGATGACGGTGGTCTTACCAGTCCCAGGGGGACCTTGGATGATAGTAACACGTGCCTCATCCGACTGCTGAAGCATCCGCTTCACAGCTTTGGTCTGGGATGAATTCAATGGGCGCTTGATACGGTCGGCACGGAATTTGACAGCAACCGCGGCCTTCGCTTCCACCGTCCAGGCAGAGGGCCATTGGAAGTCATCCTTGGGGGAGGAATAGAAAATAAGCTGGATCCATGGGTTGTTGTGCTCGAGGTTGATGTGACCTTGGAGGATCTCGAGAATCTTCTGAGCACGCTGGGTCTCAGCCTGCGTGGGGTCCTCACGGCCGAGAATCTTGATTGTACCAATGATCTTGCCGGCGAGGCTGAGATTAGTGGTGGTAGCGAGTTGGGCGGCGCGACCCTGAGCCCCGGCGACCTGACCGTTGACAGTGAAGCCCCGCCCCGCACCCTCGCCAATATCAATTAAGGCCCGCTAAGAAAATAAGTCGTGAGATGAGGCATGGCGCGGACGCGAATGTCATACCTGTTGTGCACCCCTTCGAATTTTGTGCTGGTATCGTTCTGGCTGGGCATTGATATGGTTTCTGTTGTGATCGATGGAAGTGGCGAACTTGCGCGTGACCTCGGTCGGCTTCTTCTGGTCGAGTTGGAATGAATCCTTCGAGCTCTTAGCGAGGAACTCTAGTGCCTGTGATTACGATCAGTGCCGTCATTCGCACAGAAAGTGGGTGACTTACCTCGTCTGTAAGCCGGAAGGTGTCCACTGGGCGCACTTGCGCCAGGCGGTCTTCCATCGATGAGAGCTGCGAGAGATAATGTGCGAGCCATGCACGAAGTGCAAGTGGCGTAGTGAGATTCTTATTGGGGTGAGATTCGGTCATGGTATCATTGAGAAATATGGTTTTGATGTTTTCATCGTACGTGTGGTGAAGATCACCAACGGCCTGTTTAACGGTGGCGAGCGGAGCGCGTGTCCGTGACGATCCTGCGCACTGTATATCAATCGCATTTGCAATTCGAAGGCCGAGTGTCTGAGAGATTGCGAGAGCGATAGGCGCGAGATCAAATGCATACAAGAACCCGGGGGCGCGGCGGAGGAGGTTATCTGTCAAAAACAGCCGAGCGGCGGTGTTGTCCACCTCACTGGCGGGTGTGGCAGGCCTTCCATCATCGTGTTCGTTGCCCTTGCTCTTCTTCGACTCGAATTCGATAATGATAATCGTGGACGTGTCGGCGACGGCAAGCATCGCGAGCTCTCCGGTGGATGAATATGCGCCCGCAAGGCCAAGGGCACGTCCCTCATTCCTTTCTAGCAGAGCGCGGAGCTGATCTTGCTCCTCAATCAAGTTACATTCAGAGATAATGTGGGCCGCCAGCTGTCCGCTGTCGATTTGCACAAGATTCTGATAGAGCAGCTTTGTTGCTGTGGGCATGATGGCTTTTGCGGGTAATGTTGGTGAGTGGCAAAGTGTAACGAATAAAGTGCGACTCTGTTGCAGGTCTGCAATGAGGCGGGAGAAGCCTCATGACTCCGGGCGCTTGCTGATGGCTAGAATTTCCGACCAGTCCTCGTGGCTGATGTTCTTAGCCCTTTGAGCGGCCTTCCGAAAGTCTTTTCATTGTCTATCGGCATCACAAATCTCTCCGCCTTTGCTTTGTCCAAGTGCCGCCCAGACTCTGCCCATCTCAAGCACTTTTTCTGGCTCCAAGTCCGGAACTCCAGTGGGAGGATCTACGTGTGTGGCTCTTTCACAGAATGTTGCTTCGACTCGCCCTGTCCAATTTACCCTGTTCTGCGCACTGTTTGGCTTGCCATCGAACAGACCGAACGGTATCTGTCGTCTCCCCAACATAGGCCAATCGAAAGAAGATAGTCGTTTATTTGTAACAGGTGTATTTGTTCGTTGTAGGAGGTTGATTCCTTTGGTGTCGACGCTTTTGGGTAGTCTATCTGACTACATCCGCCCCGCCTGTCGTGTGCTCATTGAGCTCCTACCCGGCTGGCATGATTATACGACATGAAGAACATACCCATAGCTGAGCTCAACGCCAACACACATAATAACCCCGAGCTTTCCCCGACTACACGAAATTCCCAAGCCCAGCACTCGTCGATGCCAGCCCCGCAGCAGTGTTCAACATCGGCTCTACCCACACCTTCAAAGCCGCTGTCAGTGGGTGGAAATTCTGCCGTAATACAATGTGACTCTCACTGTCACACCTGTGGATATTATTATTAGCGTTGGAAGGCTTCCGTCTCTTGGAGCAACGATGAACTTCTTGACAGTGCGGTCAATGTCAGACCTTAGCATCGAGGTAGTCTCCGTGAAGGTTAATGTTACTAACTGTCTTGTGATAGCGCTCGCGCCATAATACAATTTCCCATATAACGAGTCTCTACCAAGTTATGTAGACTGTGACGTACAGCATGTACATAGTTACATCAAATGCCATAAGTAATACAAAATGCGGTGCAATATATCAATCCAGTCCCAAAGGCCATTCAAGAAGCGCAATGTAAATAATCCACGTTAGTTTAACTTCCCATTGATAATATCACGACTATTCAGCCATGCCTCTGGGCCCATGGTAATAGCAAGCCGCCCGACCAGCGTGGCTGCTGCTTTACCTTTCGTCACGAATTGACGGCTCGTGCAAATGATCATGCTTTTCTTGCAGCGCGTCAGCATGACGTTCGTCCTCCGTGCGTTCTTCAAGAACCCTATGCCCTGGGAACGAACTAGAGAGACGATGATGTGATCTTCTTCGTTTCCTGCGGCGAACGTCAACCAGATCCTTCAGCATATCAAGAAACCACTTGCCTTGGAAGGAGTCCACGTTGAAGCACTTGTCTTCCCAAGGAAGCTTTGCTATTTCAAGCTGCCTTTCGATCGTAGTCCTCTGAGCATCGTACGGGGTTAGGATCCTGTACTCCTTTCCTTGGTTCTTGTATATACGAGCGAGATGAAGGATCACAGTGATCTCTTGTTGGTTCTAATGCAAAAGACATGAGCCAGATATATCACGAGGGTGAGGGGAGAGAAACGTACTATCCAGCTGCGACCCGATCTCTCCTCCTGGCCCCCTTTGACATCCAGGAAACGACATGCTGTTTTGCTGACGATATTGTGCTCTGTCATCAACTTGTTGGCGTATACTTGACAGGAAATAAAGTTGCCAATGACGACTGGCATGCGGTCTGGATTATGGAGTTGAGATAACGAAGAGATGAAGTCGAAATACGAGCTTACATTGGGTATTCAAAAAGTGCGCCCGCTTTCGGAGGTGCGGGAATTCGAAAACACTTCGTAGCTGCCCTATGTCATCCTGGCCGAACGGCGCCACTAAGTCTCAAGTCAGCGCAAAGTCAATGGAACAACTACCCGGGTCTCACATTGCTTGTCATCACCGATGAACACCATCTTTTGGAGGGTCCGCTGGAAACGATGAAGCAGCGGCAGGTAGTCTCCCACTTCGATTTGACTCGCCTCGTCGAATATCATGGTTTGTACCGGGACGAGACGAACAAAAAGATCGATGCGGGGATGGGATAGCATACTCAACGTGCAAAGTATGACTCTCGTGCCGAGCAGAAGCCGCTCGATTTCGACGACACTGCCACCGAATAAGTCAGATCGTATAAAGCAATTTTGTAGTCGCTCGTAGAGGTGTTCATGCCTGCAATACGAAAACTCAGTATGACGGAAAGTTAAGGACGGTACGACATACCAGTCATAATGGAAGTCTTTGGATACCAGAAGCTTGAAGTCACGGAAGCCAACCTTGTCAAGCTTTTCTGCGATATTCTTGACTGCGACGTTCGACTGCGCCACAAGCCAAACCGTACTATTCATATGGCCAGTCCTGATGATACTGTCGACACTGGCCGCTATGACTGTTGTTTTGCCAGTACCAGGAGGACCCTGAATAAGCATCACACGGTCCTTGTCCGCTGGCGAAAGAATTCGCTCCACTGCTTCATACTGCGAGGGGTTCAATGTGCCGCTTGGAAAATACACGAACGGTGTGCTGGAAGTACTCTGAGTTGGAGGCGGCCATGAGATGTTTAGCGACGGTGCCCAGATACTACAGAAGAATGGACGTTCGGTCAACGTGATGGTGCCTTGAAGCGCCTTCAGTACTACGTCTTCTTTGTATGATTCAGCATATGTTAGGTCTTCTTTCCCAAAAGTGGTCACGGAGAGGACCTTCCCCGAAGCCTGTACACTGCCTTTGACGTTAATACGAGCCTGTCTTCCATTTACTTTCTTTGCTTGACCAGTGACCGTTGATTTCGTATCTCCGACCAGCGTTTCGATGTGGATGACCTGTAAGTGCGAACGTTCAGAGTTGGTAGCATAACGTCTCATGAATTTACATACTTGATTTTTAGACTTCATGATGCGCGTACTGAAGCGAGTGCACTCGAGGTTGACATCACCCTTCTTAGAATTGAAGTCTGCTTTGACATTGTTGACGACCTTCGTTGGCTTCAAAGACTCCAAAATTTCAGCATCACGAGAGATCTTTGCCAGGGTACTAAGATGCTATATTATAAATCAGAGGGAGAGGGTAGTCAATGACGTGATGAAGATTACATACAGCCTCTGGCATCGTGTCTGTGGCGATTTGAGATAAGGCAGCATATCTCAATATCATGTGAGGAAGTGTGGCAGCGCGACACGCTGCCCAGGCCTGGAGCGCCACGTCCTTCGTTGCCGGTGCGTCCCCTTCTCTATAAGCGAAGAGGGTTTTCACGTTCGCTTTCTGGAGTAAAAGCTCGCCTCCCAAGGCGTTCATAATTGCCTCGAGGGAGCGCCGGTCACTATTGGTCCTAGACACCGACAGGATATCAACTGCAGCATTAATCCGAAGCGAGAGGTCCAGGAAGAGACCAAGTGCGATCCTGTCTACCCTGTAACCATAGAGTTGGATGCCAGGGTTACACAGAATTTGGTCTTGTATGAGTGTGCGTCCTCGGGAAACCGGAGGCTCTTCTACTTGGGCTTTCTTCTTCTGCTGCTGCTGGTGCGGTTTCGGTTTCTTCGAAGCAAAGAAGTGGACGACGACCGCTCGCGTGAGCGTTGCAAATGCCAGGCATGAAAGAGTACAGTCGGCACGATAAGTGGCTGTCACTCCTATAGCGCGGCTTTCAGCTGAGTTGATAAGACGCCGCAAGGCTGGAGAAGAAACGTTGTTCTCGTCAACCTCTTCAACGACTATGGGATCATGATCGGATTTGTAAACGTCCTGTTGCAGAGTGAATATTGTATGGGGCATGACAGTGGAAGAGACAAGAGAGTGTCAATGCGTCGAAAGGGAGGATGAAGAAACGTGGTTCCGACACGGCCACAGCTATTTATTGCTGGATGAGCGTCTACATGGGAGCGGCGTTTACAGCAAGCCAGTAAAAGGGGGACGCATATGATAGCTAGGCTGTGTAAGAACAAAAGCACTTGAATGGGGTATTTTGTGTGTCCAGTATCCCAGAGTTACTAACTAGTTTCTTGAAATTCAGCGCTATTCATTCTTGTATCCAACTTGTGGGTGTCGCATGCAACGCCATGGCCACGTATGAACGACATTAAAGAATTGCAAAAGAAATGGAGGGCCGAGGCAGTGATAGTACTATTTCACAGAAGCGCGGTCCCAAGGACAATCGCGTCACAGCTGACCAAATTCAGCATAGCCACACCTGTTCTCTTCTTTCACCTTTTCCTCCTCATGGCGACTCCTGTAATTGTCGGCGTTGGGGCTATCACAGCTGCTCTCGTTGGGCGACATCTCATGCGCAGTGGGATTATTGGCAAGAGGGCAGCAGACCAATGGGTGAAGGGTGGTTTCAAAGCAAAGATGGACCGCAAGGAGGCTATTGCAGTCCTTGGGCTCAAGTTTGCATTTTCAGCAAATTCTACCACCTAGTGTCTGACGAAAGCATTTTTTCAGAGACGGCATAACACTACGCAACAAGTTAAAAGATGCCCACCGTCACATCATGCTCGCAAATCACCCTGACCGTGGAGGCTCGCCATACATGGCGAGTAAAATCAACGAAGCTAAAGATTTGTTAGACAAGACAGACGGAAAGCCGAGATAAGGTTCGGCTCTCATGCCTTTGTTCCTCGTGGTAGGTAAGTCACCGCCAAGCTCTTGAATCGGGAGACTTACTCAGATTCTTCAGTCTACTCTGTATTTCTATCGCATACATATCCATCATAATACATATCACTACTCGTTCTATCCTCTTCGGAGTCCGGTACTACTCGCCGTCCGTTTCTACTCCCTAGAATTCGCTCAAATACATATGCATTGAAAAGCCGGTTACATCAAGTTCCATGACATAGAACTGATTTAACCGGCTTACTAAGCAGCACCTTTCAGTTTAGCGTTCAAACGTTGCTCTTAAATCTTTCCAGTTCCAAGATCGCCAAGGGTAGCTGCCGAAACATCATGGATACCTCAGAACTCGAACCCTCAAAGCTTGGTACGAAAGAACAGTAGGCGTGTTCACCATCTTTGCAAACTTGTAGGTCCCATCACTCATCGATAACCAGCTGGGATAACGTTTACGAAGAAGAATTGGAGAACTTCAGTGAAAACGGTGATGAGGGTGAAATATGGTGCGTATTCACATGGTTCCTATTGTATTTATATACTTCTGGCGCCTAGGTTCGGCAAAAAGGCGATGCATGAGATGGTCAAGTGGGTTAGGCGACACGCCCCTCCGCGGCCCAACATGTCAGTCCTCGAAGTTGGAAGTGGGAATGGTGCGCTATTATTCGCGCTTGTAGAGGGACGCGGAGAAGCGTGCTATCCAGCACAGCGGCTCCTGGGAATCGATTATAGCGAAGGAGCTGTCCAGCTTGCTCAGTCGGTTGCGCAATCTCGGAATCTTGCGGCCGTTACGTTTAAAGTGTGCGATTTCCTCCAGGAGGACCCACCATTGCTCGCAGGTGATCAGAAAGCTGGGGCTTGGGATCTGATCCTGGATAAAGGCACATACGATGCCATCGCCCTGATGGAGAAGGATGATAACGGAAGGATCCCAGTAGAAGGTTATCCGATGCGTATCGCGAAGCTCTTAAATCCAGGCGGGCATTTTTTAATCACATGTGCGTATGCTCCGTGCCACTTAGTTGGTGAAACTGAACAGGGAACCTTCCCCCAGCTTGCAACTTTACTGAGGCCGAGCTACAATCAAAGTTCATTACCGAAGAAACAGGCCTGCAGTACCAGTATGTGGCGCAATTTCATATTGAAACTGGAATATTCTGATGTTCTCCCCAAAGTTCTCGTATAGAGCACCCAACCATTTCATTCGGGGGGAGCACCGGCAGCGCATGTTCTAGTGTAGCATTCACGAAACCTGCATAAGCATCGTTATATTTTGGGGACATGATCCATTCCTGTCTGTAACGTCTCTTTTGCCAATGAACTAGCCCACATCAAGAACCCATCCTCTCCTTTGAACATATTGGACATGAAAAACACCAACCCAAGGCCCAGATTCTCGATCCTTGATGCCTTCAAGAATATTTCTTCGAGTGATCCACGGTTCCTCATGGAAGGATAGTCGCTGGGGTCATTGCTGAGCATTGGCGACGACACCTGACTGGCAACAAAGAGCTGTATGAACAACTCTTTCAGGAAAGTGCGTGTCTGCGGCTTGAGCAACGTAAAGTCCACAGGCTGTAAAGCTCGTTTCAGCAGTGCCCTGTATGAACTACGCCCAGGCTCACCTTGAAGATCGTCAGCGTACAGCAATCTTTGGCTATCCACCATGCATATGCTTTAGCGACGTTTTTCATTCGCGACGGCGACATGGATTTAACATCAAACCCTACATCGTTATCCTTCAGACTCTTGATTACCTCTACCCCGCCGACACTGGTTTCGCCCAAGTCCCGCAGGAAGTCCCATAGACAGAACTGCATCGTGATCTTGTACGAATGCGAACGCTGAGACAGGTGTTGACAGACGAGCGCGTAATACGGATTGTAAGATTTTTCCTATGAAAATTGGATCAGCCAACAATGGCAGTGCAAATTCTTATGAAACACGTACATTTCCACAGCAATGCAGGTTAACTCTGATGATCTCGCGTTGCTGCACTTCCGTGAGGCCGAGTTGCGCAAGGCGTTCGCAAGCATCTAGATAATCCTGCAATAGAAAATGAGATTTGACAGCATGAATTTGACGTGACACGTACATCGCTACTCATGAGCACCACAAAAATACTGCGACGAATATCTGTGTTCATGCCCTGCTTCTTCGCAAGCTTTAGGAGCGCGGCGGTGCTAACGTCATTTGTCTCAGCTTCCCCACCATGCTGGGGAGTTTCGTGTTGTTGATCGACCAGTGGATCTCCACCCCATGCCGCGCCAATAAGCCACCACTTTCCTTTGCTTTCCGCAGAATGAAGATCCTCCAACGTCACGCGTAATGGTTCATGGGCAAGGACTATCTGCGCATCAGCATCATAGATCACCCGACGGAGAAACCACCCACCATGCTTCTTTTTCCCCAAACTTGATAAGAACTTCTTCATCCGCTCCACAGCATCGCCCCCCTGATGCTGTGTTGCAGCAGTCTTCTTGATCTTGTTATTCTTGAGGTTGTTTAGGGTCTCGATCATGAAACGCGTGCGTGAGCTGTGTTGCGCAGTGAGAAGAGGTAAATGACATGAAAGTGGCGGTACCTCATAGCATCAGCGTGTCCGGCCACCCGAGTCTGTGCTAGAGTTACGATGTCCTTCAATGCCATAGGATCATCTTGTCGTAGCTGCTGGCCAGAAGCTAGCACAATATTAATATGCGCCAAGAATAGACGCCGCATAACTTACTTCGAAGAAGTTTGAGCAGAAGTTCTACCCTGAACTCGGAAAGGTCCTTATCCAAAAGACCGCGGATGATATCATAAACGAGAATGCATGAAATGACTTGAAAGTTGTACAGCTCTGAGAAAAGCACAACGAGGTTGGAACATTCTTTCCCTAGGTCATCAGGGACTTCAGTTGAGTTGGCTGTTGACTTTTCGTCCACCGAAGCGAGGTGCTCTTCGTATGATGCGACTGCGTTCTGAACGAAATACGCCGCTGATTGTATGGGGTGCATTAGCTCACGTGGTGGAGGGTTATTTCACAAGGCACGTACCAAACGCAGTGCCGACCAATTTATGAAGGCTAGATATAAAAGCCGCGTGGAGGACGACGTACGAGTCCAGAAGGGTTGAGTGAGATGATATGCCATCAATGATGAGGTTAGTAAGGGTTGAGGTGACATCTGAGGAACAAAAATCGGCGCCACGCTTAGTACAGATATAAACAAGCACGAACCATGCCGGCGGTGGTTGCGATACACATCTTCGATGCTATCTACAATGGTCGCAATGTTTTGTTCTGACATTCTGAGCGCGAAATAGAATTAGCGTGGACCATGACGATACAATAAGATGTTACCTGTTTATCAGACCTTTCAGTTGGCGAGTAAGTTTGAGTTGTTCCTCTGTTTCATTTGTATCGGCACTGGCTTGATTTCTCAATCCCGGCGGTATATAACGTCCTGTGAAGAAAGATGGATTCCAACCCGTGAACAGTGCGTGTAGAAAAAACTGACCAGCAGCCTTGGGTTGAGTTTCGGAAGGCTCGTCTTGTTTCGCATCTGTCATCTCATAATCATCCTCGTCCACTGAATCATCTTCGCCAGCCTCACTCCCGTCATTCCTACTGAGTTCGTCAATTCCACCCCACTCCTCATCTTCCCAAGATCCTTCACTTTCATCTTCCGCAGATGTCGATTGATCCTCATCCCCCATTTCGTCTCCCAAATCTGAGTCCTGTGTGAACTCTCAGACACGACATAACGCGTAACCTTGCAAAGCAAACTTACTGGCATCGCCGTGATGATGTTTTCGGTGAAGTCGAATAGATCTGCGCAAGGATTGTGAGATGCATTTTCGGTAAAAGATGCAACGAGAGCACACCTCCGAGTCCATCCATGTCATCATCCTTACGACGTGAACCACCACCAGTATACCCAAGCTTGGATTCGAGGTACGCGATATATGCATCATCTTCCTCTTCTTCGCGAGTTCGAGGGCCCTTCGATGCAATTTTGCTGGGTTTAGCAGTCGATTTATTCACAAGCCTCTCTAGCGCAGTGGTTTTGAATTTCTGCTTCGGCACGGACTCGGTAGTGGTGTGCGGCTCCTCGGTCCTATGACGAGATAGTACCTTGCTGGTAGCTGCATGATGTGGCTTTGAGGCAGGTGGTCGAGCAATTGGCTCTTGTGATATCTTCACGCGCTTTCTCTGCGGTGAATCGGCGTGCTCTTCCTCCGTCTTCCGTTTGGCTGAGTGGGCACTGTGTAGGAAGTGATCGGCTTTTCTCTTTTTACGTTCTACTCGCTCTTGTTTTCGCGCGTCCTTGCGTGATACATGGGAACGACCACCTTGGTGTTGATGAGAGCTCTGCTCTGGATATATTATCACGACAAACTCTGAGGCGAGGGGTATATGGGCTTACCTGAAGCGTTGATCTGCTCGAGTAAAGACTTGGGCAAGCTGATGCCTTGCTGGCGTCTCTGATCGCCCCCTGGCCGCATTAGATTTGAGGGAAATTTTGAGGTGTATTGGAATACCAAATAGGAAGGCGATCGGATGGTTGTTTGTGCTTGTTGAGCAGCACCATTAGAATTAAATAATGACAAACAAGATCCGAGTGATACGAGCAATGTCCATGAAGTATAAGTACAGAGACAATACAACAACAACAGTGCGTGATATGGATGTATGAGGGAATTATGCAAGGGTACATAGATGCAACAAAAGATTATTATCAAGAAAAAAATATCATCGCGGGTCAATAACTTCCACAACAGATTCAAGAACCACCTTGGGTCGTAACAGTATCCGCCGATCTATATGTTCTTCTGAAGCTGACATATCGCCCGTAGCCTTTCTTGCAGAGCACCGTAGGCCTAGTTCCGTTGTGCACAGAACGACACCATCCGACGATCCATAGTCTTCAAACGCATCCGTCATCTCCTGCCCGTCAAACGACTGACCGCTATCCGCAGCGATGACCTCGAAGTTCGCTGACATGATCTCCTCCTTGGTCACTTGCGCGAGCCTGCAAGCGGCCTTCGAGATACGTTTGACTTGAGCCCCGAAGCGTCCACGGAAGTTCTCGCGCGAAGCCGGATTGGGCTGCGGATTGGTGCTGCCAGAGATGAGGAAGATGTCTAGCGACCAACGGAAGATGGTTTCCTGTCATCTCGTTGATTGCGTAATCGTTGAGTTCGGGGTGAAGCTCGTGAATGTGTTTATGAGTCAGAGCTCTCCATCGCGATGAGGTTGGCTGAGGCTCTGAAGCAACATGAGTGAATTGCGAGCGAGAAATAATGTTTGGGGAACTCACCTGTCTGGAACATGTGAGTGTAGATTTGCGTCAGAGTGATGTTGGCCTTGGACTGGTAACCGATGCAAAACGATGATAGTGCTCTGGATATGCAGTACGAGATGCAACCCTGGAGAGCTAGCTGAACCAGCATAGGATCTTGGGAGTGATCCCGAGTTGCCAATAAGCAACTCAGGGCAGTGCCCAACCTCGTGGCAACTTCGGAGGAAGCTTGCGTAACCTTGGCTGAGTTGGGGCGCTGCTTCGAGAACGTGCAAAGCTCTGTGGCAGACGCAGCGAACTGAAGAATCTCAGAGTTGAGATCTTGCACGGCTTGTATGACCTGCGCGCCAGACCACAAATCAATCTTGTTCAGGAAGGTCTCTAAGCTGCGAGAGTGAGCTCGCTCTTCCTCGGAGACGGTGGACATGTTGTCCGGGTGAGGGTCGCTGCCATTGGCGCGATGATTGGCGCTGGCCTGCGATAACGTCTCGTCACGGATCTCTGACCAGTCCGCGCTCAGTCGGATCTGCTGAGATTGGGACGAGTTTGATCGGTGATGCACAGGATCACGGCTTCGTCGACGATCGATGTGCATGGAGGTACGCTCTCTTAGCTGACGCTCGGGAGAGTTCCTTTCACGCTCCTTCTTGAGTACTTGGATTTCCTGGTCTCTGACCTTCAAGAGGTCCCTGGTTTCTTTGAGGGTCTTCTCGAGGGCTCTATACCTCTCCTCCCAGCGGGCGAGTTCTGCTTGAGTTCTGGAGAGCTCATTTTTTGTGGCATCGTGTTCGCGGCGCATTGAATAAAGAGTTGAAGCAGCAGCAGAGGGTCCGAAAGAGGGTGTAGTATGACAGCGTGTGCGGTCGGCAGCATCCAAAGTGAGACGTAATAAGTCTTCGGGAGTTGATACGGGATCGAGGAGTGGGGAAAGGTCACTGGGAGTTAGTGGAAATGAGTGATCAGATGCAGAGTCGTCAGTGGTTTCAGCGCTGAAAGAGAAGGATGGAGTGCGCGAGGCAAAGAATTCGAAGGTTGATTGGTACAAGTCTTTGATATTCAAGTTAGCGATAGGGAGCATGGCGACTGAACGGACAACCAAACACCGTTGCAAGTCAGCCGGCGCCGTACTCGATAATCACTGACTCGATTATTGATGATCTCTTCGTTAGCGAAAATTTTATGGGAGATTTGAGGGTAGATATAATCACTTGAGCCTGCCTTTGCTTGCCTCCTTGGGTGACCTCTGCTGTACAAGCAAAGTCAAATGCCCTATTTCCAGCGCAGCACGAGGGTCTTCTTCTGCCTCGAGGCAGTTGCGTGCTTGTTCGTGGAAAGCCAATAGCAGAACCTGGCACCTGCTGGCAGATGTGAATACGTGATCATACTCGTGGCAATCTCCAATCATCTTTTGACTTATTCGCCCTTGTCCATACTGCTTGCACTGCCAGACACACTGCGATCATCCTCGTCGTATCCTCGTGTGGACTGCCTTGGTTCGAGTCACCCGCCCCCCGCTCCGATAGTACATATATGGCCTCGTCGTGAGTTCATATCCCCAACAATCCGACTTTTCTCGCTAGTACTGCTGTAATCTACGCGTCTCATGAAGCCAACTTCTGACACGCGAAAGCCCTATGGCGGCTCCTCGCGTGCACTCATCATTGCTCTTGACGTCGGAACCACTTTCAGTGGTGTATCATATGCCCTCCTCGAACCAGGCGAGGTCCCAAAAATTCACGGTGTCACTAGGTGAGTATCTCGTTGCATTCCGCATACCCTCTGACAGTCGCCCTTGCCCTGGGTAGATTTCCTGGTCAAGAACATGTAGCTGGCAATTCCAAGATTCCCTCAATCATGTATTATGACAAGCATGGCAGAGTCATGGCCGCTGGTGCCGAAGCAGACAATGCCTCCATAATCAGCCAGGCCGAAGACGAGGAATGGATCAAAACGGAACTGTATGTCTCCATTCCTTCCTGCGCCATCAAATTTTGATATGCCTACCAGTTTCAAGCTTCGCCTCCGGCCGAAGTCAATGAAATTGAAAATGAACGGGATGCGTCTAAGTCCGCTGCCACGCCACAAAACTCCCGTCGATGTTTTTGGAGACTTTCTTGCTTATCTCTTCAGCTGCACGAAGAGTTTTATCATAGACACGCATGCCAACGGCCAGACCTTGTGGCACCATGTCGAATCTAGCATCGAATTCGTGTTGAGTCACCCCAACGGCTGGGAAGGCGCTCAGCAGACGAAGATGCGACGCGCTGCCGTGTATGGCGGCTTAATTCCCGATACAGACGAAGGTCGTGCGCGGATCCGTTTCGTCACGGAAGGAGAAGCTAGTCTCCATGCGTGCGTCCAGAGCGGTCTCGCGGCCGATGTTCTTTCCGTGTGTATTCCGACATATCCCACACTTGAACTTCTCTGATGTTGTCCCTAGAATCCATCCAGGCACGGATTCCTCGTAGCTGATGCAGGTGGCGGCACGCTTGATATCAGTTCATATGCAGTCCGAGGAACAAATCCCCTGGTAATCGAGGAGGTGGCTCCTCCCGATTGTGAGAATGCGGTGACGCGTCCTTCTGTCTATTTTCACGTCTGATCGTTTGCTTTGGAAGGTATATTTGCCGGATCTGTGTTCGTTAGCCGAAGGGCAAGGGAGTTCCTCGAAGGTGAACTATCTTTGGCTATATTATACACAAGGCGTCATCTCATTATGTGTACAGAGAAGCTCAGAGGTTCCAAGTACGGGACTCCCGATTCGATTGACCATATCACGAAACGCTTTGATGAGACGACAAAACGATTATTCCGAGACAAGAAAGATATGCAATTCATTCCATTCGGCTCTCCGCTCGACAAAGATCCCTCAGCCGGCATTCGTGGAGGTCAGCTGAAGCTCGATGGGTAAGCACGCGAACGGATATCTATTATGATGACAATAACCATGATTGATAGCGCGGAGGTGGCACAGTTCTTCGAGCCTTCTATCCAGGCGGCAATAACCTCGATCAAAGCCCAGGTTGACGCTTCGCAAGGGATGATCAAAGTGCGTTACTCAGATCACCAACCAGCAACACGAGGTCTTAATAATAACGATCTGCTTTTCATAGTCCGTCTGGTTGGTGGGAGGATTCGCGGCCAGCTCTTGGCTCTTTACTCAGTTACAGGAACGCCTCACTCCACTGAAGATCACTGTGAGCAGGCCTGACAGCCAGACGTAAGTGACTATGATCATTCCAGTGCTTCATCTATCTGATCTCGTACAATTTAGTTCGAAAGCTGTGGCCGATGGTGCACTTGGCTTCTACTGCGATCACCATGTTTCGGCCCGGATGTCGAAATTTATGTATGGTGTGGAGTACCTGCGTGAGTATGATCCTAGTGATCCGGAGCACATGTCCCGAAGAGACAGGCTTTGCGAGCTTCCTTCTGGTCCCCGGTTACTGCCCGATGCATTTGACTGTATCCTAGCTCGGGTACGTATTCAGTGATCTTTTCACTGGAACGTGGGCTGACTTTACGAACGTGCACATTTGCAGTGTGTGAAGGTTAAGGAATCCACGGTCTTTTCGCGGAAGTATTGCACGGAACTCACGAATTTGTCGACCCTTTCCGTGTTTGAGGTGGAAATATGGTGCTATCGAGGTGGTGACACAATTCCGCAGTGGATTTTACGCCACGCAGGTGGGTAGCCCTGAACACGAGTCCGATCGCAGGCTGATCCATGGCCTTCCGTTTCTCCAGAGGATTATTCGACTTTGTGCGTAGTCCGGGCCGACCTGTCGCTCCTCAGCGGAAGTGCAGAGCCTAAACACGGCAAGAACGGCAAGACATACTGGACGATCGTGTTCAGCGTCGAGATTCACTTCGGTCTCACCGAGTTCAAAGCGCGGATAAAGTGGAATGACAACGTGCGTGATTTCCGTGTACTTTTTTTTTACGTGTGCTGAGTCGATTGCGATTAGGGGACGACCAAGTAGTATGTGAAAGTCTGTATAGAATTGGTGACATCTCTAACTCTGTCTACAGTGGACCTGCGTCTATCGTGTACAGCGAGAGCGGACATCGTGCGGATGAAGATGAACAAGATGTGTCTGAGGATGAATATGCCCCGTCGCGTTCTGCATCTGTTGCACCATCACGCTCTCATTCTGTTGCGCCGTCACGCTCTCATTCTGTCGCGGCCTCTCGCGCCGAATCTCGCGAGTCGCTGGCATCAGGCACCAGGACTCCTCTGGTGGCCTCACGAGTGGAGGCCACCTTCGTAGAAGTCCAAGAGCGTAGCCGAATGAGCGTCATCACGACTCAGTCATCCGCTTCCAAGGTAGTCACTGCTACACCTCCGACACCAACGGCCGCTGAGCGCGGGGTGAGGAGCCGCACAACGTCGACTTCTCATCATGCGCCACCAACACCCACAGCTGATCGAAGCATCCGGGAGAACGGGCGAGAACGTACTGTGTCTACCGCGTCCAAGGTCTCCACGATAGTTGCGAGCACCGTTGAGCGAGACCGCAAGATCTCAACTGCTTCTAGGGCCTCTACTTCGACTATTTCCCAGCATGTTCATGTAGCTGCTTCCCAACATGCACCCCCAGCCGCTTCCCAGCCTCCCCCTCCAGCTGTCTCCCAGCCTCCCCCTCCAGCTGTCTCCCAGCCTCCACCTCCAGCTGCCTCCCTGCCTCCACCTCCAGCTGCCTCCAAGCTTCCCCCTCCAGTTACTGTCGAAATCCGCGGACGGGAAGCTGAACCTGCTCCTAGTAAAGGCAAAGGCAAGGGGAAAAACAAGACCCCTAAGGCCACCGTACCTCCTTCCCCGATTGACCCAGCTGACACTACTGTGGGCAAGAGTCCAGGCCAGCTAGCAGAAACCTCTTACATCCGTCTGGGGCTCTGCCTCCAAGGCGAATACTCCTGGAGCCTCACCGCCCGTTCAAACATCCAGATCTCTCGACCCAACTACACCCAAGACCGAAGCTCCCCCTCCGCTGTCTCACAAAGCTACACCAAAGATCGTGGAGGTCAAGCTTTCAGAGCCACCCACGCCTGCACTCCGGGAAGCCGAGCACTCGTTACATGTCAACGTCGCCTCTGAAATATTTCAGGAGACGACGAGAGAGCTCTCGGTTGAGATTACGCAAGAGACCAGGGTGGAAGGTCCTCCATCGTCCACCACCCCGGCAGACACTGTTCCTCTTGAGCTCATCTCGACGGAAGCTCCCAGGGACCTTGCAGCCATTGCAGAGGTTCCCGAGGTTCCTGTCGAGCAGTCCACGGAGACGACTCTTACTGTCACAGAGACGCAATCCAACGTTCTGGGTATTGACGTTTCTGTGCCCTCACTCGAGCTCGATTTCACGTCAGAGGCACCAGCTGAATCAGCCGATGACACCAATGGCGATGGTTGGGGCCTTGTTGATGACGGTTGGAATGCCAATGAAGTCACTGAAGTGAAGGAGGTTGTCAGTTCTACCCCCACCTGGGGTTCCTCTGGTGGAGGTGGTGGCGGCGGATGGGGTTCCTCTGGTGGAGGCGGTGGCAGCGGATGGGGCTCCACTGTGAAGGCCAGCACCGGATGGGGGGCGGCGAAACCAAGTAGCTGGTCTATGTCAGCTGCACCCTCTTTCGGAGGCCTCGGCTCTGGTCTCGCAGGATCAATCAGTAACCTCCTCAGCGCTGAGGGCAGGAAGAGTTCCAGGCCCTCGCCGAAGCCTGAGCCATCCCCACTTCCAGTTCAACAGACCTCCTCTCTTGGAAGCCTCCTCATCGCCGAGGACAAGAGTCTCAAGTTCTCGCCGAAGCCTGACGCCTCTCCACTTCCAGTTCAACACAATCTTGCCACTGTAGGCGAGACGACACTAGTCAATGCATTGGCTGAGCCCGCGCAGACTACAGAGGAGCCTTCCGTGCCTGCGGACGCGGTACCGCCAACAACAACAGAAGAAACAGCACCACCTTCTACCGATGCAGTTACAACTACAGAGAAACCGGCAGAAGAGATTGCTCCTGTAGAAACTCCCGCTGCCGCTCCTGAGGAGCCGGCCGCTACGACTGGCGAAGGAGAGGCTAACGATGCCGAGGAAGAGAAAGAAGCGGAGAAATCCAAGGTATCTGCCCCACCGATGAAAGCAGCCAACAGCAAGGGAGGCAAAAAGAAGAAAAAGAAGTAAGGTGCTCGGGTGTGTTATGCAGGTCCCCTACTTTGTGATATTGCTCATCTACTTTACTTCTGACGGACTTGTAATACCACTATTCTTGGAGCTAATCACCTATATACCTATGTCTGCATCCGAAAGTGTGATCCTGGACTTGAGACAGTCATCATCCAGTAGAGAATCCAAACAGGCTGAGGGTCGTGAGATGAAGCCCCTGTAGTACCTAAGTAGGATACTCACGAATTTGTTGAAGGGCCTGGCACCTCGTGAGAGCACTTCTCTGACGCAAACCCAGAGTCAACTGAAATGACACTTTCTGTCTCTGACGTAGAAATATAGTATAGGCAGTCACAGTGGTGCCACATACGATTCCACAGTGGACTTTACGCCAACTACTAATCAGTAAACCGGTGAGACTCAGATATTAGTAGATATTGTAGTATTTTCCAAGCCCAATGCTTCTTTCCTGTACATTACGATACAAAGTAATATATAGCAATCTAAAGCAATGTAATCACGCCAATTCATGCTCGGTTCGGACCTATATATTGCTTTACATTACTTTACATTACTTTATATTGTTTTATAACGTCATGTATAGGAAAGAGCGTGTCGGCATAGGAATATCGGTGGTTCACCGATTTACTGAGGCTCACTAACACAATTCCGCACGCCATGCTGAATTACTGATCCATGGTCTTCTGTTATTGTAGAGGATCATGACTTTGTGTGTAGTACGGGTGACCCGACCTGTACAACGGAAGTGCAGAGCCTAAACAAGGAAAGAACGGCAAGACGATTATGTTCAGCGTCGAGATTCACCTTGGTCTCACCGATCGAGTTCAAAGCACGAACAAAGTGGAATGACAACGTACGTAATTCTATGTATTTCCCGAGTTGGTTGATTGCGGTTAGGGAACGACCAAGTAGTATGTAAAAATCTGGATGGAATCGGTAACATCTCTCACTCTGTTATAGTGGACCTGCGTCTGTCGTGTACAGCGAGAGCAGCCATCGTGCGGATGAAATGAGGACGACTATGTCGCGTTCTACATCCGTTGCGCCATCACACTCTCATTCCGTCGCTGCCTCTCGCACTAATCTTCCCAAGTCACTGGCAGGTACCGGCACTCCTTTGGGAGTCTCGCGAGTAGAGGCCACGTTAATGAAAGTCCATGAGTGTTACCTTGACTCAGTCAACCGCTCCCAAGGTGGCCACTTCACCTCCGACACCAACGGCCGCTGAGTGTGGGGTGAGAAGCATCACAATGTCAATAGGTCTCCACAATAGTTTCGAGCACTGTCGAGCGAGACCCCAAGATTTCAACTAGACCGTAAGACCACCGAACCTCCTTCCCCGGTTGACCCAGTTGACACTGCCTTGAGCAAGAGCCCAGGCCATTTAGCTACATCTGGAGTCCGGGGTTCTGCTTCCAAGGTAAATACGCCTGCGGCCTCAACGCTCATTCAAACATCCAGATCTCTCGAGCCAACTATGCCAAAAACCGAAGCTCTCCCTCCGCTGTCTCACGAAACTATGAGATATTACGGACGTCAGCTTTCAGAGTCACTGACACCTGCACTCCGGGGAGTACTTGTTACCTACGAACGTCGCCTCTGACATATTTCAGTTCTTCTGTGAGACAACGAGAGACCTCTCGATTGAGCTTAAGCAAGAAACAAGAGCGGAAGGACCTCCATCGTCTACCACGCCGACAGACACTGTTCCTCCTAAGCGGATGCTTCCAGGGATCCTGTTGCGAGTGCAGAGATTGCAGAGACGCCTGCCGAGCAGCGGAGACAACTGTCAGACGCAATCGAACGTTCTGGGTAGTGACGTTTCTGTACCCGCACTCGAGCTCCAGTCTCACAGGATCATTCGGTAACCTCCTCAGCGCTGAGTGCAGGAAGAATTCCAAGCCCTCGCCAGTAACCTCCTCATCGTTGATGACAAGAAGAATTCCGGTGAAGTCAGCTGACACATCCCCACTTCCAGTTGAACACAATCTTGTCAATGCAGGCGAGACGACACTAGTTAATACGCCGACAAAATTGGCAGGCGTAGTATCGCCAACAACAGAAGAAGAAAAAGTGTTACCTTCCACTGAAGCAGTTACAACTACAGAGAAAACGGCAGAAGAGTGAACCCCCTGTAGAAACCACCGCCACGGCTCCTGGAGTAAGGGAGGGAAAAAGAAGAAAACGATGTAAGATTCTCGGGCGTGTTATGCAGGTCCCTACTTTGTGATCTCGCTCGTGCATCACCCACTCTACTTGTGATAATGCTTAATCCCGATACCTATTGTTTCGGGAACGAGAACAACCTAAGGATCGTGTGATGAAGCCCCTCTAGAACATCGGAATCTACTCACGGAGCTGAGGGGCCTGGAAACACTGGTGGTGCTTCGAATAGCTTTCTGGGCTGCTGCTGCTGATCATGCGTCTGCCTCAGTGCTTCAAATCGCTGTTGTTTCTGTTGCGCTTGTTGTTGACCCTCTACAAGAGCACGAAGGTCCTCTATAATTTGGGTAAGGTCTGGAGATGCTGGAATGCTCCCAGTGGGAATCCTCTTGAATTCATAACCTGCTGTTTTGAGGTGCTGGCCTGCGGCGACCAAGGACGTGCCGATGAGAGCAAAATTTGGAGTGGTCATGGTGGTAAGTAAGTAGGTGTGAGTCAAGACAGGGGCATTCGATCGGTTTGGGTAATGGTAATCAAAATATTATGTAATCAGCTAGGTGACCGTCATGATTCATCTCCTTGCCCTCAAGGCGTGTAGGCGTACGCATGAAACGTCGGGGTCTGATTTGGGATGAAGCAAAAAGAAGTATGGTTGCTTGTTAGTTAGTATGCCTGAGCTCGAGCCAGGGAACATGCAAGCATCTAGGTGGTTCGTTGGTGAGCAGAGTCTTTGGTCGTGCAGAAGAGAATCGCTCACCGTATATATATATATATGTACGGACGTCTGACTCCTGGGACTGTCGCGATTCACTTTCAATAATGATGTTTCTTTATCCAATCGGGTCAGTGAAAGATGTAAGCGGAATCCGTTGATTGTCATATCAGTACACGCCCTAATCAGCGGCGAATGATAGCTCCTGTTTCTTGATCGCGAAGTTGCAAATTATTCATCACCATACGTCTACTCGCGCATGGGCATCTCCGGTCTACGTGTCTGTGCCGCCCGCCCTGCCACCTTTAGCTCCGAGTGCTAGATCACCCAGCAGCTGTCACAATGTAGCTGAGCCCCGATCACAGACACAGACCGGCCAGCCTGGGCATCCACCTCAGCTCTTCATGACTAATTTCGACTTCCCTCGCCGTCGGTCGTTTCACCCCGCCTATCGCTGAACTAAGCATGACGCGGTAAGAATGCTTGCAGATTTCACTGACATGCGCAGCCGTTTGATGCGCTGGTGGTGCCCGCGCAGATACAGAAGAGTCTCCTGTACCTGCCGAGGTACCGACAAACACGCCAGATACAGCACCGTCAATAACAACAGAAGAAAAGGCATAGCCTCCTGGACAAGTGCAGTGAAAACAGAATTCCCCTGTAGAATCCACCACTGCTTCTTACTCCTGGAGGACCAGCCGTTATGACAGGTGACGGAGAAGCAATGACGTCGAGGAAGACAAAGAGGAGGCTGATGGAAAATGAAGGTATCTGCACCACCGATGAAAAGAAGCACCAGCAAGAGAAGGGAAAAGAAAACGAAGGAGCTTGGGTGTGTTGGCAGATTGTAGTAAATCTGCCAACACACTCAAGCTCCGGCACAGATTCCCTACTTTGAGGCACTGGTCATGACTCTTTTAAATTAACCGTTTCCATCGATGCATCAACTGCAGTAAGTCCAATCATTGAACCAAGCAGGAAACCAAACCAAACGTGGAGCGGCAACGAGACGACGGGGGAACGAGGCGATCGCCGGCGCTTAGTTGCCGAGTCATAGTACACTCAAGCGAGTAAAGTATTAACGTGTTGGAATAACACGCCAAGTGATGATGACGCCTAACACTTCAGCAATACCCACGAAGGGTTGTCGCTGAATGGATTGATACCCAACGCGATCCTGCACGACGGGAGCTATATCGTGAATTACGGCAAGACCGCACACGCACCTATGTCGTTCCCTAGGACACAGCGAGACGTAGCCTTGGATTGCCATCCAAGGGTACTTATACTAAGTAAGCAAAGACCCGCGTCAACTCACGTATCATATTTTAAAAGTTTTCTTCTTTTTCGTGGAACGTTATTAACAGCAACTGACAATATCAGTCCTAGAAAGTACCTTGGAGGTCACGGGGGTTTCATGCCGTTCAATGTCTTCAAAGTTCATGTCCTGTCTGGTATTGCCGCCATACCCTTGAAATCGGCAACGTTGCATAGACAAAAATATCAAAGCAGAAAGCTATATCAGAAAGTTATGTCCGTAGACTGTATACTGCACATTTATACCACGATCACGATTGTTCTGTCGCTGCATGTAAGTTTTCGAAATTTCCAGGTGATGTTAACAGACAGACCTAACCCAGTCAAGCGCGTCAGAGTCTCCACAGATGCATCAAGGAATCGCGGGACAATACGGCAGGGAAATTCCTCCGGATGACTAGAATAACAAGAGATCAGCAGACTGTTCTCGGGGACAAATGTAATTCTACAAACATTACGAAACCAGTGGTAAACTTTGGAATGACTGGGATGTTCCTGCCGTGCTCATCCAGAGCTTCGTGGACTGAGAAATTGGCGAGGAAGCTCGCGATCCCGATCCAGAGTGACGCGTCCGCGAGATGACGTCCCGCACTAACCAACGGCTTTCAACGGAGAGTGAAGGTGCACGAATATATGCTCACCAGATCCGGCGACCCCAGCCAAAGCCTAAAGGCATCGTGTCGCTGGTGAGGGACCCATCTTCACGGAGAAATCTTTCCGGCTTGAATTTGTCAGGGCTGGGGTACTTCGTTTCATCATGTGTCATCGCCCTAAATGATTGGTCATTCCGTGAAATTCAGTAGAGGTAGTGCAGGCTTTCCATGCATTTTTAAACACGATAACCCCTGACAATGTAGGTTGTTAGTGACTATCGGTCAATCGGCATGGTACAAACCTTTAGGGATGAGATAGCCTTTGTAGACGTCACTGGTTGTTGTTGTGCTTGGGAAGCCTTGATACATTTTCAGAGGAAGGTAAAGCAATGTGATGGTGGACGGACCAAACGGAAGCGCGGGGTGCCACCTAAGTGTTTCACGCAAAATGGCTTCCACGTAAGGTAACGCAGGTCTGTCATTGAAGTCCGGGAGTCTATCTTTGCCAACAACTTGATCGATCTCCGCTTGCGCTTTGACTTGTACCTCTGGATTAAGTACCATAGCAAGAAGGAACACAAGCAATGTGGAACTGGTCTGAGCGAAGGCAAACTGATTACTATGATAAACACAAATCAGGGCGATACTGACCGTTTCAAACGCCGCTGAAGACACACAGAAAAATAAGCATCGAGAGGGGAAATTTCTGCAGCTTGAATACCTGCAAATGTAATGGCAGCAGCTTCCTTGACTGCAGTTGTAATAACGACGTCGTCTTCAGAAAGCCTCATCCTGTTCAAAGTATCAGTCACAAAACATGGCGCTGCGTCGCCGGTAGACTGTGTGCGGTTCGTCAGTTTGTTGCACCTCTATGCATGGGGTGATTTACCATCCTGTCTACGACATGTTGAAAGGGTATGTCCTTTATATCATTGCCTGCCTTCAAACACTCCATTGACGCTCGCTTGAATGCGGCACCAGGAAACCAGCTAGGTAGCTTCAAAACTAGAACGACCGTTGAGATGTAAAGACAGTCCATCATTGCATGTGCGAACATACGGAAAGGGAATGTTTCCATGAGCGCAGTGGCACCGGGCGACAAAGCGTTGACCACTAGTTCACAGTACTTTTCCATGACGTGGGCGATGGGGTCGTCCTTGGTTTTCACTTCATAATCGTATGCAATAGACAGTACAAATGAAAGACTGAACCTGATAAAAATAAGCCTGAGCAGAGCAGCAGAACAAACTGTTGCAACCAACATCTGAAAATGCCTTGCATAATTGCCAGGATCTTGTAGAAAACTGAACAACATTTTGTGGGCGCAACGGAGTTGCATAGCATGATGGGCGGGTATCTCAGCTTGACGAAATGCCTGATTAAAAATTCGTCGGTGAAGGCGCCACCTGCTGGACATCAGACACGTCAACATAGCATATAATAGTATATTACCTGTCTCCGTACGGCATGAGCCCTGCGTTGAAGTCCGAAGCGAAGCTGACGATATCTTCGTGATAGATGCGTAGTGATACTCCAATATGACACTCACGGTTCGTAAACAATCGACTGGGGTTTATCCGAATATATGGTGGAACGCCCTTCAAAGAGGTCTTTCGCGACCTCCTCAGAGTTAATGACAACGACATGCTTGTTAAGCAGACGAGCATAAATGATGTCGCCTGGAGAAAACATGAGTCGATTATGAACAGATCCTCGTCAAGATGTGCCAACCGTATGTGGATCTCCAGTCATTGAAGGTGAGCCAAGGCCGAGCGGCATCAAGACTGAGAACATTTCCCACTATTGGGAGAGGAGTAGGACCAGGCGGCAGCGGGGGACGCGAATGATCCCAATACCTTCGAACACAGCTTATAAAGCTAGTGCTAAGGCCGATGTGGCCAAGTAAAGACCAGGTCCATCATTGAGCATTGTTGGAAGTATTTCTGAGAGTACCCAAAGGAAGAGGGTGATTGAAGTGTATATATACTTGTGTCGAGAAATTTACGGCGGCGCTCAGCCACTTAGCACTGAGCCATCCAAACGAATTCTGATCGACGATGTCGGAGAACCAAACCAAGGTCCGAATAACAACTAGTAAGACCAATAAGAAACAGAAGTGACACATAAGCTACGCGAAGTGCATACCAGAAAGGGTTTCCTCAACCGCGACCCGTGTAGCTGCCGCTGCTTTAGCTCGAATATCGGTCTTGCGAAATTCTGATCAGTGACATGGCATTATATCTCGGTCATGAATATCTCATGCATGCAAAATTATAGAGCGATATCATGGTCCTGCACAAGAAGGATGTATCTTGAAAGAGCGGCTGCGTGAGCAATGGTTATAATCAGTATGTAGAGGATCTTGAGAGATATCAAACTCACTGTCGCGGCCTTGCATGGTACCTGACGACGTGAGGTAAGTACATCGTGGTCTTTGGAATGCTTACCCATTAAAAATGCAGACAATGAAGTAAAGGGGAACGTGAAGCGTATTAGCAACAGCCAAAAACAGATCGCGGTTCTCCAGTTGGCCAAAATTCATGCGTGCAACGGAAGATGCCGGTATCGTCTCAGCACTGAATGTACATGATCGCGCTGTTAACCAACTGTTAACACATGGATTTTGAAACACAGTAAGAGTGAACAGAAACAAGTTTACTTGAGACGGAGCAAAATGGATGACCAACTCTCTGCGAACACGCTTGCACATTTGCTGCACAACCTTTGCAGATGGGAAAGCAGTTTGCAAATACTCGGACAATCAGTTCTTTCACCCAGC
Organism: Suillus ampliporus; assembly: GCA_016584345.1. Classification (NCBI taxonomy): domain Eukaryota; kingdom Fungi; phylum Basidiomycota; class Agaricomycetes; order Boletales; family Suillaceae; genus Suillus; species Suillus ampliporus. The sequence goes on along the minus strand of JABCPV010000014.1, from coordinate 178,912 downwards.
CAGGGGAGGTTCAACCGACCCCGCTGAAGGGCGCTCAGCAGGTCCCAGTACTTACCAGGGGGCTATTACATAAATACCATTCACCAAAGATGAACACCTTCCATTTTGGTATAGAGACTAATGGATTGCTAAGCGCTAAGCTCTTAGCTGAGGGTAGTACCCTACTTACTAGTCATGCATCCAGTTGCGACCACTGTTTACAAGATCTCAACTGTGTCTAGTAGTACTGTCTCCGCTTCGGTTGTTTCCTAGCATGCCCATCCTCCAGCTGCCTCCCAACCTACACCTCCACTTAGTGCCGAAACCCGTGGACGGGAGGCCGAACTGCTAAAAGCAAAGGCAAGGGGAAAAAACAAGACCCGTAAGACCACCGTACCCCCTTCCCCGATTCACCCAGCTGACACTACCGTGGACAAGAGTCCTGCCTAGCTAGCAGAAAGCCTACATCCGTCTGGGGCTCAGTGCTCAGCCTCCAAGGGGAATATGGCCTCACCGCTCGTTCAAACATCCAGATCCCTCGAGCTAACAACGCTGAAAGCTGACGCTCCCTCTCCGCTGTCTCACAAAGCTGTGCCACACTTTGACTATGGACGTCACGCTCTCAGAGACATCTAAGTACGGAAACAATCGACCATTCTGCAACCTTCTTGCTTGCCAGATTTTTTAAGGTTCGGCAGTGCTAAAGCGACTCCTGAGTCGATAGTCAGAGGCTAGATGAGATGTCAGTCAGGGGGGTCTATGACTTACCGGTCATTGAGCTAAGACGGCTGCTATATCGATCGTCATGGGACTCAATGGCCCTTGACTTAGCAGCCGCTTCAGCACTACCGAACCTCGACAATCTTGGCCTGGAAGAGGTCCCAGGGCTTCCAGCAAAGCAGCCAACGACCGCACACGAGTCCCAGATCTCTTCTCGCAGGAACGTTCCCCTCCACCTCTTTGCTTGCACTCTATCAAGCCCAAGGCCAAAGGACAAGACCTTAAGCACCACGTCCTTACACTTGGGGAGATTTCGCAGACGTTCGAGCTTACCTAGCCAGTTCCGGGAAAGTTCTTGTCACATCAGTTCACTCATGTAGGCGGTCACAGCAAGAAGAGACGAGTACGATCATGATTCATTACGGGTCGCAAAGTAAGTAGCAATGGAGGAATAGGCTTGAGGTTCGGCAGCGCTAAGGCGGCCACTAGTTCGGGTTGGCTGTAATGCGCAAGAGGCCATCGTGCGAGGGGCTGTTGCAGAATACAGTCAGCCAGCCAGTCAGCAAGAAGAGAACGGGTTATAAGTAGCTGCAACGGGGGATCCATAACATGTAGAGTAAGCAAGGTATACGTATATGTAGGTCCAATAAAACAATTATTCAAAAGCAAAGTAAAACAAAACACTGCTACCTACGGACCATCCCAACACTCCGATTACTGATCCCTTGTTCGAAACTGTGCTTCCTCCGTCTATCATTATCAGCCGGAGACGGCACGCCAGACTTCAGGCTCGTAACGCTCGCATTCTTCTTCGCGTCCAACGAAAATGCCGCGCCCACTGCGGGCATGCTCAGCCGCCGTATCCAGCCTCTGGGCTTCTCGGGGCGCAAGAGAATGGGAGGTTCTGGAGGTCGCAGGTCGCGAGGGGAGGGCGAAACCTCTGGCATCTTGTATTTGGTAACAGAACAACTACCACAGCCACAAAACGGTGCGTGACCCTTTGCAGGCAGGGGTGAAGACGGTTGGGAGCGCGACGGAGACTGAGAACCCCGTTGGCGCGGTGAAGCCACAGTAGGCGTCGAACTTGGTGGTGGCACGAGGTGTGAAGTGCTTTGCGAGCCACGTTTATGCTGAAATGGCGTTGAACGCGGCCCTTTGAGCGTGTCACTCGTACTCGTATTGACAACGTCGCTCCGTGCGTCGAGGAACTGCATTCGATCGCGTTCAAAATCGCGTGTTTTCTGATTTAGTTCCCGTTCCCGCTGTCGGAGCTCGTACTCTTTCTCCTTGAGCTCCAGCTCTGTTAGCTCTTCTATGCGTTGTCTCCGCCTTCGAATTTCTTCTTCGCCGATGGAGGAAGTAGGAGGGTCTTGATTGACCGCATATCTATCGGCGGTGGGCGAACCATTACTGCGTCGAGGAGTCATGGGCTCATCGATAGGCTGATACCTGGAAGCGAGGTCCGAAACGCTCATCGGCAACCGCGGCACATCTTTCGGCACCTGAGACGAAGGCTCGATCTGAAAGAGAGAAAAAATCAGCCCAACATATCAACAACCAAATATCATACACTAACCGTGCGACTGTAGCGATTGCGCATGGCTGCAACGACGCTTACATTGCTCACAGAACTGTCAGTGCGCTCAAGCGCCCTCTTGGCGGCATCAATACTTCGGCTCTTAAATGCGCTGCGGCTCTCCGCTGAAGCACCGAACTCGCCTGGGGGAGGTTGCTCGGGTTGCTTGCTGACGAGCGTTTTCTCGCTTGAAATTGCTTGTGCGATCAGGGACGGCTGGTGAGGTTTTGCTTCCTCGCGGGACTGCTCCAAGACCTTCTGGCTACCCATCGACACCACCGATCCAACTTTTTCATGTGGCATTCTCTCTTCAGGATGGTTATCAGAGTACATATACTGCGAAGATGGAGGCGTAATCGGTCCCTGAGACGCAGAAGCCGACCTGAAGCTATCAGCGAACGTAGGCGTATCAGAAAGCGTACTCTCGATCGGTTTCGGAGATTCCGAAAGTAAGTAGGTCTGTTGAGCAGTTTGATTTGGTTGGGGAACCTGCAAACTCTGCATTTGCGTTCTCTGACGATGTAGCTCTGCTTCATTGGCAGCTAGAGGGACAGGGAAATGTGTTGGGGGGAAGGGGAACGCAGAGAGTGTCGTAATCGAATTAATGGAGCCCTGATTGTGCTCGTTGGAGCTGAATGGCGGGCGAGGGCGTTCGAGGTCGACGGAATGATTTTGTGATGGAAAGGAGAGTGAAGCTGGGTATTGTTGTTTGCCAGGGGGGGTATTTTGACCCCATTCAGTCACACCCCAATTTGGAGGCTGTGTTTGAGCAGGTGGAGGTGATACGTCCCGAAGATCATCGGGTAGGGGATCCGTCCATGCGCCTTCACAGAGAGCTCGCCATTCGCCGAGTGGTCCGATAGATGGGGAGAACCGACGGATGCTTTCGCAAGTTCGGACCCATTCCGCATCCGCAACTCTTGAAAGGCAAGCCGCTACGCTGTACGTAGTCAACGTATGTTGCTGCGTCACGAGCAGGGCATGATTGCTGTCAGATGCATAGTCACAACTCACAGCCAAACATTTCCGATAGTCATACGAACAACTCACTATTTCTCTTGAGACATCTCAGGACCAAGCACGCTGAGGAGATTGACATAACGTGCATGCTCCTCGCCAGCATCGCGTGCGCTCTTCTTAGCCTTCTTCTCGTATGCCTGACCTTACATGAATCGTTTAGACAACGCAGGTCACACGGAGAACGGCAATATGATAGAAGTACCAGCTTGCTTGATGCGAGCGTTTGAATCATTCATACGCTCGTCGTGAGCTTTCTCTTCTTTCTTTAGTCGTTCCATGAGCGTTGGTGGAGTGCAGAATGGGAGGGACGTACTGCGAGCTTCTTCAACCATTTCTTCACCTCAGAACTGATCCCATCACATTCCTTGTTAGCTATCTTTGCGAACTTGGCGTCCACGTCGGAAAGGACGTCGAATATGCTCGCGCTAGCGGTCAAAGCGTTGGCTGCCCGAGTTTCGTGAGAACGTGATATTGGATTGACAGCCAAAACCAGAGCGAGCTCACCTGCAACCTCACCGGTCGTCTTGAGACCAGCGGCTTCCTTGAGAGCCTTTGAGAGCTTCTTCTGTAATGCGACGATAGCTCCTGCAGCCTCGCAATAGTCATTGAGCATATTCACGAGTGTCTCGAGCGTTCGGCATGATTTGTGGATATCTTGTCGTTCTGCGAGCTGCGGGGTGGAGTTGGTGCCAGACATTAATTGGGGAATCTCTCTGGATGTGCTCGAGATGGGGAAGTAGAATATTAAGACTTTGCTCCCTGCTCACGCCTGCACAGTGCAGTCAGCTGTCTCCCGCATCGGTGACTGCTGGTGAGAGAAGACGATCGGACTTTGAATTGATACAAGAAACCGATAAGATAATGTTGAACGAGCATGCTAGTCATACACCATATACTACAGTAGATCATGATATATCGATAGTTGTGTGAGGTCCAGCTAGAGGAATGCAATGCATATGTGAAATGTGTGGTACATATTTGACTGTGGCGGGAGCGTAGATGGATGTATAAGGGAGGTCAGCACGAACTAGTAGGAGTGAGGCGTGTAGTCCTTCCTTTCAATGGGACCTAGTCTCGTCGGAATGATATTCTGTACTTTGACTAAATTCATCAACGATTTCGACTTCTGCAACGTGGGCGCATGCCTTACCTTGACGACTTCATACGAAACAAGCGTTTCCAGGACTGCCGTCTGGACCGAGAATCGGTGCCAGGATGGATTGGAATGATGAATTTGCTTCGAGGTGGCGAATGGGACACGAGCGGGTGCTAGTCGCAAAATCAGAGTCAGAAGTGCGCCACATAGGAGAGAAGTGGGTACATACATCGAGTGAGCATGTTTCGAAATTCCTTTGTTCTTTCAGTCCTTGTTGGACGTGCCCGTGATCTGAAGGGTCGTACTGAATGTCTCATGAGAACTGCGATATGCCAGTCAAGAATACTAGACTTACATCTGAAGCGTCAGATGCGAAATATACACATTGCACCCTGGTCAGCAGCGCATAATGGTCGCTGATCCACCTCCTCCGTGTCGGTTTCCCGTATTTCTTTCCAATAGCAATCTTCTTTGGGGTATCCATGAAGAAGCCTGGACGCGGCGTATAGACCAACTTGTCCAGTCTCCCAGGTGCGAATGGAGAACGAGGCTGATACCCCCAAGTGAAGCCCCTCTCATCCGCATCATCACCGTTCCATGCATCCCACAAACCAACAGATTCTACCACTGCGGAGTCGTTGGGTGTAATAGCATTAAAATCACCTCCAACGACTCCTCCGAACAGCCCATCCTGCGTTAAAGCATCAGCGACGAGCTTGAGTTGTTTCTCCCTCATTGATGCGCCGTCGGGTAAAGGCTCAAGGTGGGTGTTAGCAATTCGCAAGGTCACGGTAGACTCAGATGACTGGGGGGCTTGCGTTGCGTCGAGTAGACCGCTTAGCTTGACATCTACAAAAATAGCATGGCGCTGCAACTCAGAGCAGCCGAAATGAATGGAAAACGACTTTGTGATGCGGAGGGAACGAGAGACGAGGGTAACAGTGCCATACTTGGCAAGCTTAGGCCAGGCATCTGTGGTGGAGGGAATGACGACGAAGAAATTCTGCACCCACTTGTTGTGGAGAATGGTAGTGAATGCAGTTGCCAGTACGCCTTGGAGGAGGATAGCGCATGGTTCAGGACATTTGCGATTTGACCTGCATTTGAAGACTTGGTGTTGGAGATACGAGAGAGCAGCGTCTAGGCGAAGCTCTGCTTCTGGCCTCATGCAGTCAATGTTCCATGATACTACACGGATGAATGTGGGGATGTCCTCTGCCGCCGCTATCTCCTGACTTTGACCTGTAAGCCATTGTTTCGATTTTGCCAAGTAATGCGCTGGATGAACGTCTCGATGAACGTCAGTCATGGCCCTCTTTCGAAGGGCATGCGCAAGTACTCAGGTGTAGTCGAAAACTCGTCTGTCGATGGTAGTAGGAGCTGTGTTGCACAGCCAATCATAACGCGTGTAACTTTCCTCAAGCCGATCAATGTCCCATCACAGTCGTGACCAAGTCGTGACACGAGGACCTTGAGTATCATTTTATTTCGATGTCGTCCCCAGTCGCGAAGCCACCTTGCAATATTACGGACACAGAGTGGGCCACTCGCAGGATCCACTGCAGCCAGCTCACAGGTGAAGCGGAACGCATGCTAAAGGGAACTGGCTCTACTGTCGTGCCTCTATCTTCCCAAAAATATCGTAGTACGTGTCTTCAAGTACACCCCCTATTGACCCAGACCTTCAAGTTGCGGCATTCCGCTTCAGAAGTTTACACAGATCGCAACTCATTTATGCCCGATGACGGGTGACTCACCGTCGTGCTAGTGATCTTTGATCCTGAGACTAATGAAACGAAGCCAGAGCTGTACAACGTCATTCACGTCGATTACGAGCAAAATTCGTCACCGATAGCACAGTTGGAGGCCGCCGTCGTGGCCGCGTATCGGGGCGCATATCGGTCATTATCGTGGGCTCATGACGAATGTGCGTCTCCCAAATATAACTTTCATATTGCTTCTTAATATTTCAACACCGAGAGTCGTATCCTCGGGAGAAACAGGGTTCTTCCCTATTTCAGGAGGTTATCCCCTCCAGTTGAGGATAGTTTGCTGATTTCATTCAGACTGATTGCGGTCATATGGGTCGCTCTAGCCTTTCACCCATAGATGATGGGAGACCAGACATGGAATGGTTACGAGACCTATCTGTCCTTCTGGAAAGCAGAGGTCCTTCTTTCATCATCATCATCATCATCATAAGAAGATTCACTAAGCTTGCCAACCTGATCTTGACGATTTGATCGAGTTCATGTGCCTCAGTGCTATCAGTAAAGACCATTATCACCCCATACTCATCGTCGCGATTAAGCCACACAATCACGGCGAGAATTACATGTCTGAGAAATAAAACTTGTCTGAGTCGGCTATGCTAGCACGTGCACTTGTAAAAGCTATACGCCTCCCAACCAGAGCAAGCAGGTTTCCGTATTGTTCGAATCAGAGAAGTTGTAGTTTAAATATTCGTGGGTTGGCGCTTACAATAACTTTGTGATCGACCTGCAAAAATCGAAGGGGAGCGCTAACGGTGAATGGCTTTGTCCATGAGCCCTGGCTCGAGCAGTCCTCAGTGGGATAATCGTCATCGTGGCTTTATTTCACCCGCTGAACTACAACAGCTCAGACAAGCTAGTCCAGGTAGAGGAGCCGATCCGATACACGAGTTTCAAGCACGACAACCTGCAACCAGTCCTCCAGGCGATCACGATTCAAACCCTAGCGCGGGAGGGGGGACATTAGTAGTAGGAACTCAACAGGAGGAACAACAGTCTGGCTCGTCTCGACCTGCTCAACAACAATCAGCAGCAGCTATGTCGCACACTCGCACAACATCTTTCTTTTCCTTTCGCAAGATACACTCTAGTGACGCACATGATCACCAGCAGAACTTGCAGTCTACAGTTAACAACCGCCGCCCAAGCACCGGCGCGCCTGACCGCGACTTTGCCCCTCAAAACAATCAACAGCGCGCTCAAACAATGGGTCCAATGCGTTCCTCCCCAGAGAAGCAGGACGGACCCACTCAACAACAGACAGACATGGTTGAAGCAGTCCGCAGAACATCTATCTCTACCCCTCCTCTTCACCCTGAAATACGCTCCATTGTTCAGCTCACTGTCGCGCACGCACGGAAGGTATACTTCAGCGGCCCACTGGTAAAACACATACAGCGCCAACCTGATGGCCAACGTCCCAAAGATGATGGATGGACCGAGGTGTGGGCACAACTTGGCGGCACAACGTTGAGCATTTGGGATATGAAGGAGGTTGAGGAAGCCAACAAGAAAGGGCTAGAGGTCCCTCCTACGTATGTAAATATAACAGACGCCGTGAGTTTACTGGTCTCTCTTACCATGCTGGTAGTAATGACGCTGGGTGCAGTTCGTTCACGTATTAGGTTCAGTTACTGTCCCTGAGACTCCAAATCACCCACGAAAGACATACTCGAATGTCCTCACCCTCAACACAGCAGGCTCCAATTTGCTCTTGTTCAGCTGCCCGTCCATGCAGGCTTTGCTATCATGGGCAACCGCTCTACGATTATCTGCATGGGAAAAGTCTCGTCTCGAAGAAATGTATACTGCTCATTTGATACGCATAACACTGCTTGAAGGTGTGTTCCCTCACTCGAACTCATGACCATCTTCGCCCCTGACTATCTCTCAGGCAAAGACACCCGCTCTACCCTCGTTCGTGGTCGAATGGAGGGGTGGGTGCTCATCCGCGTCGCTGGACAAACGGACTGGAAACACTTGTGGATGGTTATCTCCGGGTCGTCGCATTCTTCGTCCACCGATCCTGGAACCCCGTCTACTACTACTGGTAGTGGACCTACTCCCAAGAAGCGCATGTCAAATCTCTTCTCGCGGGAGCACTCCCCAGACCCACTCCCCTCCAAGCCTCTGCTTGCACTCTATGCAGGCCCAAAACCAAAGGACAAGAAGCACCCTCTTCTGACGCTTAGGGAGGTTTCGCAGGCGTTCGCGGTGTATCCAGAGCGGCCGGAGTTGATCAACCGCAGCACGCTTATGAAGCTTGAGGGCCTGCTTGGCGAAGAGGATATGGCAGGTGGGATGAAACGAAGGGAGGGGTGGATGCTTATCATGCCTCAGCTCGAGGCAGGGAACACGCAAGCATCCGAGATGCTCAAGTGGCTCGTTGGTGGGTAGAGTATCTCAGTCACGCAGAACATAATGGCTCACTCTTTATATAGCGCTTCACGACGCCTTTGAGCTATACGGACGTCCGAAAGTATACACCTGGGACCCTCGTGATCCAATTTCACTGATGTTTGCTTATCCAGTCAGTCCAAGCAAAGATGTAAGTCCAATTTGCCTGTCACGTCAGTTCACTAACGTATTGGACGATAGCTCCTGTTCCTTGATCGCGAAGTTGCAGAGTCTATGGATCCACGTGACGATCGTACATCTATCATTCGTAATCGTCTGCTCAACATCCTCCACTCGCGCATGCCCGCGCATGGGCCGCCCGCCTTGCCACCTATGGGTATAGGTGCTGAATCAAACCATCCACTGCAACAGCCACCCCAAAATATAGTTCAACAGCCCCAATCACAGACACAGGATGGCCAGTCTGGCTATTTCCCCGCGATTAATTTCGACTTGCCCTCTCCACCGGACCTCACTGTCGGTCGCGTTCTCTCTCCCATTACGGAACGGAGCATGACACGTGAAACGCTTGCGGATTTTGCTCATACGCACAGCCGCTCGATGTCGAATGAGCATCACGGGCCTGAGCCGATGATGATCAGCAACTCGATGTCGAGTGAGAAGCCAGATTCGTTGGTTCAGTCGATGAGCAGCGGGCACCAGGACTTTGCGTCGCGTTCCATGTCCGAACATAGCCAGCAGCATCTGCTTTCTCCACTCACTTCGTTGAACCCAGTCCTAGAAAATGTATCTGGGACTGGTTCAATGACAGGGCTTCCACTGACTGGAAGCCCGCCTCCTAGGACGAGCTCCCGTTCCGAGTCAAAATTTACGCCGAGCTTGGAGACTGCTCAAACGAAGAGCACCGAGGCGTCAACCAGTGCGAGTGTGGATGTTGGCGGGTTCAGACTTCCTCTCACACCCGAGTCTCCTGGGTCACCTACGTTTTCTACGGGCTCGACAAGTCCCAGCTCAGGAATGGGCAGGCCGACCTCGCCAGGGATGTCTTTATCGTCCCTTGTTGCTCCTGTACCTATTAGGTCACCGGCTTCTAGATCTCCCCCTCCTGCCTCGAGACCGCTTTCGAATCTCATATCACCTTACTCTCCCAAAGGGAAGGAGAAGGAGTTACCTTCTATTCAAGATGTACAAGATTCATTGCAACTGCCGCCTCGAGCACTATCTCCGCCTGTAACTTTGCCGTTGCGTAATGCAGGCTCACCACCCCTGCCTCCCAAAGCGCAGTCACCTACCCCATCAGCAAGGTTGCCTGTTGCTGTAGCACCGGTCCCTATTGTTCCCACACAGCCCTGTCCACCAGTGCAAGACTCTCAGAGTATCCTTTCAGATGCTCTTTTCTTCATGCAACAACTTGGTGATAAACCAAAGAACCCACCGCGGCGCGTACCAACAACCATTTCGGAAACAACAAACTCCGACGACAGCTCAGTGTCTGACAAACCCGTGCGCTCAGCGCGTCGGGGACCGCCGATGTCATTCTCGGAGTTGGGAAGGGCGGACGCTAATATTAGCGAACCTGCCATGATTGGCTCGCGGCCTTCCCTCGGACGTAAGCCGTCCGGAGCACGTGTTCAACCCATTCCTAGCCGAGGAGGACTAAATGTGGAAGCCGCATTGGTTTCCTCACCTTCTTTAGAGCACGTTCACGTTCACACCAGCGGCCAGGTCATGGCTGATTCGCAGCAGAAGATTATCCAAAAGCAGAACAGCGGTGACGACGTTAATGCCGATGCACTTGCGGCGTTGTCTTTCCTTGATGGTGCACCAGAGGCACCACCACCCTTCGCTGCTGCACCCCAGCCGCCCCCGCCGCCAGAACAGGACGTGTCATCTGAGCCTACGATCGAGGGAAGCGCTGCATCTGAAAGCTCGGATGGTGTCACGCAGTACAGGTCGTCGTTTGCGCCGTCCAAGCAGGCTGCACAACGAAAAGCGCGTGCACAGGCGCAGCACCAGGCAGTGCTGCATAAGCCTGGGAGAGCGAATGGCAAGCGAGTCACGCCTGGGAATCGGCTCGCGGGGTGGAATGAGAGTAGCGATGAAGAAGAAGAGGAGGAAGAAGAAGAGGACGACGAGGATGCCGATTCTGATGAGGAACCACCTTCCACGTCTGAGAGCAAAAGGCCAGGTCCTGTCGCGCCTGTACCGGTTGCGCCTATCAGACCTCTGCGGCCTGGTAGCGCGGGGCGTCCTGGCAGTGCGGGTCGTCCTGGCAGCGCGGGACGTGCTGTGACGCCAGGAGAACAAGCAACGGACGCGAATCCATACGCGCAGTTACGACAACCTCGTAATCTGCCGCCGGTTCCGAGGCCGATGACACAAGGTCAGTAGCATCTGTCTTCATTGTATTTTTCATGCATTCTAAGTTGTCCTTGTAACAGGCGGTGTGCCAGACGACTACATGAATGCTATGCCACCGCCTCGACGACTCACATCCGATCAGCATATGCGAACACTAGATGATGCACCTCACCTGCGCCCTCAGTCTGAATATACTTCCCAGGTCCTTCGTCCACAGGCGGACTTTAATCAACACGCTGCCACCCGTCAGAGTATTTGGACACAGGTTCTTGATTCTGGTCGCACGCCTGGTTCTCATCCACAACCTGAAACTCCCCAGCACCGAGACCCTTTCATCCAGTTGGAGCCCGCCTCTCATTCCATGACGAAAGCCTTTACTCCACATGGTCTGCTATCTGCTGGGATGCAGGACAAGCAGGACCGGTCAGCCAAGAGACAAGAAGAGCTTGCACGAGAAACTGGTGCCTCCCTCATCAATGTCCCTAACAAACCACCACCTCCTCAGACAGGTCTCTTGGGCGCAATCACTGCTCATGAGCGCGAGCGCAAACGTGAGGGCGGCGTCGGTGCTGCTCTGACGGAGCGTGAGCGTGAAAAGAGGCTCGCTGAAGACCGACAGCGCAAGATTGACGAGTTCCAACGCAGTCAACTGGAGATGCAGGGCATGTACGGGGGTGGTCAGCAGTACCCCAACATGATGGGGAACCCGATGATGGGCAATCCTATGATGATGGGGATGAACCCCATGATGACCGGTGGGAACCCCATGATGGCTGCCGCCAACCCCATGATGAACGGTGCCAACCCTATGATGACCGGCGTCAACCCTATGATGACAGGTGGATATATGGGCTACCCGAATATGATGCCAGGATTTGGGCATCCACAGTTCTATGCGCAGCAGGCGGCTCAAGCTGCTTACCAACAAGCGATGATAGCCGCATACTCCTCTGCTGGGTCACATGTCGGCGATGGGATGCATCCCACGCCCATGAATCCCATGATGACCGGTGGTGGGATGGGCTACGATCCTCGTATGTCGATGATAGGCGTGCCGATGATGGCCAACCCCATGGCCAACCCCATGGGCATGGGTCATATGGGAGGTGGTATGGGCATGGGCATGGGAGGCGGTGCCATGGGAGCTATGGGAAGCAACGGCATGGGAAGTACGGGAGGCTTGGGAGGTATGGGTATGCAGATGACCGGTGGTTCGGCATTCGACGCACGTTATTCTCCAGCTAATATGGAAGACCTCCGTCCACCCGGCTCACTCGCGCATGGTCAACGTACTGGCCACAGCTCATCTCGTAACAGCTCGGCTGGTCAAGGATCGCCCGCAGGACCACGCCCCGTCGATGCACGCGACAGCCCCAAAAGCTGATCTGCAGCTTCTCGTTTCTAAGCTTCTTCTCGGTCAGGCAAGGACAGCAGTTAATTCATACACTCTTTTTATGAAGTTTACGACCATAAAATGCCGTTTGCCTAGTTTATCAATCTTCATAGCTTCCTCATGGACTTGGTCATCTCAATTTATCTTCTGCATAGTTATATCTGGGTCCCGGACGAAAATTGTTACGTCGTATACGTAGTATCAGGTGTATCTGTGTAATGCCTGTTTTTTCACTGGTGAACGTTGCGCTCGGATCACTTCCAGTTCCAATGAGGATGCAATATCCGACAACGGGCCACAGCCCACGTGAGCTCGGATCAGGAGTCTTGTCCGAAAGTGACTCTGAGTCAACCAGCACCGCTCATTAACGTTCGTCGACGTTTCTACGTCAATGCACTTACACTCACTTCCTTAGAAGACTGAAAGATGGGTGTGAAGTCACTATGGGACCTCTTGGCCCCAGTGGGCCGCCCAGTACCGTATGTACTCTTAATGACTTCCGAGGTTCCAGGCTTAAACGTTGCATTTGTATCAGGCTTGAGACCATTGAAGGGAAAGTGCTCGCAATTGATTCTAGTATTTGGATCTACCAGTTTCAAGCTACTATGCGTGACAAGGATGGACGTGCGTTGATTAACGCACACGTGCTTGGTTTCTTCCGACGTATCTGCAAGTTATTGTTCTATGGGATTCGCCCAGTCTTCGTCTTTGATGGAGGAGCACCTGTGCTCAAGAGAAACACGATTGTATAACACTCTTGCCTTCTGTTTATCGCAATGCTGATGGTACGGCATAGATGGAGCGCAAGAAGAAGAAGAGCGGTGCTGCTGCAACTCACGCCAAGCTTGCGGAGAGGCTGCTGGCGGCCCACATGAGACGGGAGGCATTGGTACATGCTCAAGCATCACAGTATGCGACCTATTGTATCCTGAACGAATGTGCATATGCTCATATCTGTGAGCCAGCCCCCCAACTTCCAAGGGCAAACAGAAAGCGCCCTCAGGACCTGTGGTCCTAGATGAGAATGCAGTTTATCTGGAGGACATTGATGGCTCTGCACCGAAGACGCCGGCAAAGAAGAAAGCAGAACAAACACCTCCTTCGTCAAAGAAGAAGGCCCGCTTTTATGATCACGATCCGTACAGGCTTCCAGAAGTGGACCTCCAAGAGCGCGTGGCGAAAGCTACTAGTTCGCAAGCTCCGGACCCGCGACTCGCCACAGAGGAAGAGCTTCGAGCATTCATTGAGGACATGCGTCCAGAAGACTTTGATGTCACTTCTCCAGCATTTCGGGAGCTACCCACAGAAGTTCAGTATGAAATTGTTGGTGACCTCCGGTTGAAGTCACGTCAGACATCGTACATGCGCCTGCAGAATATGCTACGGAAGGCAGCGACACCCCTCGACTTCTCACGAGAACAGATTAAAAATCTCAAGCAACGAAATGCTCTGACACAGCAACTCTTAACGACAACCGACAGTATCGGTAAAGCACACATCACCATTCCTGTTCGAATTGCTAGTGAGCGCAATCGAGAGTATGTCCTTGTCAAGAACGAAGGGGCAGATGGCGGTTGGGTCTTGGGCATTCGGGACGACGGCACACGGTCAAAACCCATTGAAATTGATCAAGACGAGCCCAAGCTTCAAGGCGACAGCGATGATGATATGGAGATGGAGGAAGTCAGTATGTACGCTACCAGCATGTTTCATTATTATCGACCATCCGTTGATTGTATTATCAGACCAGGTGGTGGAGCCCCTGACCCCGATCTTCGGGAGTTCCAGTCAAGTATGGCATTGCACGCCATAGGTAATCGCTCTCAGCCGTCCGTGCCAAAACCTGTTCAGAGGCGAACCAAGTCGAAGCCTTTATTTGACCCGGATGATGACGACGACGACGACGACACATTCAGACCTCTGATTCACGACGAATTGGAAGACATCGACGATCCTGAGCTTGCCCTTGCAATTCAAGCTTCACTGAAAGATCGTGTTGATCATAACCCTAGTACGTCTTTCCAGAGGAGCGATACGGTGAAATTTAACCTCCACCTCAGAACCTTCTCCCTCCAAACCCAGTCCTCCTGCGACTCCTTGGTCAAAACTTGCTCTTCTAACCCACGACTCTGATGACGACCTATACGCGTCCCCTTCTCGGCTGGAGACTGTACTTTCAATAGCAGGGGCCGGTCCAGTGCCAAGGATATCCGGAACTATACACGATCTTCCGTCACAGATGTCGTTTGGGAAGGCGGCTTTACTGGTGTCACCGAAGATAGCTTCCCGTCCTATGCCATCCGTTCGATTACCCTCATCAGAATCAGATGAGAGCATGGATGAAGCATTGTCTGTACAGTCTCTCGAGGCCCCACACAGAATACCGTCGCCTGTTGCTGCCACCACCCACGTCGAGCCACCTCCCTCACCCCAAGTTTGGCAGGATGCTGCACAAGATTCGGATGACGACATGGAAGAAGTTGCGGTTATTGCTCAAGGTCACGTTGAGGAATTACCCGAGAGTTCTGTACCTGTGACGCTCTCAGCACCAGAAGTTCTCGACGTGGCAAAAGAACGACGATCAATCTCCCCTGCCTCTTTTCATCTATCGAAATCATTAGAACATCCTTCACAGCCTTCGTCCTCTATCGTGGTCACGCCCGAGGCTCCGATACCCGAGAGCGATGAAGAATCTGACATCGAATGGTCACGGTCTCCGTCTCCTGTACATGGTGCTGCTCCTGAGAGTACTGAACAAGGAGCATCTGCTGCCGCAGAAACGTGGGATGCTGCTCAGGAAATGGATCCCCATGCTGAAGAAGGCGAATTTGCCCGCTTTATCTCCCAAGTCAAGGGCAAGGATTTAGATGCCGTCAGGCATGAGATCGACGAAGAGATCCGGACGTTGAATCAGCAGAAGAAGGCAGCGATGCGTGATTCGGAAGACATCACTCAACAAATGATCTCGCAAATTATGGTATGCCATGATGATCCGGTTCATTATT
This sequence comes from Suillus ampliporus, assembly GCA_016584345.1. Taxonomy (NCBI): domain Eukaryota; kingdom Fungi; phylum Basidiomycota; class Agaricomycetes; order Boletales; family Suillaceae; genus Suillus; species Suillus ampliporus. Next base: position 163,632 of record JABCPV010000014.1, on the reverse strand, counting down.
CATTTGAGCTCACCATCTGGTCTAGCTGATGTTGCGTCTCTTCGGCATTCCATACATAACCGCACCGATGGAAGCCGAAGCACAGTGCGCAGAATTAGTGTCGCTGGGTTTAGTCGAAGGCATCATCACGGACGACTCGGACGTTTTCCTTTTCGGAGGCATGCGCGTCTTCAAGAATATGTTTAATCAATCGAAGACTGTGGAATGTTTTCTTTTGTCCGATCTGGAGCGGGAGCTTGGGCTGGAGCGCGATACGCTCATCCGTCTGGCATATCTGCTTGGAAGCGACTACGTCGAGGGGCTTCCTGGCATTGGCCCTGTATTAGCCATGGAACTGCTGAAAGAGTTTCCAGGCGAAGACGGCCTTCACAAGTTCAAGGATTGGTGGTCTAAAGTCCAAAGTGGGCGGGACCGAGAAGAAGACAATACAACCAAATTCCGGAATGGTTTCGTATGTGCCTAGCTGAAATTTTCGTTTTCTGATGAGTTGATATGTGCTTATCTCCTGATCTAGAAAAAGAAGTTCAAAAACTTGTATCTGTCACCGGAGTGGCCTAACGCGCTAGTGGTGGGTGACTGCTGCTTTATCTCATTTGTTGAGCTGCAATGGAAGACTAATCTCTGGGTCGTAGAGGGATGCTTATTATCATCCGACGGTGGATTCATCAGAGGAGCCATTCAAATGGGGTATGCCCGATCTTGACGCCCTTCGACAGTGCGTAACGACCACCGCTTGCAATTAAAAATGCTGACATTAGATTCCGCAGCTTCTTGCATGAAGAACTACGCTGGAATCAGTCCAAAGTTGATGAGTCGCTGTTGCCCATTATCCAGACAATGAATAAGCGGAACCAGGTATGGAAAAAGCCAAGCAATCAATGTTCGGGTGTACGTTTGCTCAATATGTTCGCCAGGCCGCAGCGATGAATCGGCAGGGCAATCTAAACAGCTTCTTTGATGTTGCACCCGGTAGCGGATCATATGCTCCGCGGAAACGACAAGCATACGGAAGCAAGCGTCTTCAGCAAGTGGTTACAGATTTCCGGAAACAGCAGGCACAACGGAATACAAGCACACTAGTGCCTGATGAGACAGATGACCTCATACTAGAAGATGACCAAGAACCCGCGACCAAAAAGAGGAAAACAGGTGCTAACCAGAAGAGTCGAACGAAAACCAGTCCCCCGGTGGCACAACAGAAAAGACAAGGGGCAGGTACTAGCCGCAGAGGCAAGGGCCGCGGCGCCCGAGTGCGAGTCTCGTCCGCTAGGACACTTGAGGAATCTGATTCTGAAAGCGGAGATGAGTATGTTGGCAATTTGAATGATGACGGTCCTTCCACCGCAGAAACCTCAAAACCCCGTTTGCGCCCACGGGCGAGACCAGTGGCAAAAGGGTCCCGAATACCTGATAGATACACCATACTTGCGGCATAGTCCGAAGGGCCTTAGCTTAGGCAACACGTACATAACCGTCAGATCGGAGAGTGTGAACTCGTGTTGTGTCCAGGAAAGACAAGGTTGTTTATGGAGTGGAGTGAACGGCAGACATCATGCAAAGATAGCAGAACGCGTGAGAGCAAAATTCTCCCGGATAAGAAACGTGAGGTCTAGGTACACCGCAATATTACTCGTCGATCTCTTCAGTCTCTTCTCTAGCCTAGAACAGAATCAGATCGACCCATCGAACATACACGTGGAACACGAGCCCACCTTGTTTTCTTCTAGTCCGCCTAGTTCACGTACAAGACCGGAGAACGGGTATTCCCGGGGTACGGTTGGTCTGTCTGGAACGAGTGCGTACTTGCACAGGAAACCAAAACCTACGAATGCCGAAATGGCGAGAGAAAGCTGGAACAAAGCACTTTGTGGGGCAACCGGAGGAGTATCAGGACCCCACATAGACAGAACTTCGTCGTATTCTTGTATCTGCAAAAAGGTATGGTCTGAGATGCTATTACGCGCCGGAAAAGTTAGTAATATGCTGACCGGGTCCCCAAAGTTGCGTCGCATTTGCTGATCCCACCAGCCTCTAGGAGGAAGTTCCTGGTTTGATACCCATGGAAGTTCAGGGTAATCGCCAAGCTGAGGGTCTTTTTCGTGTTGTTTGTACGTTGCAGGCGTTGCGTATGCACGCGAAGCTAGGGGCGACGGTTTCAAATGTCGCCTGTATGCAACGTTGCGGATGATACGTAGGGAGCTCATCGAAGTCGAGGTGAAGTTCAGTGCCAATGGTGGTGACTACCAATAGGACCCCCACTAACCAGGACCCTGGACACCAGAACGGATTTAATTAATTATGGTGAAGTTTACACTTTCAAGCGAACTTGATCAAGCGACGGCATCTTTCCTATCTTCGCGGCCCTGCAAGTCCATGAATGGTACAATCTTCATGGCATGACATCCTGGAGAAGATGCGGCCTTCCGGACTCGGCCCATCATCACCCTCCCAATTTTTTAAGAGGTAGATCATTTATCATGTTGATTCTGAACTGTTAAGCAGCTAACATTCGAAACCAAGCTTCATTTCGCGTTTGCGTCGCAGGTCTTCCTACTTACATATAAACTGGCCCGGATCTGTTATAACGTCCACCGTTACTACATGACCATCGCCATCCTTCGACATCCTATACACATAAAATCACCCATGCACAGACTTCTTCTATCGTCATGAACAACAGCCCACATACCAACATCGACGTCGCCCTACTGTCAATGCCGAAATGTAGGCGGCTTCCCGGCGAGGTCATTTCGCCTTTGACATATACAAACGACGTAGTGAATTTGTGAGTTCTTTTTTTAAACTTGCTTCTGCTTTCCGTCTCGTTCTGACCAATCATGTTCCAGTGATCACTGGGATCATATGTTCATAACAAACTGTTGTAGGAGCTTGACTCTTTATGATTTTGACGGTCCTCCATCTACAATTCTCGATCTCGGATGTGGGCGCGGTCTTTGGGCCATCGAAGCCGCCAGGCAATGGCAGGTTGGTGAGAATATACCCAGCGCAACCGTGTTTTTTACGGGGAGAATGTAGGGCAGCACAATTGTTGGGTTCGACATCGAGTCCAGGCAGCCACGCTCTAACGTCCTCGAAAAGTCTGTTTCTCGTCGGTTAAGATGGGTTCAAGGCAATCTGTAACGCATTCCTCACGCATTCCATAATCCCAGTCGTGTCTGATGTGCTTCTTCAGACTAGAACAGCTACCATTCCTAAACGGTCAATTTGACTTCGTGAGGATGGTTCGAATGGGTCTACACATCCCAGAGGATGAGGTTAGTATTTCCGGCATCGATCAGCTGACTTGCTAATAGCCATTTCACAATTTCCAGTGGCCGTCTGTCCTATCGGTAAGCAAGTTGTCCGTTGGATGCCGTAAAACCTTTTTTTACCTGACGTACCTCAGGAAATCGCCCGCATCCTCAAACCTCATGGCGTACTTGAGGTGCGGAGCTTTTTCCCGGTCGTATTATGTATCAGCTACCCTGACGAATTTCCAGGTTATTGAAGAAGACCTGATATTTCCATGCCAATCTCCACGGTCACATGATGTGACCCCTACCAGTGGAGAGTCTGGCAGCTCCACGCAGGGCTCATTGACAGATACGGTTGTAACCGCAACTTCTTATCACAAATCTGTTTCGTCCCTCAAAGTCATGAATAAAAATACCAGCCTAGATACATTTTCTGGACCTTCATCAACCTCACTACCTTCGTCGTCAACCTCACTACCCTCCGCGCTGGATGCCCAACTCAGGCATCCAAAACCCCCAGATCCGCAAGATCACTCACGGCTTCAGCGGGCATGGGAGGAAATGCTCGACACATATTTCTTGTCGCCACAACCACTTTCCGTTTTACCACTGTATCTCTCGTTATCATTCTCCAATATTCGGTCGCATCCCCCCCTACAAATCCCTTTACCACGCAACACTTCAGACAGACAACAACAACTCACGACTCAGCATTCGATATCGACTGTACAGCTTGATCCCGCAACTCTTTTCGAGCTTCGAGCCTTGTCGGCCCAACCGTCGGCCGAAGCCGATTACAGCTCTCGTGCTTCTGTGATGACGGCAGGGGGTCAGCGAAGCATGTCGTCATGGGCATGCATGCATCTCGCTCGGACCGTGCGCACAATCGTGGGTTGTAAAGAGTCGATCTGGAGTGCTTACGAACGACTGTACGGCGAGGACCCCACACCTCCAGTCGTCCGAACCACACAACAACATCAGTCCAGCTGGTGCGACCGGACATCGCCTACCAATCCGCTTCGCGATTACTTTGAACGCGACTGGATCAATTGGGAAAAGTAATTCATTCGTTTTTTGAATGAACGAACCGACGTAACTGATTGTTGTTTTCTTTCGTATAGCGACATGGCGGATCGCACCAGCGTACGGGGACGTATGCGAGCGGAATTGACGTGGAGCGAGCCTATCGGTAAACCTCCAGATTGGCGCCTCTGGCGTAATTCTCTCCCTCAGGAAGCTGCGCTCTCTTCCCGAGATGAATCGCCGGAATCTTGCCGGAGCCTTCGTGGCTTTGTATGTTTTAAGTCTTAGGATTAATCATGACGCGAGGACTTTATATATACCCCTTCATCGCACACAAATTTGCACATGTCTCAATGCATGAACTGACGAAATCATTTGAGAGTCTCTGATAAATCAGGCCTTCCACACATCTAGCTAGTATTGATATAAGCGATTCGGCTCCGTTAGATATTTGTCGAATATCACGGCGCGATGATACACCCAGCACCAACCTGGGACGTTATAGAGCTACATAATCGTTACAGTTCTCAGGGTCGTCAAGAAACAGCTATGCATTATGCGTTATTATGTGTCTGCGATGGTAAGGAAACGATTAACAAGTGCGACGAGATCGATAGTGTCGTGGAGAAACAGTTTAGGTACGAGAATCGAGCTGTGCGAGGTTTACAAACATGCAAGAAATGAAAAGAGTAATTGCAAATATCAAGTGACGAAGTCATACGCCACGCGTCCGATCATCGGTAGAAGCTGAAGTTCGTGTGAGATGTCGAGGAAGATGAAATAACGTTTTCTGTGCAGGGTTGCGATGGGAATGAAACCCCATACGGTAGAGCTGTTGTTAACAAGTGCGCGAGATCGATACAGTGTCGTGGAGAGTTCAGATACGAGAATTGAGTCGTGCCAGGTTTGCAAACGTGCCAGAATGACTACAATTATCAAGTGACAGAGTCATACGCCACACGTCTGATCATTGGGAAGAAGAAGGTGAATGTCGAGAACGTTCGTGTGAGCCATTGAGGAAGACGAAATAACGTTTTCTGTGCGGAGTTGCGGTGCGAACGAGACCTCATACGTCAGAGCTGTTGTGGGTACGATGCAGGACTCGCGTTTTCGAGGACGTACTCGATTAGCACCCCTGTGGACACTTCGGCGTCACTCCCAACGTGTCCGGTGCGAGTGTGCGATATATCGAGTTTCGGAGCAACGTGCGCAAAGGCAAAGGCATCGAGCTGTGGAGGGAGCAAGGGGAACCCAAACTCGGGACGAATGAAATCGAGGTCGACGAAGAAGAGCGACGAATGTAACCCAGGGGAGTTCCACAATACACGAGCTCACAGCGAGGTGGGTCACAGCAAAAACTGGATTCCCAGCCCTTGGTGACCATCCATCCGACAGAAAGGACGTTGACCATCGCATCAGGAGCATGTACAGTTTCTCAGACGAATACAACGCCGATTCCCGTTGAGAGTGAGCCAGGCTACGCAATCGCCATGTCCAGATATGGCCAGATTCCCGTTATCTGCCGTGCGCACGGTGGCAGGATGATCGGTGGAGTACGACCAAAAGAATTCACGGTCTCTGATGAGCGTGAGCGAGGTGCCACAGTCCAAGATGGTGGAGAGAACATGAGTCGTGACGCTGGCCATATTGGAGGTCGAGGGGAGCCAGGGGGTAGTAAGCGATGAGAAATTGGAGTCCGTGGACGCACAAGAGAGGAGGGTGATAGGTGCCGCTGCATCAGTGGTGTTCGCTGGTGCAGCAGACGCAGGGTCGTGACCGATGCTGACGTGGCAGATACATCAGCAGCATCAGCATCAGCAAGCTTCTTCTTCTCCTTCTTCTTCTTCTTATTTTTGCGCTGCCAGCCTGCCATGGAGCTTGACCATCCATGCCGCCCCCCTTCGCATAACAATAATCGTGGCCATGATCACCCTTCCCGCAGCCAGGTGTCGTGCAAAGTATGCCTTTTGGATTATACTTATGCTTGCGTAGCCCGGTAAGAGGGTTGGTGTCCAACGCCACTCTCGAAGCTGTTTCTGCATACGCGCCCTCAGATTCTAGGCGAGAGGGTGTGATTGCTTGCATGTTGACAAGATGCGATGCCTCGGCGATGATACGCGCTACACAGCTCTCAAAGTTGGACAGCGAGTGCTGGAATGTGAAGGGTGTGGGGGTTGAGTTGGATGTGGGGATGATGCCACCCCAGATCGCCATGGGCTGTAGGAGTTCTGACCTAAATTGTTACCATATAGGCGTTTCTGGCAGTCCCGTGAGTAGATAAAAGACTGCTTCGTCATCGGAGTAGATGACGCCCATATCATCGAGTCTTCTGCGAAGGAAGACGTGCTGCCTAGAGGCGTCCGCCGAGTCTTTCATCTTCAAGGTATGAATGATCTGACGAATATGGTATTGGTTGCAGATATGTTCCTTTGGTATATTGTCCTCGGCAATTTATCGGGTACCTGTTCCTGTATTTTTGTTATCTGTAGGGGAGAACGCTGGTTTGACCCTGTTGGACCAGCGTTCTACATAGCTTCTCGCGTACCATCACGTGAGTTGAATATTTCACGTGACTTACTTCCAAAAATAACACTCACAGATTGTCCTAGGCCAAACCCAATTTTTGTGAGATTGCTAGTATCTACTTATCTCGCGCGCTCCTTCGTCCTATCCTATTTGTTACGATTGCCACGATGTCTCCCCTCGAGTCTTACAAGACACAGCTCCTAGAGCAAGCAGCGCAAGTCGGCGCTCTCAAATTCGGCAATTTCACACTTAAGTCCGGCCGGTGAGCGAGTTGCACGATTGTCTCCATTATCTCATCGTCGACGTGCAACAGTAAATCTCCTTACTTTTTCAATGCGGGCCTCATGTCCGATGGTACTATTTTGCACACCGTTGCACAAGCCTACGCCGCAACCCTCTGCGCTCCAACCTCCCCTGATGACCCCACTGCGAATCCTTCACTGACTTCGACATTCTCTTTGGACCAGCCTACAAAGGCATTTCACTCGCAGCTTGCACCGCGCTCGTGCTTGCTTCCATACATGGCCGCGACGTAAAATTCGCATACGATCGGAAGGAGACAAAAGACCACGGCGAGGGCGGCAGTGTCGTCGGATGGCCCTTAGGTGGCAAGGATAAATGGCGTGTAGTGGTCGTGGATGACGTGATGACCACTGGCCTCGCAGCCAGCATTGCGATAAACCATGTCACTCAGCAGGGCGGAGAGGTGGTGGGGGTTGTACAGCTGCTCGATCGGGAGGAGTTTTTCGAGATAGATGAGCAGGGACGTAAGGTCAGCTCGGTGATGAAGCTGGAGAAGTTATTGGGGGGCAAGGGGAAGGTGCGAAGCGTATTGAAGATGCGGGACCTAGTAAAGTGGTTAGAAGAGAAGGAAGCACGAGGGGAGTCGAGCGAGGACGAGAAGAGGAGTTTGCAGGCGTTGAGGGAGTACAGAGACGCATATGGCATAACAACATCGTTATAGGGCTGGCGCATCTCTTTATTGTGGTTGGGACTTGTAACTAGAAGCAAAATGGAGCATTAATCTATGCTGACTACAAGAAACCTCGCGAACTAAGCTCGGCAGCACTCACGGTGTTCCTCCTGTAACTGTTTATATTCTTTACGCTTCTGACCGGCAGAAGCACACGAAGAGCGCGGAGCTTAGAGCTGAGACTATGACAGCGCGATCAAGATCTCGGTGGATCAAAACGAACAAGAATTAACGCTCCGCGTAGATACTACAGTGTTGTACCAGATATGGGATATCAAGAGGTAGTACTGTGGTGGTCGGGAGATGTCACATCTTCTCGAAACGCAGCGTGATCATGCCTGAGCCTGGCGGCAGGCGTACCTGACCCCCATCGTTAGCGCCGGCGGAGAGCATGCGTATCACCAGAGAAAGCCCAATACCTACGCGTTGCCTCCTGGAGCGCTCGACTTCTTCTGTCCATCGCATGAACCTGGCCTGAGCATTGCACCATTCGACCCTAGTACTTGGAAAATAACTGTTATGTCTTGCATGGCTCGCGCTTGACTTACTATCTTGTATCACTTCATCTTGTTCAACTCCATTGGCCAGCCAGTTCCATAAAATCAGCTTCGACGTTCTCCTTCCTTCAACACCTTAGTACATGCTCGTCCTTGTTGAATACTTTGCTGTTTCATCCGACTTTGTCGGGCGCAGGATTCTGGGGTGGATGTTGCAAGGGATTGTTTCGGAGTATACGGCTGGGCGGCAGTCGGAGTTTTGTGCCTTCGTAATCGGAGAGCGCTGGAATGATTCAGAAGACTCTACCTTGGTCATTGATAGTTGTACTGTGGGGCATAGAGGGCATGAACATGCCTCCGCTCCACCACAGACTCCGACTCCGACTCCGAGTAGGGCCTGACATGGGTGGAGGCTGCCTGGCCTGCGGGTGGCGCGCGGCAAGCGCGCGGGTCGGGTAGAGCGGGTACATCACAGTGTTCAGAGAGTAGTCGCGCTGGCGCCGTAACTTAATGTATACAGGCCGCCTTCATGAGCATGAGTTGAAACATTTCTACGATATCCCAGATTTGAAGTTTTATAACATCTTCAGGCCTCAAGGCCTCAAGTTCCGTCTTGGCCCTCAACTTGAAGATGCTAAGAAACTTCAATCCCGCTTTGTTCCATTTGAAAATTGCGCGAGGTTGGAAAAAAAAATGTGTGGCATTCGAGAATGCGTGCTGGTCTTGGGAAGATGGAAATTAGGTATGAAGAGTAGCGCTAGCATGCTCGACGTAACCAGGCTCGGAGTAAGTTATACCGCCAACCGTCCAAACGGTTGATGATGAGATGTATTTGGAAAGAGATATACCATATCGGGAACGAGTACTTGCAAGTCAATCTCTCCAATCCTCGCGTGCAGCTCTCTTCTTTTGATTATTCCTATTCTTGCATTGATCTTACACCATGGCTGAGGTTACCACAGACACACCAAAACCCGCTGAAAAAGCCCGGCTGATCAGCGAAGCCGATGTAACAAAGTACAAGGTATGCAGGGCGTCATCACCTTCCTTTGTTCGTCAAGTCTGATCGAATGGCTGCGATGTCGTGTAGACTGCCGGTGACATCGTAAACGATGTTATGAAGAAGCTGATCGAGCTCTGTGTCGAGGGCGCAAAGATCATCGATCTCTGCATCGAGGGCGACAAGTTCATCGAAGAGGGGACTGGTGGAGTCTACAACAAAGTCGTGAAAGGCGTCAAAATGAGCAAGGGTACGTCAGATGTTTTTCATCTTTCGGAAATGATGTTTATAACGTTTTCAAAAGGTCTTGCATTCCCGACGTCCATTTCTGTAAATAACACCGTCTCCCACTTCTCCCCCCTGGCGTACGTGAATTTTAGATTTTACTACGTACACCCTTTTGAAATCTCGCTTCGTTTAGATCAGATCCCCTATCATCCCAGGCCCTTGCTAAAGGCGATGTAGTAAAGCTCCACATCGGTGCACACATCGACGGTTTCGCTGCTATCAGTGCGGAGACCTTTGTCATCGGGGCATCAGAACAGGAACCCGTGACTGGCAGAAAAGCGGATGTGATCAAGGCTGCTTGGCATGCAGCTGAGATCGCCATGAGGCTCGTGAAGGTCGGAAATAAAAACTTTGCGGTTACCGATGCTGTCGCGAAAACTGCTGCGGCTTGGGATTGCAAGCCTGTTGAAGGTGAATTTTGTGATGAACTCAAGTGCGAGCGGTGCGAATCTGATGCTGCGGGTTCAGGCATGCTCTCCTGTCAGCAGACGCAAAATGTCATCGATGGCAAGAAGCGTATTATTCTCAACCCGAACGAAACGCAGAGACGCGATACTGAGGCGATCACGTTTGCGGAAGATGAGGTCTATGGAATCGATATCCTCGTTTCTTCAGGAGAGGATGGCAAGGTTTGATGCCGACTTCAAACGGAAATGAACCTCGATCGCTGAATATTCGACAGGCACGTATCGAAGATTCTCGGACGACTATCTACCAAAAAGATAGCTCAGTAACGTATCAATTGAAGATGAAGAACTCGCGTGCTGTGTTCTCGGAGGTGCAGAAAAAGGCTGGGGCCTTCCCATTCAATGTCCGTGCGCTGGAGGATGAGAAGAGAGCAAGACTTGGTCTTCAGGAGGCCGTGCAACATGGCTTGATCAAGCCTTATGAAATTGTGTACGTGGTTCACAACCTTGTTTCCTAACCGCTCTTAATCACATCGCCGTAGATACACTCCTGCAAACACGTTTGTGGCAGCATTCCACTTCACGATCGCATTAGTTCCTGCTGGCCCACTGCTGCTAACTCACCCACCGGTGTGGTACAAGCCGGAGCTGGTGAAGTCCGAGAAGGAGTTGGAAGACGATGAGCTCAAAGGCCTGCTGTCCAAGTCCCTTCGTGAGACCAGAAAGAACAAGAAGAAGGCAAAAGAAGCTGAGGGTGACGCGGACGCATGAAAGAAATTATTATTATTACAAACGATCGCTGTTCGCCGATCAATGAACCCCTGTACGATGAAGACGAAGAGAGCGTCCGCCTGATAACCCTTGTGTTTTCCTTTTCATATGACTGGTTTTCGTTCCGAGTCCTCTCCAAACTCGCCGATAGTCCGGACGACTAGATCAACATTCTCCAGAAAGCCGTTCGTCGTGAGCCTAGCCAGTCGAACTGTCAAAGTCGCGAATGACCTGCGTTTCGTTCAGTATATGCGATGGGCTTGATTCCTCTTGCAAACACATACGCGACAAGATCATTACCGTCCACTGTTAAAGTGCGCTTGACAGCATCCCGTTGAAGCTCTGGATCCACTTCAATCACTTGCATTGCTATCGTTGCGTGTTTGGGGTTTGCGAAGGGAACTCGTACGGTGCTATGGTCCGACTTTGGATGAGATTGAAAGATGGGAACGACATACTTACACTGTATGCCATGATGATTCGGCCATAACTTTGATGGTAGCTCGTAAGATGTTTGTCGGCAGTAGTGTTGTTACTAACCCGGGTTATTACCAAATCTGTTATCGTCCTGCCTGGAATTAACTCACTGGGGTTAGGTAGTTAATTGCTTTAGCTAGGTAGCTACTGTACCCCTCCAAAACAGCAGATTCATTTACTCTTAACCGATTATAACCCTTTTAATAACCCTTTTAACAGGTTAGTAACAACACTGGTCGGCAGCGCCTGACCCTAGGACGGTAAAGGTCTGGCAAAGAAGTAAAGACTAATACTAATGTACTACGTGCTAGAATGTGGAAGGTTACGTTAACAGCACAGGATATATATTTGAATTCTTAACGCTCACACGACTTCGAGCTCACACTTTCGTTTCAACTTTCGACGGTTTTCGTTGTGGTGCCCCAGACATAATACTCCGTTAACCCAAACGTTTGTAAGCTCACCGCGACCCTGCGTACATTCGTACGTAAGACCAAGAATGGGTTAGTGGTTCTTTGCGATAAGCCGAATACGACCTGAACTGAAAGTCTCCGTCATGACGCAGAGTTATCTTGGACGACTGCGACGACTGCGCTGGTCACAGTGTTCACCATCTCAAAGGTCTTCAAGTTCGTATCGGGTTTGAAGGTGCAAATCTTATGACCTCATGGTTCTATGCGACCATAATTAATATTAATCTCTCCGTTTAGGCAGTGGATCACCTCCCGGGCTTACGGGTGCCTTTTCAGCCTCTCAGTTTGCTAGGTATAATCGTGCCAGAAAGGTCATGGAACCCAGGTATGTGGATCTTCTCTTGAGAACTGCGGGGCTATTGCCTAATGCAATTTACCAGGTGTAATCTTCGTCTGGACGTGGAGACATACCAGAAACAGTAAGTGCAGACGTTCTCATTACGCGTTTAGCGTATTTACTGTTCTCGCCGTCCGCCAATAGTCTATCGTCGCTTTGGAAATGACACCGTATCGGTAGTGCCTTTTTTCTCTGGCGCACCGACAGTGTATACACAATCTATGGAGGTCGCCAGGCAGGTCGTGACTGCAGGTCATAAGACAGGTGTATTTGGGAAGACTGATGATATGAGTCGTGTGCTTCTGTGGGTTGACTCCCCTCTGTTACATCACGGTAGCATCCTAACGGATGCCAGATTTTGGGGCCCGAGTGTCACTGTTGCGGAACAGGATCAATGGAGGAAGCACAGGAGGATCGTTGGACCTGCGTTCAATAACGATACGTGCGTGTTTTCCTTGGTTGCGGGAGAAGCCCACCATAACCTATTCTAATAGCTATAAACTGGTCTGGGATACTACACAAAGAATGTATGCCGACATGATCGACTGTGAAAGGTGGGCAGAGAAAGCGACGATAGATGTTCCACGTCTCCAACAACTGACATTCAAGGTGGGTGTCTTGGCGCAGCTGTGCTCGTACTTGCGACTCATTATTCATAGTTCACCCTCATCATCATCGCCACTTGCGGCTTCGGTCTCCCATTTTCCTGGGCAGACCCCCCCTCGCACGATGGACAAATGTCCATTCAGCAGTGCTTGGAAATCATAACGGTTAGCAATGTCTTTGCGATTGCCGCTCCGAAGTGGGCTTGGAAACTGCCGCTGCCATGGTAATTCTTCCTACTCGAATGCATCGGGTGAGTAAGTCATTGACATTCCGATCCATAGGGTTCGCCATACCCGCCAGGCGTTCGACACCATGAGAGCATTCATGAACTCACACGTCCAGGCGAGGCGTGAGGCCATGCATTCTTCTGCGGGCGATGATACAGCGAAAGACATCCTTTCGTTACTTGTTCAAGCGAGCGAAGGTGAGGGGGGTAAAATGAGTTTGGACGACAATGAATTGGTACACTTTTGCACATTTTCGGAGATTGTTTTGCTGAACGGTCATTGTAGATCGGGAATACTTTTGCGTTACTATTTGCTGGCCATGGTGTGTTTCGTCATGTTGATCATGTCGGGGTTTCAAGCAACTCTTTACAGAGACCACTGCGCACACTCTGGCAGCTACTCTTGGCTTCTTATCATTAAATCTGTCTATTCAGGAAGAAATAGTCGAGCAAATTCGCGAAGTCACTAAAGGGCGCGAAAATGGCGAGATTGTGAGTCTGTTCGAAATCAGACATCTCCGACACCTAAGCGCACTTTTAGACATTCGACGACTATGGCAAACTGGACAAGGTTCTCGCAGCATTCTATGAAGGGATCAGAATGTTCCGTATGTGACATTCCTTCTAACCGGTTCCCAACTGAGCTGTCCCCAGCTTCTGGTTTATATTTGATAAGGGAGGCGAAGGAAGATACAGTGCTCAATCTTTCAGGCGTTGGTGAGGAGCCGAAGATGTTGCCGGTCAAGAAAGGTACACATGTAAGTTGCAACTCACGTCCTGGAAGATGGTTACTCAGCTTATGCTCTGGATGGGCAGGTCATAGTGGACATGGTTGGCGTTCGTGCGTGTGGCCATTGGTTTCTCGGATTATCTTTAACCTGACGCGATGATTAGATTACAACCCAAGATATTTCTCTGACCCAGAAGAGTTCGAACCTGGACGATGGTATGACCGAACGAGCAAGGAAGGTATTGCAGATGTCGAAGATCACACTGCTTTTAGCGTCGGTATGTATCACCGCTACTGGTTTCGTTCGTATCGCTCAATACTGGTTCCAGGGCCACGCACCTGCCTCGGCAAGAAGTTTTCGACGACTGAGGCCGTTTGTCTCCTAACACTACTTTACGCGACTGGCGCGTCGAGCCCCTTCTGTCTGTCAACGCCTCCACTGGAGTGAAGGAAACCACAGAGGAATGGCGCACAAGGGTCATGCAGGCCACAATGAATATTACAATGGGCGTCAGGGATGTTCCACTGACATTTTCAAAGCGGGTTTGAGGACATTTTTAATTTAATTTATGATGTATTATCGATGGTCTGTAACAGTACAATGTATGGCGTCTGTTATAGTGGTACTTTGCCTCCGATTCAGATAGTTCTGTGGTTGTAGATTGTGGCAGTCGGCTATAGATGTGCTTGTCTTTTGTGATTTTCAAATCTCACGTGGATGTTCGCGACAGTGCTTTGGCCCCACGGTTCTGGTTATACATAACGCCGAACGGTGATCGAACATGGCAAGTAAGTTCTGGACTCTCCACCAGCTTGACTCTAGAGCGTTCCTACGCGACGCATATCCTGCTCTTAAAACTAACTTATACATTCCTCGAACCTTTCTATTGATTCCCTCGAGTCTTTGCACTAGTACTGGCCACTGAACAGGATAGGTCATATATGTCATGACCGGTAGTTGGCGCACAGCGGCAGTAGTGCTGCACTACTTGTTACCACTTGTCCTAGGGTCAATATACTCCACTGCCTAGGTACGCGTATCAATTTTGTTGATGTCGGACGGTTGAAAGTGACGGTACCGATATAGATGGGGACAGGCGGCGGCCCTACTGGATAATGACCTCTACGTTCACGCAGGTCTGACAGATCAGTATGATCAATATTCATACACATCTGCACCACCCACATCAGATCTATTGCTACTCGACCTTTCCACATCCTTCAGTGCCACGTCCCCGCCGTGGCAGCTGCTCTCAAATATAACCACCACGAGCTCATCTCCCGCTCTAGGATGGCATACCCTCTCTGCATTCAACACATCTTCACTTCTCCTCTTCGGAGGTCAACCAGGACCAAATTCCCAAACAGTCCTCACTTCCCTTAACAATTCCGCCACAGTCGTTTCCGCTTACGATCGCACAGACCCGTCGTTTCTCATTCAGCCCCAGAACTGGGCTGGCGAACCAATGAGGAGGATTCGTCATTCAGCATCCTCAACTGGCGGCAAGGTCTGGATCGTTGGCGGCGAGAAGGCCGATGGGTCCGGAAATGCGTTCTCTGATCACTACATTTTCAACCCTGCATCACAGGAGTTCGTGATGCTTCCATCCGGCGGCAATGCTCCACCTGACCTTTATGGACATGCATCACTCGTTCTTCCTGACGGACGCCTCGTTGTCTTGGGTGGATATTGCGCATCATGCGGGGCGCTTATACCCATGAATACCATCTGGTCTCTTAATACAACACAGGCAACCCTCGTATGGGATATAATATCCGTCTCGACTTCCACTCTGCCAAATCCACGCCGTGACTTTGCAGCTGTTGTCCTTTCTAATGGAGAAATCCTTGTTCATGGGGGAGGCGACAGTGAATTACAAACAACTTATAGCGATGGATGGATACTAAATACCAACGAAAATCCAATGGTCTGGCAAGAAGCCCAGTCTCTTCAGCAACTCGGCGCTCGCAAAGACCATCTGGCAATACAATCTAACGGTCAAGTGCTCTTTGCTTTTGGCGAGTCGCTCCCTGTTAGCTCGTCACTCCTTTCTGATCGAACACAGGTTACGGATCTTCTGCCCCTGTGTCTGCCACTATGCAAATATACGACCCCTCCAGTTCGTCCATGCTGGCCTCCTATAGCCCGCCACCTGCGGGTTCGACTCCAGCCATCAATTCACTTCCTGCGCCTTCCCAAACTGGCAACTCTGGGTCAAGTGGGGGAAGTGCAGGTGCACCTTCAACGGTGTACCCAACAAGTACTGCCAGTGCTGCTTCTAGTTCCAATAAAGCCAACGTAACCGCTATCGCTTTAGGCACTACCTTTGGCATCATTGGGCTTGTTGCTGGTGGACTTGCAACTGTGTGGTATATCAAACGTTCGCGGGGACGTGAATCTTCGAGCAATAGGAGATTCTTCTTCCTCGGTGGTGACCCGGAGTACAACAGTATTGGTGGTGGTACCGCTAATCTCTTGTCCGTAGGTTCAAATGAGAAAGAATCTCAGCGAGTTCCAGGTGCACGCGCCCTCCCGCTGGCTGCAGTTCTTGCTCATCTTCGGTTAAGCAAACATAGTTCATCTGAGCCACCTCGCCCGCGCCGTGACATGTTTGCTGATGAAGACACGCGGCAATTCGGGTGGGGCAGTTCTCCAGGCATGTCACGCAGGGATGGGAGCGGTGGGACTAGTGCATGGTCCATGCGCTCGATGGGAGCAATGGTGCGCGGTATGATTTCCAGGGAGCCCAGTGCCGGAAATAGCGGCCGAGATTGGGATGAATGGGAGAAGATTGAGGGTGACCACGAGGGACTGATACATGAAGACACCAACTCGTGCAACATAATGATGCCCGACAGTGGACACTTCCATGGACGAGATGGCAGCTCATGGTCGTATTCAGATCCATTCTCAGATCCTGTGCCAGATGACGGGGATTACGACTCGTGTCGGCCAGATCATGGTGCACTCAAGCCTGATGGCGAGTATGATAGCATCGATGTTGATGATAGGAGCCGAGACTCGCCACCCCTTCACCCACTGAGGATCCCTCTACCTATCTTAGCACCCATCCACACCCTCAGTCCTTTGCATGAAGTCCCATCCGACTCAGCCAACACCCCAACATCATGCCCTAGCTCGTCACAGGATAACTCATCTTTCAAGGGCCAATCTTCCAGCAATATTTACCCCTCCCAACCAAGCTTTCTCTCGCAGTCAGCTTATAGTCCTACGACGCCTCCCATATCGTACCTCTCTGTTCCAACTATTACACCCTCACACCGCCACTCGTCCATTCTCGATTCGTATTCACCTCCTTCGAACCTCATTCGTCGATCGGGCAGCTGGTGGGCGCGTTTCACGAAGGCATCTCTGCTTGATCGACGCAATTCTATCGGCCAGAAACCGCTGGATTTGCGGGACCCTAACCCAGCCCCGCGTCTCATGTCGATCGACGAATCGAAGACTTCCCCGGACTCTCTTGAGTCCAAATATGAGCACGCAGATAAACATATTCGCTTCATCGCTTCATCTGTGCATAGTGGTCGGACAGCGAATACGGAGGTCGCAGAGCGGCTGGGTGGAAGTTATGATGTCGTACAGCGAATTGCATCGGACGGGTCTACGTCACGTCGAACAGCATCGATTGGTTCGATTGGTGCGAATGAACACGGGATATTAGATGGGATATCATCCGATCAAACCGACCTTACCTCTCCAGCCATATCTCCGGCATTACATTCCCCTTCTTCCTCCAAGGAGCACATACCGCCTTCAAGGGCCGAAAGCCCCACCACGTATTGTTCTGGGCCCACCAGGGCCGCAGCCCATGTTGTGTCATCCAGGGTTCAGGAGATCGAACGGCGAATGACAAACAGTCTGGAGGGGGAGCGTTCTCCACCTCCGCGGAATACTCGCAAGCGAGAAGAAGTACCTTCGCGTACCCGTCCAAGTATTCAGTACGGTTTGGCTCCGCGAGCATCACTGTACGTTGCCAACCCTGACAATGGTGTGCCTACATCATGATGTTGTGACTTCTACCCCTTTGTTGCCAATCCCTGGACTCATTTTGGAAGGAATTGTATCTGTATACGCTCCTGTCTTTCCTGCGGTTGTTTTAGTACCCCTTACACGAGATATCGCATAACTGACGATTATTCCTCACCATCTCCCTTTTTCTGGTCTGTGTGATATACATACTATTGCAAAACTAACGTCTCCAACCACCGCCATACCGTCGGACCATAGATACATGTATTTAAAAACAAATCATTTGGTGACTATATGTCTCGATCCATGCCTTGCGCCTTGGGCATTGTTTGGGAGCGTGGGTTATGGTGCACAAAAAGCATATGACTATGACAGTGCCCAGCAACGTGCGTCTACTTGGCAGGTAAATCATTCGCGCGCGTAATGCGCGCAACAACCATGACGGCCACAGGAGAATGTCAGAAGATTGGTTACGGACCGGTGTTCGTGATCGGCGCATGCATTGAAAGCCGACTGTGGAGACGAGTACACTGATACCTGGAACAGCCACCCTCGGTGGTCGAAGTCGAACAATTAGCCAGCCTCCACTTACATTCGGTCATCGTGATGAGAAATAAAGCGCAGAAGGGACTATTCAAAACAGGTACATTCTCTTGGCGGCTACTATGTGGGAATTAATTGAATGATCTGCCCACGTCTGTCAGTCAACTCCATGTCCCTATTCTGAACGAAGACAACATACAATGAATCTTGTTTGACTGCATTGTCCTCATCTTCGTTGCGACAGGCTACTTTGGTTGTTTGTTGATCGACATATAGACAGCTGGCGGCCGGCCGGCACAAAATACAATCATGATCGCTCCTGACAGTCGCTGGCAGTCACGGATCACATCAACCACGATGTGATGCCTTTTGACAGAGTGAGAGTCTGCAGAACGAACCTACTATGGACGATTAATGATTGTGGGTAGCCTGTCCCTGTCGAGTTTAGTGCACCTGTACTAGCCATGTGCCCCGACCGCACAAGACAAAGTGCTACAGCCGTTATAGTAAGTGCACTTACACGAGGAGAATTTGAATTGCTATCCGTCAATGCGTGCTATCATTCCTGGAGCTCACAGAAAC
This sequence comes from Suillus ampliporus, assembly GCA_016584345.1. NCBI lineage: Eukaryota > Fungi > Basidiomycota > Agaricomycetes > Boletales > Suillaceae > Suillus > Suillus ampliporus. The sequence continues at coordinate 144,928 of JABCPV010000014.1, read as the reverse complement.
CCGGTGACCGAGGTAGAAGGTTCAGGGTTGATCTTAGCTGTAGTGCCTATAGTTGGAATTCTTCAAAGATAAGGAGAAAGCATGGCTTTCACTGCACGTCCTAAAAGGGGCGCTTAAGTTCCGACGAAACTCGATAAGCCAAGTCACAACCTTACCTCACCTACATAGGGTTCAACGGCGCCGCATGGGGACACTCGTAGCCAGAGTAACCACGAGGGGTATGCACTTATGGGAGCGCATTGTTCAGGAGCATATTGCATAATGGATTGCTACTACGTTCCCCTCCCAATTGGCAATGTGCCGTTATTTTATCTGGATCATACGTACAGATGACATCAAATTCGACGCTGTGATTTGTCGGTTTGAGCTTGATTGTGGGTTACGGTTGTGTGGGTATAAGTAGGCCCATGGTGTCCGAAATACGAAGTTAGATCTAGGGTCACACCGCCATTCAGCGGGGGAGTCTGTTCACTTAATTCTTCGGATCATGCTTTCTGTACCGGGCGACTTCTGGCTCTGGAGGCGTGTCATTTCTGGCTTGAAGCGGGATTCCTTGATCGGATTCCAGTTGAGTTCAATGATTTGAATAGATGTAACCATTTAACCAACCGCGTACATGAATGAACTCTTGGAATTTTATCAGACCGCTTTGGATAGTGTTCGAATGCGGGAAGCGAAAGGAGGCGATTAGGGAGTCGTGGGGCATCTAAATTTGCTGTAGTTGATAGTGCGTGTTCGGTAACCTAAGAAATATGTTGTCAAATGCTGTTCTACTACAAATATGCTATCAGATCGTGAGGTTCGAGATCAAACCGTTTGGGGCGATATCACGAACACGACCAGTGACTGAGTACTGAGTGACTGAGTTGATCCATATTGCTATCCGACACGTGCAAATAGTGACCCTGGGCCTACGTGCAGGCCAGGTCCGAAGGACTTGCGCCGCGAGCTGGACTGGTACATAGTCAGGAAGGTTCCTCGAACAGCATTCTGATTGCTACATCTGTTCGCCGCCAGGTTCACTTCCAGAAAATCGACAACTCGAGTCGAAATCCTGGATTTGAATAATTAGGGAAATACTATATATATAGAACCTGGCTAACCTACTTATGTAGCCAAAAGTGATTGCGCTGCATGCAGTATAGTACGTGGAGCGCGTCTCGCTGAGCTCAAAAAAACACTCGTGGAATTGCCGACTGTCTGAGTTGCTTGCACCGAAATTTTGGGAAGCCGTGATCGCCAGGGGCCAGCCATGATCGCGTATGCCTGAGTATTTCTTGTGTTAGCCTTGCCAGTTGGCCATATGCTGTGTATCATGAAAGTGCTTCTTGGCATCAGCATCTTGGAAATTCGAAGTTCATTAATTCGATGCTGTATGAACCTTGTCCAATCCTCACTGCATTCCAGGCCAACAGAGTATTTTATCTCCGTCAACATGGGGTACCGGCAACCGGTATCACTGAGGACCAGCAGACCACTGTAAGTTCTTACCTTAAATAAGTAGGCCACTCAGCATGTCAAGCACGAGTTGACTCCACATCTAGGCCACATTAAGTACAATCTGCAGCTGTAAATGGATAGAACGTGGATAGCTATCCGGGTGTTCGTCATATCCGTTTTGCCTACCGATCAGCTCGAAGAAATCTGGAAGTTCTTCCCATTTGAATTTCACTTCTCTGACTTCCGTGGCAGGTATTAAAACGGGCGCCGAAACTACCACCCGCAGTTGCCGGCGTCATCTGACAGGTCCTCGAACACCCTTTCATTATCCTTTTGAAGGAACTTGGATCGGAGCTTGCATACAGCAACTCAAGGCACCCAGCAGCACGTGCTGAGCGCTTTCTGATGGGCGTTCCAGTTGAATCTCATTTTGGGGCTCTTGGTGGAGACTCCTATATGTTCGGATGAAGTGGCACCTCAAGTGCTTCTTGGATGGATTACAAAACACGGGTATGCTACCATCCACGTGTGGCACAGCGAGCTAGATAGTTCAAGCATCGAGCTCTTTGAGGATGGGTTCCTCGGGGTGCTTCTCCTTGAGGTACTGGAATGATATTGAGATGCAAAATCAGCGGAAGGGAAGTATCACGAACTTTGACAAGCTGTTTCACGTAGTTTTCCTCTGCCTCCTGCTTTGACATACCCTTGACGCCGTTCCAAGCAACCCTGGAAGATTGATCAGGACAATTTACCCATGGTTATTTCCACTCACCATTTAGCACGCTCGACAAATTGCAACCTAGAAGGTTCCTTGGCCGGGTCCGCATCTCCCACCGTGGCTTTGAACGCCGGAAAGTTAGCTTCTATTATTCTACAGGAGGAGTAACACAGCAACCTTGCTTGTAGAATTTGTAAAACTGTTTATCCCCATATCAATTAGTATCGCTCGTTTATTGTCTTCAAATTAATGATAGCTCGCCTCCAACTTGGTGGTAGCATCCGGGCCCGATCCTTGCTTGTCGAGACCTTGGACGTATGCAACAGCTTTCTCGAATTTAGAGGACATCGTTGAACGCGAGAGATGAAGATGGGGGTAACGGTGTTGGATAAAGCTGACTCGCTGGCAGACCGATTGCCAGAGATTGCCAGATCTGGAAGATTTTTTGATCTTATCCTGTTTCAGAGTTGGGACAAGACATGGTCCATGCACTTGGCGCTCATGTAGCAAGAGACGAGCAGTGACGTCTATAGAATATTAGTCTAATACATAATCATGTCTAGCCTATGATCTATCAAAGTACTGCCTTTGATCCTCTTGGAGGAGTGCCTTGAGTTGAGCGCTGTAGCCACGTCGTTGATGTGACTGCATGTCACGAGGGTTCGTTGTGACTGTCTGTCACAAACCCACAAGCATCTTACTCCCACCCATGACGACTAGTAGTACTTCGCGGTCAGCACCACCGCCGTCACTACAAGAAATACAAAGAAAATTGTCCGTTCATTCGAAAGCAAGACCAAAGAAGGTCAGTACCCAATTATCCTAATTCTCTTGATTTTGTCACACAAACCGGATCGATCTGAATCTTGCAGGCCTCTCCAGTGTCACAAGCGCACATATCTGGAACAGAGTCTGACTCAGACTCAGTTCTGTCCCCCGATCTCGTCTCCCCAACCTCTCAGTCATATGGTTCTAATTCGGTCCTGTCTGGCAGCACGACTCAGCCCCCACTATCCTCCATTGCAGAGGGAAGATCAGGAAGCGGTGAGGAGTCCGACGAGGACGAAGAGGAGGAGGAGGGTGGTTGGAGAACTGCAACTACGACCGAGAAACCGCACAGTTCCTTCGACGAGAAGATGATCAAGTCGGGCTACTTATGGAAGAAAGGCGAGCGACGCAAGGTTCGTACATCGGATACCGTCTTCTTCGCATTCGGTGTGGATAGCAATTATCATAGACATGGAAGAAAAGATGGTTCGTGCTCCGACCTGCACATATCGCATACTACAAGACGAACGCGGAATATCAATTATTACGCCTTCTCGATCTCTCCGACGTACATTCCTGCACCCCAGTCACGCTCAAGAAACACACCAATACGTTCGGTGTTGTCTCTACTGTTCGAACATTCTATCTCCAGGCTGAAAGCCCTGTGGAGGTCCAGCGGTGGGTCCAGGCAATTCAGGAAGCCAGGGAGGCTCTTATGACCAGTTCAACTCAAACATCACTGACGACACCCCCTATACCAATCCCCGGAGCTCAATCAGTACCCCGTCGCATTATAGTAACGCACTCGCCTCCGCAAGCCTCCCATGCTCAAAATATAACTTCTTCGGACTCAGAGGATGCCTCGCCTAGTGCACAGCGGACTTACTCCACCTCCTCGCAGAATCGCCCTGTATTTTCCTCATCACCCACGCGAGCAACACAAACTATGACAAAGGAAGCTGCAAAGATAGTCTTATCTGGTTACTTGATGAAGTGCGGTTCGAAACGACATAATTGGCGCAAACGGTGGTTCGTGTTGAATGGCGAAAAATTGGTCTACTCGGGAAGTCACATGGTAATGGGCATTCTTTCATTCGCCGGGTCTGATTCTTGCTAACACGGGAACCAATTAAATATGACTATCAGGACACAAAGCCCCATCGGCAGTTTTCATTTTCGGAGATTCTCGATGCGCTGGAGTTCGATATGCGGGGTCACAAGCATATCGCAGCTATCCCTCCCCCTTCCACTTCGCCATTATCATCGTCAACAGCACCCGATGACTCGCACGGCCACTACACGTTCAAGATAGTGACAACGAAAAGGACGCTGCTGTTATGTGCTCCAAGCGAGGAAGAAGAAATTAAATGGCTGAGTGCCATTCGTGCTCTTATAGCTCGACGATCAGGCGCTGGTGTTGTGCCAGGAGACCCAAGCGGAAGCGTCGGTAGCGCCCCGAAGCCGGCGGCTTCAGGTGGAGACGCTGGTCAGGGCACTGGAGGAGGATCGGCATCGAGTAGTGGGTTGAGACACAAGGTCAGGAACTTGAGTATAAGCGGACCGAGTGGCATTCCCGCAGGGCCCGTTTCGGAGGACTAGACAAAGTACAGAGCAAGATAACGGCATTCTTTCAAGTGACCTCAGTTGACCCTCAATGTAACACTCTCACGTCAGTATTCTTCCAATCATGGTTCCCCGGATGCATTTGAACTTGACTGTCATGATTCATCGCCTCACGGCATTTGGTTCTATTCCTCTTGCAGCGATATCTAGTCTCCACAACTCTGGACCTATGCAATATGCCTGAGTGTGGCGTTGGCAGTGTGTAGACAACCTTTATTCGCTTGTGTTACCAATGGTTGGATGAATGTGAAATTAGTTCCTGACATTATGTTTGTTGTTTGTTCTGATGCGATTGTGAACTTCGAACAATGATACTATAGCTAGTTTGATAATCGGCAGGGACAAAGCTGGGCAGAGCGACAAGCGCGGAGGATTTGACAAGCGGATCCATTTTCAGCGTTATTGTTGGTCCATGGGGTCTTTTGACGGCAATCAAAGTAAAAACCGAAGAGGGTCAGAGGAAAGGTCTTGGTGGATGGGATACAATCCGAGCTAGCATGAGGCAGGGTTAGTCGTTTCTAGAGAAGGTTTGTAGGTTGCACCGAGATACACTTGCACTGCCACGTTCTGGGCCTTCCCTGAGGTGATATGTTTGTTTATCGACTACTACTATGACTATGTTCGAGGATGACACAAACGATCATATCATATCCGACGACCGCGATATATATAAGATGGGTGGCAGGAGGCAGGTGGGGCGAACAAGGATAGAAGCATATTAAATGCTGTACAAGTATGCTAACGTTGGAACCGAACCTAGGATACACAGGTGTACATTGTCGTACACAAGCCGTACACTGATCATGAAATGATGATCAGCCTAGCGCCTGGATTGGAAGGCCGCGATGCAAGACTGCCGTTTAACGCGCGGAAGCAAAAGCGCCCCTTGTCAGGTTCTCATGGTATGGGGGTGGATATGTGGTAATCAAGGACCCCGAAGCTACCTTCTGTTCAACATATGTTGATAGATTTACTAATTTCCTTTTTTAGATATTTTCTCGTTGAACAGGTGTTGCTTCCCCGTTCTCGTCGAACGTTATGTACTTATACTCTTGCCTAGAATGCCTCCTCTGTTCCCCGCTTCCTCCTCTCGTCTCTTTCTGTCTCATTGTATACCATTTCTCTTTCTGTATCTTGGTTACCCCACATTCTCCCGTTTACCTCTATCTTCTTAATCTTCATGCCACCAGCACCAAAGTCTCCAACCCAGGCTCGAAGAGCCGGAGCGCCCAAGGCTAAAGGCGCGGTGCGCGCCAAGTCGGGTTGTTACACGTGCAGAATCCGCCGGAAGGTAAGTCATTGCGCGTCACTTCTTCGATCGTCGATCGTCTCTTTGTCATCAGACGCTCATTGTCGTCCTTGTAGAAATGCGACGAGCAGCCCGGCGTAGATGGCAGCTGCCAAACTTGTGTTCGCCTTCGTCTTCAATGTCTTGGTTTTGGCGCAAAGCGCCCCGAATGGTTGCGGGTATGTTATTTAATCCCACTATTCCCTTATCATTTTACTTATTATTTCTCTCTCAAGGCAAGCGACAAGGTCGTTGATCTACGAGAAAAAATTAAAAATTTTCTTGCCGCACAAGGAATGATTAAGGGACATTCTGGAGCTGGGCCTCGCCCCTCAGACCAGGAACCATCTATTCTATCACTTTCGGCGGACTCTACTTCACCGAGTACGAGTCCGCAGACCCCGACGTTGTCCATCTCCAGTGACGAGCGACACCCGGGTATAGCCCGGAATGATTATCTTCGAGGAGATACTGATGCTCGTAAGGATCATATCGTGGAATGCCCTTTCTTGTTTTCTCATATTGTCGTAGGATTGCCGGTGATGCAGGACATGGATTCACCATTGGACGCTCGGGAAACTTATCCCGGGGTTATGCTGCCTGCGTATCCGTCTTCCACTACTTATACGACTAGCTTAGACCCATCATGTAAGACCCCGTATCGCTACTAAGTATATGTATGTATCATAGTACTCAAGCCCTCCTTTTGGCAGGGTCGCAATCAATCCTGCCTCGACCTCACACCAGCGACTTCTCTGCAACGTACCATGCACGCTTTCCAGACGAGGACAATTATTCCGTCATACCTTCTGGATATGACATGCCCGCCCCCATTTACACCCTCCATCAGAACTGGTATGACCTGAACTTCGCCCAAAACACGTCATTGCAACATTATATGGATCATGTTCTCCGTATCCAGTACTTGCATGCCGACGGGTCCATTGATTCCCTCATCTGGAATCTCATACATTCCAGTGATACAGCCCGAGAGGCTGCATGTCTACTTGCGAATTTGCACCGCAAGAGTACGCAAGGTGGTTCGATTGGTTACAATGCGCCAGAAGACCGTGATGTATACAAACGCATCCAAAGGGCCACAAAACCCGTGACAGAAGGAGACGCTCTTGGAAGCCTCTGCATGGTTTCCTACTTCCTCTTCTCTGGTGGTCAAGGGCACTGGCAAGCGTTCCTCGACAGCGCTTGCCAATTTTCCATCAACTTCCTCAAGCTGAAGCATCCTTCGCCAGACTGGGCACTGATGTCCTGCACTGACAGCATGCGATTTATCATCAAGACATCCATGTGGTTCGATGTGCTCGCCTCCGCAACGCTGATCCGTCGTCCCATGTTCCTTGAAGTTCTCCGTTCGCTCTATGGGCCCGCCGCCCTCAATAACGACAGAGCGGAGCTTTCTATGATGGGTGTCATGGGATGCGAAAACCGCATCGTCCTCGCTCTTGCTGAGATTGCTGATCTCGCATGCTGGAAGGATGAACTCGTGCAAGCTGGTAAACTCAGCGTTCCTGAGCTCGTCAGACGTGGGCAACGTATCCAATCCATCCTGGAGTCCACCATTGACAGTAGTCGCCACCATGATGGTGACACTGAAAAATCTATCCGACGGCGCCTCACTTCTGAAGTATTCCGCGCGTCTGCCCTTGTCTATCTCCATTCTGTCATCTCTGGGGATCATCCACAATGTCCAGAGATCATTGCCGGAATCCAGGACACGGTCGACTGTCTCAAGCGTGCTGAATCAGACGTCAGCACAGCGCGTCATGTTGTGCGCAGCGTCGTATTTAGTATATGCATCTGTGGCTGCCTGACAGATGACATTCCTCACCGCGAATACTTCCTGCGGCGCCTTCGGGAGCAGCAGACTGAGACAGTGGGGAACTGTGCTCGGGTCGGTGATCTCATGAGACGAGTTTGGAGGAGCCGAGCAGGAGGGAAGCCTGTGGACTGGCGCGTAGTCATGCAAGAGTCCCAGATGCTTCTTGTTTAAAGGTCATCTTACGACACATGGACTTTTCCGTTTGTGAATTGTTACCTGGCTTTCTTCATGATTTACTAAAAGTATTCGGCGCCCCCCTGGTGTGCAGCGCGGTCACTTATTTCTTCAGGCTCTTCATTTTCATACCCTACAAGTTGTAATCCATACATGCCTCATGAACAACTCGCATATGTGCTTCATACTACACACTACCTACAAATGCTATGTATTGTTTTTCTAGACAGACAACCTCCACGGCCTCGAGGCACCGCCGCCACCCCTGGCAAGAATGTCTCCTGTCACGCTCTACCGTGAAACTCTGATCTGACAGTTGATCTGAGCACAGCCGCTGGTCTAGCCGTTGAATTTGTTTACATATACGTTCATCGCGAGTGCAACGTTGGTTACGTTGCTACACAGCAGTACTTGTCCGCAGTACCCAAGCCCTCCTTTTCGCAGGGCCGCAATCAAGCGCGTCGATCCTGCCTCGACCTCAGCATCAGCGACTTCTCTCCAATGTCCAATGCACGCTGGCCAGGCGACGACAATTATTCCGTCATACCCCCTGGATATGACATGCCCGCCCCCGTTTATACCCCCCCATCAGAACTGCTTTGACCTGAACGTCTATAAAAAATCCTCATTGCAATATTACATGGATCATGTTTTCCGTATCCAGTACTTGGATGCCGACAGGTCCATTGAGACCCTCATCCAGAATCTCATACATTCCAGTGATGAAGCCCGAGACTCGGAGGTTGTATGTTTAATTGCGAATTTGCACCGCGAGAGCACACAAGACGGTTCGATTGGTTACAATACGCCAAAAGACCATGATGTGTACAAACGCATGCGAATGGTCACAAAACCGATAACGGAAGGAGAAGCTTTTGTATGCCTTTGCATGGCCTCCTACTTAATCTTCTCTGGTGGTCAAGGGCACTGGAAAGCGTTCCTCGACGACAGCGCTTGCCGATTTTCTGTCAACTTCCTCAAGCGGAAGTATCCTTCGCCAGACTGGGCACTGATGTTCTGCACTGACAACATGCGATTTATCATCAAGACGTCCATGTGGTACGATGTGCTCCCCTCCGCAGCGCTGATCCGTCGCCCCATATTCCTTGAAGTTCTCCGCTCGCTCTATGGGCCTACCGCCCCTAATAACGGCAGACCGGAACTGTCCGTGATGGGGATTACAAGGACACTAGTACTATACAAGTAGGTATTGTCTACCATAAGGCCCGGCCTTAACGGACAATAAACAAAAGATCCAAAAAAAAAGTGTCATGGGATACGATTTTCGCATCGCTCATCGCCCTTGCTGAGATTGCTGATCTCATATGTTGGAAGGATGTCCATAATCGCGATGGTAGCCTGAACTCGTCAGACGCGGGCGAAATATCGAATATATCCTGAAGACCAACGATGACAATGGTGCTGACATCAGTGAAAAGTCTCGCAGACGGCGTTTCACCTTTGAAGGATTCCGCGCGCCCACCCTCGTCTACCCCAATTTCGTCATCTGCGGAGATCACCCGCAATGTCCAGGGATCAATGCCAGAATCGAAGAAACAGTCCAGTGTCTCAAGCGTGCTGAATCAGACGAGTCAACAGCGCAGTGCTATATTTGGCATATGCATCTGTGGCTGCTTGACGGATGACCCTCCTTCCTGCGGCGCCTTCGAGAACAGCAGACTGAAACATTTGGGAACCGTGCTCGAGTCGGTGATCTCATGAGACGAATTTGGAGGGCTCGAGCAGGAGGGAAGCCTGTGGACTGGCGCGCGGTCATACAAGAGTCCCAAATGCTTCTTTTCCGTTTGCCATGAATTACTACCTGGCTTTCTTCATGTTTTACTAAGAGTATTCGGCGCCCCCTGGTGTGCAGCACGGCCATTTATTTCTTCGGGCCCTTCATTTTCATACCCTATAAGCTGTAATCCATACATGCCTTATGGATAACTCGCATATGTGCCTCATACTACACACTACCTACAAATGCTATGTATTTGTTTTTCTAGACAAGACAACCTCCACGGCCTCTCGGAGAGGCACCGCCATCCTAAGGATGTCTCCTATTTTGTTCTACAGTCAATGCACCGCATGATGTTCTGATCCGATCATCAATCTGATAGTCTGAACACCGTGGTGAGCCGAGCTAGCTTGTCATTTTACAATACTTTTTTTTGACATCTACCAATACGCAGGCAGTTTCCGATTGTTCCCTGTCGAATTCGGTCATGACGTTCTTGCTGAAAGCTGGTCTGTCTCACACTCTTACTTCTAGTGCGGCGAGTTGCACGGAATATATCATTCAAAATAGCATTCAATTGCTGTGGAGATCCCCAGTTTCGTCATCCCGCAGCTGCTGTATGGCCCTGGCAGCGCCACTTAGATCACAATTAGAGGGAAGCTCCGACCTGATCAAAGAACATACTATGGTCAAGACTCAAAGGTTACTTACTACCCACCGAGAAACTCCCAAGCACAGAAAAACGACCGAGAGTGCTATGTTCTCGTGAATCACAGCCTGTCACAACACACGGGGATCAAGTGGAACTGGTACAGAACTTTGAAAATCAATAAGTCTACATGCATGCTAGAGAACTTTGAACACGTTCCTCTTAGTGGTTGCAGCGAGAGTACTTCCTAGTATCGCTACGACGGGCTCTGCGACCCTCCGTGATAGCAGTATCCAGGACCCTGCAGGCTGCCATTGGGTGTGTGGAAACTCCCTTCATTGACTTCGGCCAAGTCCCGGTGACTATCTCCTACCGAGGGAACCTCAGATTGTCGGAGATTCAGTCGTGTATGATACATTATGTACATATGTAAATCCACCGTGCCTGACAGCCTGGGTTACCACAGGACCTTCAATATCAACGTTCCACTTTGGGAACCTTTTTTTGTTCCCGGCAAGCCAAAGCTGGGTGATCGTGCGTTCATGTTCTCCCGTGATGACGACGGTGTATAATAAGACTATGCATGCAACTTCATAGTAAACTGAGTCGTGCTGGTCATGGTACCCCAGAATCGCATCTTATGAAGAACCTTCATTTTACTTGCAGCGACATGATCGGATCATACGAAAGTGCCAAGTGATGACCAAAGGATTAGGGACACGCTATTTAAATGACAAGGATGGCAAGCCTATCTGACCGCAATTCCATGCCTCTTTCTGCTCTGTCATGGTAGTGCTGTATAAGAAGATTACATTACTTACTATATGCCATGCAGGGATGCTGAGCAAGCACCGTCCATATCCCGAGGCTTCGCACCAATACAATTGATAACGAAGACTGTCAATTACCCGAACCTCAAACAGTTTTGAGACCGTGATGCCCACTAGTGCTGCTCTGCCAGATATCAATATCATAGAGGCTATCTGCGATTGAGTGATTTCGGCCAACAAGACATTGCCACACTCGAGAACGCAAGGGGATACAAAAACTTGTTCCCAGGTGCCTCGGGATATTACTCTCGGTACTCGGTAAAGATAGAATACACGATTGGTTAGAATCGATTAGCTGCGGTTGGACGAAACACATGTGCACTTTTGAGTTCAGAGCGCGATTCGATAGGCCTCCATTGAACCCGGAGATTATATAAGCAGAGGTTCTGTAACCCAATTAAAATCGTTCATCGTTCATCCACCCTGCATGCGTTCCAAGAGATGACATATGAAGATGTCAAGTATTTCGAGATAGAAGTGCGAGAAAATTGTTTACCTACGTGAACTAACGAGAGGGATGATAGGTGGTCACCCCCCCATCGCTTGATGTTGTTCACCGATGTCTCAATCGACACCGGGCACCATAGCCCTTGCGGAGTTAATATGCGAGAAGTTGTCATTGGAGACGAAGCCCATGAATCCAATTTGGTTTGGACTGAACTTCTATATGCTTCTTTTAGGCCTTAAACATCACGCCGTCTTTTCTTTTGCGACAGAAAGCCCAAAGTGAACCTCCGACTTGTCACCCGTCGGTAATTTCTACAGTCTGACCCGACTTCCCATCTGGCTGTGATCTGCTTTTAAGACATCTTCTTAGAAAGAAAATTATCTTGCCCCATTATTACAAACACCCGAGTGGCGTGAATGTCATACACATACTGCAGCTCGTCAGCCAGCGGCAGCCCATCGCCCCCGTCTGAGACTGCTTCCAACAACACATCGCCTACCCTCATCTCCACACCCCTCTGGCCCTCCAAAACGTCGGATGAAACAGATTCACGCAGCACACATTCACGAGAAACCCCGAACAGAATGCCAGTAGACTTACCTCGCGGAGTGTCCATAGGGAGAGGGGGATGCTGGTGCGTATTACACCATCCCAATCTGTCCCACTGTGCTAACACGTGCCATCAAAACGTAGGACATGTCGCCTCCGAAGAAAGGTACGCATTGACTGCAATAAAGCCGTCCATGGGTTTTGACAACGGTGTTCTAACAGAAATGTGACGAACAACGAGAGGGCAACTCATGTCATACCTGTAAACGGTTAAGAATAGATTGTCTGGGATGGGGAAACAAACGTCCAGAATGGATGCGCGTGAGTACAGTTCGCGCCTTCATCGCCACCGTCTCTCATTATCCTACAGGACAAGAAAGCCGTGGAAGATTACAAGGCTGGCATCAAAGCCCAGCTAACACGCGCTGGCCTCATCCGCGGTCAGCCCAAATCGTCGATACTGCAAGCCAGTGCAGCGGCATCGACATCTACGTCAGCTCCATCGGCATCTGCGTTCGCTTCACGACAATTTCAAGGATCTGCAAGTGCTTCAGGGTCTTCCCGAATATCGACGTACGTCGATCCATTGGGTGACCCAACCGTGTTTGGTGGGTTTCTTGTAATAAAAGAATGAGTCGACAACGACTGACAGCGGCATCCTCAGGTTCAACATTGAACTCACCTCAGAGCCTTCCTGTACCTCTTTACATGAGCGATGGGAGCTTTCAGCGGTCAAATCACAATTCCCCCTTCAGCCCTGCCGTCTCCCTTCCCTCCCACCCATCACCCATGATGGAAATGCAATTTAATCCTGACTTCGACACCGCCGCCCAAAACCTGTATAACACTCCGATGTCATCGATACTAGACGATGGCCTGCAAATGCAGCACATATTTTATTATTTTGAGCATATTCGGAAGCTGCAGTATGCGTTTGCTGGCAATTCTGTAGCAAATATAACATATTCAGTAAGGTTTCTTCTAAAAAAAATTACACTTCATCGTTAACCGTCATTCAGCTTGTATTGCAACATCCACAAGGCCCTGTGACCAACGCAATCTCCGCGTTGGCGTCATTGCACTTCAGTCTGATACGCATCGCCCACGGGCTTGAGGCGCCCAACCCGACGCTGGAGAACTCACCAGCAATTCGATTCTATGATAATGCCCACCAACAAATTTATAGACACAAGCAGACAATGCTGAGCGAATCCGACGCAAACGCAGCCATCCACATGTTAAGCTTCTCGCTCGTTTCAGGTGGGGTGACCGATTGGCGCCCGATGCTGGATATTGCGAGCGAGTGGCTAGTGAGGACAGGGATAACAACAAGCGACAACCCGAAGCTAATGATGATAAAAATGAACGAGGCATCGCGACTGGCACTGAAAGCCACCATGGTGAGTTTTAGAGGGACTATGGATAGCTGAAGCTCACTTAAAACAGTGGTATGACATCATGTCAACCCTAACCCTCCAAACGACGCCAAAGCATTTATCCTTCTACCGACGACTGTTCCGAGGAGGCTCGGGTTACTGGGCATTTACGCAACAGGGCGTCGGTGACGAGTCAATCCTTCGTATGGATAGCTTGACCGGTTGTCCAGACGAAGTGCTCCTTGGTATTGCGGAGATATCGACTCTATCATGCTGGAAGATGCAAGAGCTTCGTAAAGGTTCTTTAAGCATGAGAGAGCTCATCCGGCGAGGGGACGTTATCGAGCGACACCTTCGTACCCAAACAGAGACGGCGCTATCGGTAGAGGCGGACCAGACGCTGCTACACCCTGATTTGTCATCAACAGCCGAGCTTGGCAATGCACAAAATTCACCTACTGGACAAGCGCGGGCATCCCTTCCTGCAGATGACACTCGGAGGCTAGTGGCTGATGTCTTCCGAGAAGCAGCCATCCTCTACCTACATACGGTGCTCAGCGACCCTAATCCAGGTGAGTCGAAATTATTGGCACATGGGTCTGCAATGTTGATGCCTTTGTCACAGGAGTGCCCGAAATCGTGAATTCGGTAGATGTCATGGTACAATTGTTGAGCCAACTGCCCGTGTCGAATATCGACCGCTGCCTCGTGTTTCCCATATGCCTGGCTGGGTGTCTCACGGACGATCCCATCAAGCGCGAGTTTCTGAAAGCTCGGTTGGAAGGTCAACACGATGGCTTTGGCAACACCAGCCAGACTCTGAGAATCATGGAAACAGCCTGGCAGAGACGGGATAGTCAAGGAGGAGCAGTTGAGTGGCAGGACCTGCTCCATATCCAAGGGCGCCATTTGCTCCTACTAGTTTGAGCTCTGACAGTTGCTCACTGTGCGACTGCACGATAGATGCAGCGATTATACCCTACGCACCTAGTTATTTAATGTCATTGCATCGGCCCGCGCACGCAACGATCCTACAATACTATGATTAACAATATATAGAGCCTTGAATTCGAATGGATATTAATTTGACTCACGTTTCAACGCCCTACTTTGGGGGGAGCGACGTGCTGTTGACCATTAGAATAGCTTAAAAGGACAACGTGAATGTTTGCGAGGCCGTTACAGCGAAAGGTGTGCGTGCAAGCAGAGAAATCAGTCTGCAGAAAGGAAGGGTCAGTTTTCGTGAAGGGCAAAAGTGAAAGCTATATACCGAGCGACCGGAAATTAGCATTTCCTTTGTGAGGCATGGGCGCTCGCATGGGGACCAATAATATGGTGAGAACAACTGCTTTGAGAACGAAAACTTCTTGAAAGCTGCCATGGTGCTTATGAGAACTTAACGTTAAGTCGAGCGTTCAGCGCTGGCGGTGATGGAAGCCTGCAGACGGGCACTCAGCGCTGTTGCTACCGCTCGAAATTTTCATATGATGGCACTGGGCGTCGGCGCTGGTTTGGAAGTCTAAGTATGATATATGAACGAACTTTGCTTGAAAACCTGATTGCAGTGGCCACAACACAAATAGCAAAAAATAAATGCACGTGACAGTCGCGTCCAAAAATGAACCGTGAACCGCGTGTTTGCAACGTCACAGCCACGACAGTTAACCTTAACTCGTACTTCGATCTCTACAAACACATCATTAACGACGGCTCCGACTCATAACACATACGACGCGAATCATGTTCAAGGGAATTTTACCCTCATCGAAAAGAATACCTTCCTCAGATTTCACCATGGTCACGAGCCTTGGAGATACACCCAGCGGAAAGGAGAACGTCCCTGACAATAACATTGGGACTCCTACACTCGCAAAACCAGGTAAAGGAACTCTTTACAAGGGTACTTTCAAAACAAGAAAAGTCCAAGACCATGAGGGTCTCGCAGGACCTTGTGGTAGAGCCCGTAGTAATGAACCAAGCTTTTGACAAATTACTGGTAAGACTACAGTGACGACATGATTTGGTAGTACTTAATAGCATATGCGCGTAGGACGAACTACAGATTCCTTCCACTGTTCGTGTCAAGCTAGCTGGCATGGATTCAACCGTCAAAGCCGCCATGCTCAAATCATCTCATGTTTTGACATCAAATCCGACGCCTGGCCCACCAAGCACCCCAAGGACGTTGAGGAGAGCACACAGCAGCCAATCCATTGGTTCGCCTCTCCCGCCTTCTCTGAGATATGACCAGATGCCTACGAAAGGCAGTTGGATGACTGGTCTCTCCGGAAAGAGTACAACAGACCTGCACGCACTCGATGGCAACCAAGGTCATGAGCGCGGTTCATCCGTTGATGCTGCACGGACATTATCTCGTGGTCAAATTCCTCCGGTGATCCCAGGCGACCTCATCACGAGCAAATCCAAAGACAAGGGCTTCGTCAAGAACATAACTCCTGTCAAATTCTGCAGTATCTTGTCATCAACTTCCAGCACTCAGCTGGAGTTGGAAACCGTCAAGAAGCTTCGACTACTCCTACGAAACGAGTCGGCAACGTGAGTGTGGCACTATCTGAAGGGCTGGCGCCATGTAGCTGATCGAACTTTGACCAGTTGGTCGGAAGACTTCCTAAGATTAGGTGGCTACAATTCTCTCCTGACGCGATTGAACGAAATACTTGAAGTTGAGTGGCGGTGAGTCAATACTTCCAACCTTCCGATCATATTCTTACCTCTTTGTTCTAGAGAAGAGCAGCATGATGACCAGATTTTGCATGAATTACTTCGATGCTTTAAGGCCCTGTCAACCTCTGCAATAGGTTGTTTTGCTTTGCGCAGCTCGTGTCCAACCCCATTCGTGCAATTGGTCTCTCTGCTTTACTCTGACAAGAAACCGGGAGAGGTGGCAACGAGACAGCTCATTGTCGAATTATTACTCATCTTGTTTGAGTTATACCCTTCCTCATCGCTCCCATCCACTGGTAGCCGTCCACGTCGCGAAGCTTGGGAACCTGAGGGCCGCTCATCCTCGAGTCTCATCACCCTCCCAGCACCACACAAGAATTTCTACTCGTTGATCCGTGCTCTCCTCCTGACTCCTGCCCCCCCTCCCACCGAATCACCTGCGTCACCCGTGTCACCTCATGCTTTTATTGAATCACTACATCGCCCGAGGATCTACAAGAGTTACCTTCAGGAGCTTTCGGACGTTTGCAGAGATTACTTCTGGGTATTCTGCCACCCGAATAATACAGTCTGGAACTTGGCCGAGGTAGATGAGGATAAGGTGGAAAAGCCCAAAGCACCTGGGGGCATGACTGGAGGTGTCGAATTCGAAGCTATGGGGTACTTTGTAAGTGGATGAAGAGCGAGCAAAAGCTGAAGCTGACGCGCAATTCCCATCCGGGGCAGACGACGCACCTCAAACTCATCAACGCAATTGCCAGGTCTGTTCATGAGCTGAATCTGCCCAAGGAACACGACATGTCTGCGCACCGCTTTCACGCCGACTTATTTGCGTCTGGATTCGAGCGAATCATTTTAGTGAGTTAACCTGACTTGATAGTAGAATGAATCTTTATCGTATTTGATTTAACAGATATCACGCAAGACATCTGCGACGTATTATCCAACGTTGCACCTCGAACTTGCCCGATACATTGCTTGGGCAGGCGCAGCAAGATTTGAGCTGCCATGGACTGTATCGCGGCTGATAGGTCCCCCGCCAGTAGTATTAGCCAAGACGACTGCCAAACAACAACAGAGACCGACTCGACAAGGCCAAAGTCCACAGAGTTCACCGGTCAAGAGACCCCCTCCGGGCTTTGTTGGGCTGCCATCTCCTAAGAAGGTTGAACCCATCAAGTTCGATTAAATGGATGTCTTGCGCAGGGAAAGCTGGTTTCCTGGCAGCGTGTTTTTTTAAATCTAAATCGAGTATATCTTGAGGTTCTCATTCGTTCTGCTGTACGTTTTAGCCATGCTTTTTTTTACTTTTTTTTGCAACGAGGTGCACGAAACATGATAGATTAATATCAATAAAATGTTGACCAGGATCTGTCGGGATTATACAAACACAAGCATATATTTGAGTCCAGAGTACATGTACAAATACGAAGATAGGGTAGAAACAGAAAGAACTATGCATGCTCCTCGCTACAAAGCACCAACTCGCGTAATACGCAACGTCTCGATCCACTTGCTGTGTTGTCCCCGCCACTTAGTGCCCACCCAGAAGTCGAGAGCCCTCGTGGTCATTACCATGACCACCACCACCGAACCCAAACCTTGCATTGTTACTATTAGTGCTCCTGTTCCTGATCTTGAGCTCCAACCCAATTGCACTCCGCATGAGCCAGCACAACGACAGGATGGCAGCTCCAAGCGCACACCAGTGCACAAATGGCGACTTTTCTGGCGTTTGATGTACAAAGATAGCCCACAGGAACCAGGAGACTGCAAGGCAACCAGGAAGGTCGCCCTCTGTGGACGCGTACGCGTAGGCGGATGCAATGGTCTGGAGGGTGAACCTGGGAACACGTGATCAGATATCATCCTGATTAAGTGAACTATGTATAACTCACAGGCTAAGGAAGACAAAAGCTTTGGTCCAGGTCCTCGCCGGCTCAGTTTCTGCATTCACACCAAAAGCCTCAAAGGCAGTGCTGAAGATCAAGGATGTAGTCCAGCCGTGGTAGAGGGAGAATGGAAGATGCAAGAAGAGTTCGTCGCAGATGTTGCGTACAGTACTCGCTTTCACAAGCTGGTAAATTTTCTGAGCAGACGATTGAGTTGTGTCTATCAAGTCGTTCGACTAGGAGGTGGCGAATAACAACATACCGATACGACTGAGCCAGTGAAGAGCATGAAAACCAAAGCTACGACGTACGTCAGTGAACTGTATGACTGACAAATAAAAATCACCGACCATATTTGTACTCCTGGTTGGTCCAGGAATAAATGTACATGGCATTCAGGAAGTCGAGAAGTGGGAGATTCCAGCCGATGGTGTCCACGATGATCTCCTTACCCCGTCCGGAGAACTGGTAGATGCATGTTCCGAGAGTCAACAAGTGAATGAGAGGCCTGTTGGCGGTAAGCGCCTGACGCAGGAAGCGTACATGTTTCTTACCAAAGGAAGAATGCCCAGGGGGCAGGGGTAAAGTACGTCTCTTTCCCGGTGTAGTAGACATCCAGGGGAGAAATCACTGTGTACCCATTTGCTCCCATGACAAAAAGGGCTCCGGCAATATTAGCCAGCTGGAAGTGAGCAGCACATGACGTCAAAATAGTAACACTTTATTAATATATTTGCTTCACTTTCAGAAGTAGGTGGTCAGACCACGTATTCTGGGGAGGACGGCGGAAGAACGATGACATGATTGAATTTCTGAGCTCTGTGTTAGTGGGAAGTGCTGGAAGGAAGGGGACTTACAATGAGGCGTCAAAGGTGCTGTTTATGTAGGTCCACCTTGGATCCACCAGTTGAACGTGTGCAAACACGCGTCAGAACACGCGTTTGATGTGCGTGGTTCGTCATGTGGCAATCTTGTCTCTGCAGGTCACTGAGAAATGGAAGCACCACTAGTCAGTACTAGTAGGCGACTCACCTCGACCTCCCTGCATGAAAAGCACTGTAATTGTATAGATTACACCGGTGATGGCATTTCCCCATTTTGCTGGACGCTTGCCAGCAGGGCCTGAAGCAGTGGAACTGCCTTCACGCTTGCTGCGAAGGGCATACTTATGGATATTCGACTAACACAGCTCGTCGATCGATCATACCCTGGTGTTCGAAGGGGGTCTTCTACTTATAGTTCTAGCTTCAAGTTGGTTCTAGCGCTGTAATAGATTATCTGGTGTGCAAGTTTGCAGTAGCGCAAGTATGTAATTTATGTCACAAACAGTCGCAAACATTCGCCTCGCGTCTCCAACTCCCCTATAGCCTCCTATCGGTCAATCACTAGTCACCAGGAAGCTATGGATGTCACAGCAGTTCTTCCCTCATCTTTTGGCATGAAACAACCCTCGGCTTCCTCTGCACCTCCTTGAGCAGTGACTTCTGCTAGGACAAGCCCAAAACTCTTGGGTGACGAGTTGAATGACAACGTGATCGAGTGTTCTCAGCAAATGTCGTTTGACAAAGGCATTTATGATGCCGGGGACAATGGTTATATGTGGCGAATCCGGTACCTTTGGGTGTGGTTTTCTCTCATCCGTGCATCGAACGCCAAGGATTTGAGAGCAAGTATTATCATACCTGCCTACAGTCGACCAGGCAGAAAATTTTATAGCCAATCTCGATGACCTGGAGCTCAAAGAGTGGAAATGTGCAAGTGCAGAAAGGTGTCAAAGAGGGCGAATGGGCAGATCTGATTGCACAATGAGTGTTCCCTATCTGACTCATATGGTTGGACCTCTTTTACAATGATAACGAACAGCTCAACTTCGAACAGACTATTCCGAATTTACTGGCCCGGGGCTTATTTACTAAGGACTAAGGTTCAGTTTAGATAATTTCGTGCAGGAAAGTGGAGTCAGAAATACTCTATGGTTTGTTCTCTATCGACTGTGACACAACTATTCACTCTTGTATGAAAGTTGGTGTTCGTCGCATGAGGGCTATGTAGGATGTATTCCTAAATCTCCGGGAATGCGTGTCTCGACAGGGGTAGTTGTCAGCATCAGAAATTGTTTCCGCTTCCGATCTGCAGGTCGCCTCATGGTCATTTTGTTCCATACTCTCATAAGTAGAACTTCAACTAGAAAATCATCGTAGAACTGCTTGGCCAGCCAGGGCTTCTTCATTCACATTTATCGCTCTTCTTCATGATCTGTGCTCGTCACGTTTTCCGGTGCTTCAAATGGCTTGAGCGCGCTGGCGACCGCATCACAGACGCAGCTGGACCATATTTTGTTGGACTTGCAGTAATACTCCAGACAGTTGGAGCAACCAGCTTTTGTGTGTGGTTTGCAGTTTAATCGTATACGATCACCTGAAAATCAAGTCCAGTCACCGTGATTCAACCCAACCTTCCCCTTGGCTTACAACACTCCGTTGCGTACTCGTGCATTCAACCCCTTCATGCACTACTAATATGTATGTACGGTGCCACCTGGATTCATCCAAGATGAGGCCTTGCAGCCGGGGAGCGGCTGGCTTTGGGCCTCGCCCTCGCGAACTTCCCGACTGTCGAGCTCTGGAATTTGGTGGTCCGACCGTGGTATCACGCTATTGAAAGCGAGCACCACTAATTGTAGGAGGTGTGGATTGATGCGCCCAGAAGTGAGTGCGCCTACTCGACGTGGTCCAGGAAGCTGACCTATACTTCACAAGAGGGCCCATCATTGTCGGATATGCGGCTGGTGTGTGATGAAATATGATCATCATTGTCCTGTAAATGCTTGAACATTCTGTCCGCGGGATATTACTCACCCGCTGGTTGATTAATATACAGTGTGAGTGTGCCTTCTACTTTGGCTCACTCCTCCCTCTTAGCTCCCTGCAGGGATAAACCAATGTGTCGGCCTACACAATGAGAGGCATTTTGTCCTTTTTATGTATGTTACGCATCTTTTGCTCAACTGCCAGCTCCTGAGCTTTCATTAGGTACCTACTGTTATCTACCTTCTGCTTGACCATTCTTAGCTACTCTGTAGCGCTAGAGGCGACCTATAGTGTGCGTCGCCCCAACAATATCATGCAGCCGACTCTCATCACATATAACAGAATTCATTGACCTTATGTGGTGCCACAGTTGGCTTATATCCTCACCTACACACTCCACGTTGTTCTTTGCATTGTGGTGTTCATCATGTTCTGTTGGCATCTGTGGGGTGTTTCTCGTGGAGAGACTACCATCGAGGCACAAGATCATGAAGTCTACAAGCGCATTGCGAAGGACAGAGGGGATGCATGTGGTTCTATCCGGCACGATGATATGCATGCTGATACACTGTGCAGAATTTTGTAAATTTTTACGACCTTGGATAGGTGGGATGTTACGCTGGCGTGCATGAACGTAATACTTTTCTATTTAGAAAGAGCACTAACCTGCGTCTTTTCTTCAACATCGGTCCGGACGGATAGTAAATCGTGACCTGTTATTGTTTTATTCGTCTAACATCCTATTCACAGCCCGTCGTATACTCTCGTTTTATCCCTGCGCATAATGCCATACACCGATGGCCGTTCGTGGGCCCGACGTGAAGGACTTCAGAGACATCAGGGCGTCCAAGAGGGAGAGGAATTGACGGATGACCGCGACAACGAATCAACTTTATTTTGTCGTGTTATGCTCATTGGTGAGCCAATGGTTTATTTTGCATGACTGATGACGAGGTATGCCGGGGCCATATGACTCTTTGAATGCGTGTTTATCACCTTTCGAAAGTTGCTTGATTTACGTCCGGCTGGGTTTGCCTTTCAGGCTGTCCTTTTGTCTGATCTGCTCTGGCTACTGTCACCATTGTGTATCTCATTACTGATGGGTGGCGTTACAGGAACACAGTGGATAATGAAGATTCCTCATCTTTCGCAAAAAATGTGTGGCATGGGCATACCTCACTCTCGCACATTGTGCAAGTTCCAGAAACAGAACTCCTGGATTGCTCCCCACCTAGTAACCTCAAAGCAGCCCTGAAAGCAAAATTTGACCTTGACGATGATTTGGAGTATAGTGACTTGAAATTAGGTACGGATGTCTCAGACTACCTATCTTACACATAAGCTTCTTCCTGACGGTCACGACGGTCATTAGATCACTGTATAACTATTCTTGAAGCACTTCAAAATCCACCATTCAACACAATTGTAGGCTAGTCTTTCAATTCTTCAACAAGCAACCTTGACACCCTTTTGAGGTCATCGCAAATATCTCTACAGAGTATGCGATAGTTTATCGTTTGAGTCTGAAGAGCGAAAAGATTTCGAATTCAGAGGCTAGAGAGAAGTAAACTACTGACTGACTATTCGCGCTGATCATCTTTTATACGTTGGATTGAACTACTTTCCAGATACCCAAGAAGTTGTTATCATCTGCCCACATCCTGTTCACTAAAGCCTCATTACTCATCTCTCCCGTATGGCCGTGC
Organism: Suillus ampliporus; assembly: GCA_016584345.1. Classification (NCBI taxonomy): domain Eukaryota; kingdom Fungi; phylum Basidiomycota; class Agaricomycetes; order Boletales; family Suillaceae; genus Suillus; species Suillus ampliporus. The sequence continues at coordinate 122,397 of JABCPV010000014.1, read as the reverse complement.
TCTCATGCCTTATGTATGCGACATCATCAAACATTATGCGAGGAATCAATAGACGTCAGCATCAACACCAATAATCGCATTCACTCCATGTACATTACTGCTACCACCGATCTCCAAGTCGCCGTCTCCGGTTACGGACGCGACTAAGCCACGGCACCCTTGATGACGTGGGTCGGAGAGTGCGGCTTCAATTCGTTTGACCCCATCATGTCATGGACCTTAGCTGACATTTGGTGGACTCTTCACCCTATTGTTCAGATGGATGATGTCGACCGTGAGCTCATTGAGGGCGCTGCGAGACTAAAGGCGTGCACAATATCTGTAACGGAGGACATTGGAGTAGACCAGAACAAGTGCAGCTTGCGCGTCAATCCAGACAAGAACTCAAGTTGAACAAGGCCGCTCCGTCGAACCAGGTTTATCTATATCACCGTCTACTTCCCTTATACTAACTAGTTCTATTATAAGTACATCAAATGTGTTACGCTTGTGCAGATTTGATTATTATTTCAGTAACTTGTGTTCCTTCGGACGTATAACTCAGGTAAGCTATCCCTATTCTCTTCAGTTCTGCCGCTGTCCCGATAGAATGTGGTCAGTGGCTGGTAGTACTGCGCTTCCTATGCGTGAGCTGAAGTGGTTCAATGAGTGTCATATTCTGTAATGATAGTGTACATGGCATAATTGGTGAATATTGTACAGTGTTAGTTGGGTATTCCGATGCGTCCGCCTCCCATCGATTGACATACAACGCCGTCCATGCGTCCAATGGACATATTCCCATAAAGATGTTCATAGTAATCATGATGTGCTTAATGTCCTTCCCCATCGACTATACCTTGATACGCAGAACTTTCTTGAAAGTGTCCCATTTGGTCGGGTGCGAGAATACCACATGCCATCTAAGAATTGTGAGTCACAACGGCACGATATCCGCAGCTAAGATCTTACCTGACAATCAAATCACCGCGTCCAACTGTCTTTCGACCTTCCCGAATCGGCATGCCCGCTCCTTTAACTAGTATTTGTCCTTCGGTAGACTTGTCATAGATTGGATAAGGAAGTGCGAAGATAATCTCTTCCCCATCCATGCCATCTATACAAATATCACCTCCTTGTTCGGCGAGCCTTTCCACCCATGGTACACATATGTCCATGAACAGATCATCTTTCACCCTCGTGAAACGGCCATCGGGCAGCTCTTCAACCAGGAAGATTACATCCTGAAGAGTCCCGTCCTTGCGCTGGTGACCTGTGCGAGGACAGACAATCCTGGTTCCACTCCGGATACCCGGAGGTACTTCGATATAGATCTCGACTTGCTCCGTCTTACGGGACAGTAATTCCCGTGTGACGAGAAACTGGTAAGTGGTTCCATAATACATCTCGTGCAGGGTCAGGGGAAGAGGAAACAACCAATCCTTAGATGTGCCTCGAGGTGCACCAAGGGCTCGCAATGGGGAGCCATACGTGGGAGCGTGATCTGAGTAAGTTGGACACTCTTCTTTTCTGCCCTTTGATGATCCCTTGGAAAGTTTATGGAGGAGCTCCCTATGAAACAGTCAATTGGTTGTGATCGTGTCGAGAATATATCACTTACTCTCCGAGCCCGAGCCGGGACAGTTTATGTAACTTGGATGACGATGGTGGAATTACGGGCTGCGAAAAGTTGCCTATTTGACTTCGCGATGGCTTCGCATCGCTGGAGCCGTGTGCACGGCCTTTGGAATATGTGAAGGTGGGACCTGCCCCCTGAGTATGGTTGTTTTTAGACCGGCTCGAAGTCTCCGACTTCGGATCACACGGGGCTGGAGGAGGCACTTGTCCTGACTGCGACTCGCGCGAGTTGTGTGAAGGATCACGCAAATTGTCATGTGATTTTGAGTGAGGAATGATGGTCGTGTGACTGTTATGAGAGCGGCAAGCGCTCGTGGCGGAGGATGGTGCTAGCCCAGGTGCAGATGGTCGCGGCAGTTCGCGTAGGGTATCGTATGATTTTGTCCGAGAGCGGGAACGAGAGCCATGACTGCCTGTGCTGGAAGAATTAGGGAAGTGGTGTTTTGGGTTGGAATGATCGTCGTGCTTGTCGTCTGACGAACAAGGCTGAGAAGGTTTTTGGGTGTCAGAGCTAGGAACGGAAGCGGACGGGGACGGATTGGAGACCTGCTCACTCTTCTGTGAGCCTGACGACCTTGTGCGACGGGATGACTGTGTGTTGGCTTGGGGTTTTGGCTCTGCGGACGAGCTTCGGGCTGTGCCAGTCTCAGTGGGTGTAAAGGATGGTGAGGAACTGTCTCCACAGGAAGGATCCATGCTTTCTGTGCCATCCATCAAGGAATGGTAGGCAGTATTGACCTGGTGATGATGATGTTAAACGCTGGACTGGAAGACGCGATGACTACGACGCTTACTTCAACAAACATCTGCGCTGCGTGTTCTTTGCCGGTCAGATTACGGTCAGGGTGCCATTGGAGGGCCTATAAGACGATGAGTAGAGTCGACGCGTCATGGAACCCCAACACCCACCAGTTTCTTGTACGCAGCTCTGATATCATCGTCTGTAGCGTCAACGGCGAGACCAAGCACACTATAGTGATCTGGTCTGCGAGAAGCTGCGGGCATTGTCGGAGAGTAATGAGAGTGGGTTCACAAGTCACACAGAGCGGTAAGTATATGGGCTCTAAGAGTGGGGGGAGAATTGGCACTTCTTCTCCATCGCAGGAGTGTTTATATGAGAGAGAAGGCTCGTCAAAAACCGATCAAACGTACTCCCCAATTGATAGGTCCCGAAGCGATCATGGAAGTAGATTGCCTGCAGGTCACATCCTGGAAACAACTGCCTCATGTTCAGCACGTTTCGCGTGTCTTTGTGAGTAAGTAATTACTCGCCCGAATCATGATGATTGATTACATTGTGTTGGACACTGCTATGCACCAAGATAATTGGACTGCACTACAAATTGCATTTTCTGTTCGACTGTTGGCTTACCATGTTGGTACATTATCCGGCGCAGCAAGTGGCAAAGATAGTAGTCAAAAGACAGGGTGACCCACTAACGGTAACAATCCTACTTGTTCCTTTTTCGGTTGGTACGTGACGGTGTTAGTGACTCCACCGTGAATTGGGGCCTCAGAATCTCGACCACAGCCATATAGACAATCGATCGCTGCAAACGTTTTGAAAGAAAAAAAGATTGGTGGCTACCCAGCCTGAATCGTCATCACGGTGTATCAAGTTACTCCATCCATACCGTGACGTTGTTCAACTTTTCATATCGATTGCATCAATTAAACTATCGCATCAGACTTCCCAATTGTAAAGGGCCTGGCCTGAATTCTCGGACGTCATCAATCCTCGTGTGGCTTGACTCGTGGCAAGGTTTGGGTTCGGTTATCACAAGGTTATCCGCAAGATTTAACTGGCGAAGTCCTATTGACGCTTGATTGACGCGGCTGCTTCTCCTCTACACACCTTCTCGTCCGAGGATCTTTCGCCTTTCAGTCTCCTGGTGAATCTCTAGCTTCAGACTGCTGACTGGCCCCAGTAACCTTACCCCACACCAAGGCCGTAAGTCGAGGCTTCTATGAATTACACCATTTCCGCAACTGTCGGTCATCCATGGATGTGACACTCTCCGAATCATTCGTAGTTCAGTCGTTAGCGCCGCCTCGTGTCTCTCACATTCACAGCTTTACCCCAAAGCTCTCGGGACCCCGCGTCTCACCTAAGATTCTTACGGCGTTCCGAATCGCTGCATATTCCGCAACTAGTCACCTGCCCACTCTGGTGGAGTATGTTCGTGAAAGGGAACTCTTTCCTTCCGAGGGGTTTGCCTGTGAACCACAGGCCGGCACACTCGTAGACATCATCGGAACAACCGTGTTTTTTTCATTTCCTCGACACTTGCGCCTCAGGTAGTTTCAACCACGCGTCTCGCCCATTTTACAGGCAGCCTATCAGACTCGTATTCTCACCGGTGTTTGTATTTTTGCTGCGTCTGGGTTTGGTAACTTTGCCGTGCCCGGTCAAGTGTAAGTCTATACATACATTCGCGGGAGAATCACCCTCAATGTTCGCGGGAAGATTAATCTCCATGCTATTTCTTGTTCGTTAACATGCTTGTTCTATGTATGTTTTCCCCCTGATCGTTATGATCCGTCCTGCAAGTCATACACTGCATCCTATCGACCGCGGGGTGGAATGTCACCGGCCTCCCGACACTGCAAATCGATGCCATTATGCCATGCAATTTTGTCGTTGCATGCGGAGTACCTCAATCAGCGTAAGTTATCTACAATTCTACCAATCAGTGGTCTTCCTCTTGAACACTCTTGAATATCACTATCTAGACGCGCTTATCGTATGACCGCGTTGATTGCGACTATACCAGGTATATCTCATGAGACATCCTGAAATAAATTAAAAAAGTACAGTTGCTATGTAATCTAACGAGCGGAGGTAAATGATACCCTAATGCATGATTATCCCAACACCTTCTTCAGTCCCTCCTTCTGTGCGGGCGTAAGGCGGTCTGGGAATACGACATCCCACCGCACTATGAGGTCTCCTTTCTTCTTCGTGCTGCCCTGCTTTCTAATCGGCATCCCTTCATTGGGGATTCTGGTCTCCTGGTTTGGTTTCACAATGCCAGCAGGCAACAGGATCTGCAATTTTCGGCCATCCAAAGTCTCAGCGGTCCTTCTTCCGTCTGCGCCTGTGAGTGCATCGATCAAAGGTATCTTTAGGCGGCAAATCAGATCATCCCCTTCCCGCGTGAAAACGTCGTGTGGCTTCTCCTCCACGACGAAGACCAGATCTTGTGCCTCGCCGTTCGGCTGCTCATTACCCGCTCGAGGGAAACGTATTTTCGTGCCGCTCTTCCATCCAGGGAGAACCTGGATTTCGAGGATCTTGTCCTCCGTGGTGCCATCCAAAAGTCGTCTGCTGACCTTCAGATGTTTCGTCGCACCCGAATATAGTTCTTCAAGCGAGAGTTTTAGTGGCCGAATGGTCTCTGATGGAACTGATGTCGAGGCTGGGGCTGATGTTGATGACGTTGATTGACGTCTGGGAGTTTGTCGCCCTGGCATGCCACCTGGCATTCCATAGAAAGATCCACCACCTATTTCGTCGTCGTCGTCAAAAATGTTCGGACTTCTGCGCATACCACTCATACCACTCCTGCCTCCCATGCCTCCCATGCCTCCAGAGCCGCCCATGCCGCCGAAACCTCCACCCATGCCACCAAATTGGCTGAATATTTGCCTATAAGAGGGTTTAATTACTGAATGCTAGACAAAACATGTTACTTACTCGAATATTTTTTGCGGGTCGCTTGGCGCAAACCCACCTGTCCGAGCGCCACCAGGGCCAGACGTGAATGTAAATGTGGATCCCCCTGGGAATCCTGAAGAGCTAGAGAAACCACCTGAGGAGCCAGGGAAACCGCCTGAGAAACCCGGGAAACCAGCCCCAGGCGGAGCCCCTCCCCCGCCTTTTAGGCCTTCTTCCCCAACCTGGTCGTATATGGTTCGCTTGTTCTTGTCACTGAGAACTTCAAATGCTTCTGAAATCTATCAACCTGTCAGCCAGTACATACAGTATGACGTTACACTTACCTCTTTAAACTTCTTTGAGGCTTCTTCAGACCCTCCATTGCGGTCTGGATGCCATTTCAGAGCCTGCGGACGACAAGTCAGCCTGAAGATTCGTTTGTGAATAGGACACAACCACATACCATTTTCTTGTATGCCTTCTTGATTTCATCTTCGCTGGCGTCTCGAGAAATGCCTAAAAGCTTATAGTAGTCGGCACCCATCATGAACTGTGTTCAGCGTAGATGTCCTAGAAGCGAGTACTATATAGTTCTGTGACCGGTCGTGCAAAGGCTTTTGATCAAAATTCAGGAAAGTTCAGGACATTCAACGTAAAGCCTCGTCTAGCCTTTCGATTTCCCCAGAACATCCCAGAACTGTTGGGAGCCAGTGACGTCAAGAGTATACAGCGCAGCACGTGGGAAGATACAAGTCCATGGACCCGACGGAAATGCCCAGCCACAACTTACTTGTAAGTTTAACTTTGGCTGTCCGCGGAATCGCCGATTGCGACAGGCAGAAACATCTCAACTGCCCACCGGCAAGCTGATATATATGTTGTAAACTTGCTTTATAATTAGCGAAGGCCGAACGCCTATCCTGAAGGCGTGACAGTTATATTTGAGAACAAGTGTATACTAGTATAGTAGGTACGGTAAGTATTCGCCTCACAACAAGGACTGAAGGAAGATATAAATCTTACCTTTTGTCCAGGTATAAGTAAAGCAAGTGAACCCACCATATCGTCAATATATTCCTCATGCAGAGTGCCCGGAACCAGCCCTCGTAAACCCACACGACGAGTGTTAGTATAGTCGGATACGACGCGGCTGGAAACGACACAAGTGATAAAACCAACATTCAGGCATAGTCAAAAGTGTATGTGGTGGTTAAAGCGCAACCCATCATGACGACATCAGCATGCTTCAATGGACCGCTCCCTCACAATGCTAAAGCCATCAAGAAAACTGTTAATTGAAGCCCATTGCTCCATCTTTGATTTCTTCTGGGGTAACGAATTCATCGGGGTCGTATCCCAACAATCAAGAGCGACCTGCTTCAGATGTGGGAAGAGGCCGCTGAGGACGAGAGCCACCCTTAGCGGGGACTCGATGGGTGAATTTCCGAGGACGAGGTGCTTTAGATATTTGTTGCAGCTCCCACCACCGGGGCATTTGAGATTTATGCCGTCCAGCTTGGTGGCGTCGATGACAAGAGCGAGCGAAGTCAGAGCGGGGCAAAGCCGAAGTAATTTGATTAACCCATGGAATGTAGGTACTGTGGTGTTATCGATGGGAACGTAGCAGCTGATCTTGAGCACCTTGAGCTTGGGCCACTCTCTCACTAGCTGGCAGAGTTCTTCGTCGGATATGGAAATAGCACAACCCCTCTCGACGGACAGCCGAATTAAATTGCGGCATGCGTGTAGGGGCGTGAAGGCGCCCGGTTGTGCGTGAACCTTTCCCAAGAATCCAAGGAGGGTGAAACTTTCAAGTTTGTCGTTGTCCCATCTCTCTTGGAGGACGTTGAAGAACCGTGACAACATCGCAGATCCACTTGTGGAGGAATGCGTAGCTTGAGAATTGAAGCCGACCGTGATATCTTTGCTCTCGACGACCTGCAGTGAACTCAAGAACTTCGAGGCGCGCTCGAATGTATCGATAGAAAGGCCCAAAAAATTCAAATCATGAAAGCCAGGAAATTGCAAATCTAGCCTTCTCTCCCAAGCTGACAATGTTCTTAAGTCCAACGACAGTGACTGCAGAGCTGGTAGCTGCATAACGTGCTCGATGCCTTGGTCTCCTAGGTCCCATACCAACAATTTGTGAAGATGGTGGAGCTGGGAAATGGGTTGTGTGATGAAGGGTGAAATTTTACGAAACGAGTCGTCGTTTCCACGTTGAATTCTCACAGCCATGTCCTGGAGATGAGGACACAAGGCCCCAAGAGACGAAAGGATCGTTATAAAGGCGGAAGAAGCTGAAGAAACCCGCACATCCAAGACCAATAGGGAGGGTACAAAAGCCATGCGCAGGAACTCTGCAGCGCCGTGGGTTCCATCGGCAGACCATGTTAATTTGCGAAGGTTTGGAAATAAGGATCCAGGTGCCAAAGGACAAGACAACATCAACAAACCGAAAGGCTCAATGATGTCCGTCAAGCGACTCGATTGCGTTACAGTGATCGAGTGCACGCGGGACGTGTATTTGCAAAGTGTATCCCACATCTTGCTGTCAAGAGGTTTTTGCAATGCCTACGAAGCGAAGTCAGTCTGAAACCTACGAATCATATGAGATCGGGACACTCAGTGTCACTCACCATACTTCCTTCAAGATCAAGGCCAAACAGGTCACTTGGTAAACATCCGATAAGAGGCTCTAGGGACTGCAGATCCCTCCAAAGGATATTAAGTGCTGGGCACTTAAACGCGCGGCATGTGGATGCAAGCGCAGGAAGCGACGTGTGTTGGGTACATGAGCAGATCATGCATCTTATGTCGAAGTTTTGCAAGGCCGGATGCATGGAAGATGATGGAGAAGATGAAGGAGTATGACGCCCTGATAGGCCGATTCACAGCCACAGGTCCGCTTAGAAGCTCTCACAAGATCTCTCAAAATTTTGCGAAAGATCCTCAATCGAAACAACCACAAGCTTGCCCACTACCAGGAGTACACGACAGCGGGAATGTGAACCGCTCATCTGCGCACTGCGCACCAATCTCAAGTGGTGCTTTGACGTGCCAACATTCACGCCTTTAAAAAACGCGCTTTGTATTAGTTGCTAAGTACTTAGAATCGTCCTAGATGCGTATACTGATCTCCCAAAATTGACAAACCGTTCCTGCTTGTCCATGTCTGTCATGTCGATAAGCGGTACAGCTTCTGTGACGCCCACCTTCCAGTGTCTAGGTGTCGTTATCGACAAGACGTCAAGCCAGATGCTGGCCGCTACCAGCGAGTTCGACAGACCCGCGTCTGCAACCACCACCTCGCGTATCGAGCTCTGGTCGTTTTATCTCTACTATGTTGTAAGTAAACCAACGTCGCTTTGCGAACGCCGAAGAAACACCACTGGGGGCTGGCTCATTTGTCATTAGGGAAACAATGGTCTTTCGGGTTTTAACTTTGGACCATCTCAATTTCAGAACTTGCTCTTCCTGGCAGGCTACGATCCAAGCCGGCCCCCATTTTCTGCTCCTTGCGGTGGCAACACAGATTGTGTGCTGCCTTATCTCGGAAAGATTAGGGACAGTTAGTGAACTCAACTAAACGCGCGTCGCCGTGACTCTTCGTAACCCATATACACAGTCAATTCAATTGTACTCTTGACCAACGGCATTGGTTTTGCCATCCAGGCAGTACTTCTGCTTCTGATTGGGGCTTGGGCAGACTATGGCACGTGGAGGTGAGGAATCATACTAAGGATGCGTGCGTCGAGATTGACATATGTAGACCGAATATAACCATCGTATTCACGGTTGCCGCGGTCGCAATGTCGTTTGCCTGGCTTGGAGTGGAAGATCCATCCCAATGGCAGGCTGGTGTTGCTCTTTATATACTGGGTTGTAAGTTTCGCAGAGTCAGAAAGATGTAGTGAACTCACTTGTACTTTTGCTAGTGATAGCTTATCAGGTAGGCCCGTGCTGTCGCATTCTACGAGACGATAATACTTACACTTAGTGACAACATAGGGTGCCCTTACCTTCTGGACAGCTGCATTTCCAGGGCTTGTGCGTCACCTTCCGGAAGTTGAAACTTCTGCTCGGCTTGTTGCGGATGGAGAGCAAAGGTAGATGCTCCACGTCATTCTCTGAAATGTCAGGTTCATATACGCATCTAGCTGGGACGAACATGCAGAATTTGAGTCTCTATCTCGCAATCGAGTTTCGAATATCTCCTTCACCGTCTCCTCCCTTGGTGAAATACTGATTCTCGTCGTTATGGTCGGAATAATCGAAGGGCTGAAAGCAGGCGACAATACTGCAAATAACACGAAAACATTCAGTGTCTTGATTGCATTCTCTGGTGCAATTTGGTGTGAGTCGATTTCACGAGCACGTGTGCGAAGCTGATAAAGAGATATGGCAGTACTTTGTGCACTGCCATGGTTCTTCCTCGAGAAACGACGCCCTGGATTAGCTCTTCCTCCAGGCAGCTCGTTACTTACGATCGGATCTAGACAAACGTATGTCGCCCTGCGGGAATGCACTAGGCTCAAGCAGACGTTCCTGTACCTCATATTCTATTTCCTCATGTACGTGGATTATCCTACGATCAGATATAATTCCGATGGCACTATCAGGGGAGACGTGTTAAATACTACTGTGTAAGCATCCTACAAGGCCCCATCCTTTCATGGGCTCATTAGACATTAGCACCGTCATTACAACGCTGCAGAATAGGTTGGTTTGGCGGATCAGCACTGAGCATATTGAATGGAGCATTTTTAGCATAATGGCGTATTCAACCTTGCAGCTTACACTCCTATTGATTGTTGGTATCGTCATGCAAGCAATTGGGATATAGTAAGTTGGCATCGCCTCTACTCGGTATCTATCGACACCATCGTCGACAGCACCTCTTGGCTGGTGCAGAAGGAATTTAGGATATCCACAAAGGCGGTGCGACTTCACGTTCTGAATTTTTGCTACCATCTCACACTCCTAAATGTTGGCAGATGTTAAGTTTCAATGTCATTTGGATTTTGGTATAAGTTTTTTTCCGGCTCCTAGTGCCTTTCGAATAATGGGAGTGCAGGTCTTGACTGTTTGGGGTCTCATCGGCGTTCATACCGACAAATTCGGATTTAAACATGTATGGGAAATATGGTTTGTCTTTGGTGTTCTGCGCATTCCCCTGCCTGACACAGAATATCATTTAGGCTGTATCAGGTTTTCTATGGGCTCATGGTCTGCCCTTGGTACGCATACAGCCAAACAATGATTAGCGAAGTGTCTCCTCTTCCTCAGATGCACGTAACCCACTGCCTCGAGGCTCGAGCGCTCCCTACTAATGTTCTTTAGGTTCTTGTTTTTCGCACTTTTCTCTGTGGTAAACAATCCAAGGGCCCTCTGCATCGACTGCTAACCTCGTGCATGTTAATAGGTCGGCAAGACCTCTGCATTCATCGGTCCGCTCTTGTCGTCTGCTATCATTACAGCGTCTGGCAATAACAATAACATGCCATTCGCATATCTATTCGGACTGTGCGTCATCTAGCCCATATTCACACCCTCCAACTGCTGACAGCGGTAAAAACCACAGTGGGACTGTTAGCACCATGTTTTTGTATCTGGTGGATGTTAAAAAGAGTCGAATGGAGTGCGAAGAGTTTGTCAAGGCTGGAAAGACCTTGTAATATTTCAAGGATGAAGTCTATATATTTGGTATTCTTGCGCTGACAGCACGTAACCCTCAGAGTTTTAGGTTTCCTCAGCTGCAAAAGTGCAACATCCATAAAAGGGCCTTCGTTACTACATGCCTGTCTACCACCTCCATTTTAAAATTGAACGCAGGGACAAGAAAACGAGACAAGCCTTCACAAAAATGACAAGTCGTCGAAACATTATAAACTAAAAGTACCTCAAAGAAAATACCCAGGTTGTACCTGTTGAATCAAGGTCATAAGCCATCTGAGGGATCGGAGGGATTGTTAGCTATTCCATTACCATTCTTGCGCTATCTGTTAGTTTGTTCACCTTCGTCACCATACGATTGTAGAGGCTTCTTGAATTCTGCACCGCATGATACTTCCGCACGTCGATCCTCCGGTACGACTTAGCTAATCATTTCGGTACATACTTAGTCCTTCTCGTCTTCGCCCGAGTACCTCAGTATTGTCTCGTAACACTACTGATCTCGCACTTATCTTGTACTGATGTACCTTAGCTCGCGTTCTCTCGCTAGGTACTACCAATATAGTATTGTCTCGTAACACTACTGAGCTCGCGTTCTCTCGCTAGTGTATAGGGATGAAGGTCTCAGGCACGAATACTGGAGAAATAAGATCAACTCATTTAAATGGTTTATCTTTGACTTATACGCACTAGGAAGCAGCCCTGCAAATGACACTAAGAAGACAATTATCAGCGACCTGCAGTTCCCCTAACTCGAGTGGGAGGCTCTGTTCATGACCGCAGAACCAATAGAAGACCTTGTCCTCCCTTCGGAATTCTCATTACCTGGGATGAGAGTTTAGCACGAAGTCTTCTTTTTAATTACATTCTACTAGTAAGAATACTACTTCCTTCCGTACAACCGCCCCATGGCCCTGAGCGGGCAAACTTTGAGCAGACTTGAATCTGCGTCCAGTCTGTGTAGGCGACCCTAGGCGACCCTGGCCAAATCTCGCACTTTCCGACAACGCGCGTGTAGCAGTTTCGTTTCAATTTGCGGTAATTAGGGCCTAACTACATAGAGGCTTACAGCTGATATATATCGGCTATTTGGCACTCATAAAGATAACGTTTAAACCGGTCATGTTCTAAACACAGGTCCGGCTGTAGTACTTCATCCTATAAAAAAGGTTCTAGTAAATCACCGGACACCAGTTTTCTGTTCTCACTGCCTGGTCCTGAAGTCCTGAAGCTCCGGCTGGTCTTCGGTGTCAAATTATTATGTACTATAGGTCACTCTTCCCTGATCTGCCAACGGTCCAAGAACCAAACATCCACGACTATCTCTTCAACCGGCCTGAGCAACAAGATTGGCCAGACTACACTCTGTACGTGAATGTGGCTACCGGCCAGCGGCGTTCGTTCAGGGAGTTTGTCGAGCGTGTCCGCGATGGCGCTACTGCACTGGGCGCTGATGTGGCGCAGGGCGGCCTAGGTCTTCGTCCAGAGAATGGAGAGCTTGTAGGTATCCTGAGTGAGAACTGCCCGGTGCGTTGCATCTCCATTTTCCTGCCATGAGCCCGTAAAGTGAACAAGGACAATCTTCAGGACTATGTCGCGCTGATACATTCGCTACTAGTTATCACAGTCCCGTTTGCGCTATTCTCATCATACTCTACACCGCACGAATTCAAACTCGCCAATTCGCTCGCGCAGGCGACTCGGATTTTTGCCAGTCCCTCGTTGCTACAACTCGCTTTGACCTCGGGTCTCCCAGCGGATCGGATCCACCTCCTAGAAGGAGAGAATAAAGGTCACACAAGCTATGATCAGCTCGTCTCCTCTGTTTGCAACAATGGTATCCCACGGCTGCCGGTTCGTCACGCTAATTTGGACACTCTAGCATACCTGGTCTTTTCCAGTGGGACAAGCGGTCCACCCAAAGGCATGTATCTTATCGCAGGAACATGGACGCACCATCTACGCAGCATTTCTGACTCTAAAATGCAGCTGTCATGCTATCCCACGGAAATATCATTCATGCCATCCTAGCAATGAATGCAAATGGTATGGAAGTAGCTAAAGTTCGCGAGGTATGTATGTACCCTACGCTGCTTTCGTGATCTCCCTGACTCCTTCGCCAGCCACCGGTGTTGAACACTCCTGATGGGCTTCAAGTATTCTTCAGTGTCCTTCCAGTCTACCACTCTTTGGGCCTCTACTTGACCTGTTTCTTCAACTTTTCCAGTCCCTACACGATTGTCATGATGCCGAAGTGGAACATCGATTTATTTCTCGACAGCGTCCCGAAGTAAGTACATATCAAGTTCATTTAATATGTGTATGCTGCAGTGCTACTATACTTATGCTTGATCCGCGACATAGATACCACATCACGAGCGCAGGCCTTGTCCCATCACTTGCACACCAGCTCGTTCACCATCCCCGCTTCAAAACTGCCGATCTGAGCTCGATTAAAGGAATCAGCTGCGGCGCTGCACACCTTCCGCCCCAGCTCGCCGCCCAGCTTTGCGCCCGCTTCCCAGACATGGAAAGAGTTAGCGAAGGTGTGTTCTCCACTCCCTTGTGTGTCGATCACCGTACTACTACTTGCTTGCACAGGCTACGGCTTGTCCGAGTTTGTAAGTTATTCTCCCTCCACAACCCCTCCGACCTCACTTCCCGAGGTAGACAGTGGTCGTCGCCGTAAAACCCTTCCCTGGCATGCTCGATGGACGTGCCAAGGTCAAGCCCGGTTCTGTCGGAATTCTCCTTCCTGGCATCGAAGCTCGTATTATCCGTCCTGACGGGTCCCTCGCAGGCCCGAACGAGGCGGGTGAACTCCACGTACGCGGGGGCGCCGCAGCGCTGGGATACATGGGAAACGAAAAGGCGACGCGGGAGACGTTCGTTGATGGGTGGGTACACACGGGCGACCACATACGCATCGATGAGGACGGAGTGCTTTTGTGAGTTAAACGACGGCATGCCCATTACCATACGAAGCTGATCTCCCCCTTTTGTAGCTTCGAAGATCGTGCGAAGGCAAGCTTGCACTATCCATACATTACTAATGCCGTACTGATCCGTCACAGGACACACTCAAAATCTCGGGGATGCAAGTTTCCCCCGTCGAAATCGAAGACACGCTCCTGTCGCACCCGAACAAGCTCATCACCGACGCGACCGTTGCGGGCGTTTCAGGAGGGCGTACCTCGGACGAGCGCATCCCACGTGCGTGGGTCGTACTATCTCCGGCAGGCGTCGCCCTGGGTGAGAAAGAGGTCGTAGCGCAACTCGACGCATGGGTGCGGGAGCGGCTGAGTCGATATAAGTGGTTGAGGGGAGGAATTGGGAGTGTGGAGGCGGTAGGTGTTATTTTGTCTTTTTGGGAATGGTTTGATTATACTCTTGGGTAGATTCCGAAGTCGCCGACTGGAAAGGTGCTGAGGCGGGTGTTGGTGGAGCAGTATGAAAGGGAGGCGAAGGCGAAATTGTGAAGATGCAACGGAACTTCATTCGATTCTATACCCTCTACATATCTCAACCCAGTCAGCCAACCGGTCAAACCTGAAATCCAACCTCGCACCTGTATGTGAATGTGCGCGTGAAGATATTCTCAAATCCGTTTTGGCGCGTCAGGTTCGCGCGCCAAGTATTTGTCCTGTTGAATGCCTCTTACCGGTACGTCGGCAAGCGCGAGCGCAGAACTTCATTTGTGCCAAGGACGTCTTGCACTGGGGGCATATTGATACCGACGGATCCTATGGTGTCGCGACTCTCGTTGCTGCGTGTTGGGCGAATGTCTGTTTTATCTGTCGTCATTTTTTTCCTGCTCGCTGATTATTGTCTTCGTTTGTAGGTTTCTCGTCGTGATGCAGGCCACTCGTGTGGTTGACGAGCTTCACTGCCCACATTCGCGTGTCCTGACGTCTCGGACTACCTTATAGATGTACGGTCGCACTATTCTGATGCTCTGGATTAATAGATAATACTCGTTTCCATTTGACAGTTAATGGTTGTCTCATTTTCCCATCTCTCTATCTTGTTCACCCCGTGTGCACTGTGCATAGATATTTCTAGGCTGTGCCACGTCAGATGACAGGCAAATGCAAGGGATGATGTCAGGTCGGAAAAATGCCAAGTATCGTATCAGGCCATGCGTAACCTATGTAGCATGATCTGGCGCAATCTGGCGATCTGCGTCTATGAAGGCCTTATCAGGCCAGGAACCATCAGGAACCGTCAGGTAGGTGGTAAGTTTCCAACTCCGAGAATTTGCAGTGCGCTATCATTAATATTATAGGCAAAGTCTCGCGAGCTGTGATCAGAACTTTGGTCTGGATCATACTGAGGCATTGAAAAAGATGAGTAGGTGAGTTTGCCCACGCGACGTTCGAAATTAATCGTACGTTGACAGCACCACGATGATATCATCTAGTGGAGTGCAACCTTCATAAGCATAGATGGGCTAACTCAAAGGCGTGTAGCAAACCTCATCATCGTGCTAATCGGAAGCATACAACTAGCCTCTCCTCTTGACAGCAATGGATCCTGGTTACTAGTAACCAAGAACGCAGGTAAGCCTCAGTATGCCGCCTCACATTTCCGCCTCACAATCATCGACTAATGGACTCACTCACTGCTTGCTTGTCCGTGATGTTGCAGATTTATGATACTGGTTGGCTTGTTATGGTGGGTAGCCCGTGCTGACTCATTCGCAGGTTGTATCAAGACCGTTTTCATCTTGTCTGCCTCTGACCGCGCGGCGCTAGCTTTAAGCGACGTCTGTAGACGGTCTTGCGCATTTCGTCTAACCGTCTTGCATGGTATCTCCACCCTTCAGTTTCGCGTTTCACATTTGCTTTACTATGGCGGGCGGCCCCCCCATCGACCTCTAACTGAGTATATTGTGGAGTGAGACTTTGAAACGGCTTGGTGTCTTCATTTTTTTTGTCTCACAATCCGTAGAGAGAAGACAACGCCGAAACTCAATAGAGACTGATATACGCAACGGAATTACTATGTAGCTTCAATAACTTGCGTTACAAGGTAGTCTCTGGCACAAACGCCGCTACGATTAATATTGGTGGGATCGGAAGGACTGTATCATATTAGTAATCGACCTGGCCACTTGCCGAGTACCTCCTTTGAGTTTCAACTTCACGAACAGTCTTGTGTAAACCATGGCTTCTAATAAACAGCCTGAAGACGAAGACAATAACGCGCACGTCGGCCTGTTCAAACGATCATGGACTGCAATTTTCCCGTTCTCTTCATCTGCGTTGGCATCTCTCCCCGAAAACACTCAAAGACCCATGCGCTACACAAGAGAAGATGATATCCCAGACGTGAACCATGACGTTGATGGTCAAAGGCCCACCATCAGAGATTACAATGCCATCAATTCTGTACCGCCCCAGATACGAGTTCCGAAGAAAGTGGCGACGTCTCTGAAGATTGAGGGAAAGGTGTGGTTTGCCAATGAAAGAAGTCAGCGTTCATCCTCATCCTCTTTCCTGTCGTTCGCTAACGCCAATAAAAGCATGGATATCGTGGCTGAACCTTGCTGTCCTATTGGGAACATTGGCGCTTGCCCTCTTCAATGCGTCCAAAGACGTGGTGGCCCGGAACTTTGCATAT
Organism: Suillus ampliporus; assembly: GCA_016584345.1. Classification (NCBI taxonomy): domain Eukaryota; kingdom Fungi; phylum Basidiomycota; class Agaricomycetes; order Boletales; family Suillaceae; genus Suillus; species Suillus ampliporus. The sequence goes on along the minus strand of JABCPV010000014.1, from coordinate 105,824 downwards.
GCATATGCATTGATCAGCATTGGTGTTTTGGTAAACACCTACAAGTCTGTTATTTACAACAAGACGATGCTCACGCGAGATCCAGGTCTATGGTTTTTTAATCTACCAGAATAGGATCACGATGATTCGCAAACGCGATCCTGGGCACTATGGTTAATCAGATGAATTCATCGTTGATCTTAGCTCATTGTCAATTCCTAGACCAAATCATTGGACCTGTCATTATTAGTGCACTTCTGTTCTTCGCAGTCTTGCTCAATTTCGCCATTCGAGGTGAGTATAGACCAATCACACGTTCGCAGTTCTTAACAACCATTCTTATTGTAGTGCGCGAGTTGTAAGTCCGCTCCAATACTCCTGAGGTTTCCGCTAACTATTTCGCAGACAATCAAAAGAGGTCCCTATTCCTGGTCTAGAATTTCTATACCGCAATACCAGTGCGCTCGCTATGTCTGGCAGAGATTCGTAGTTTCAATGTACCAATAACGTTTCTATCTCTTCTGGTTGTTGCCCAGATGAACATATTATGCATCTCATGAACGCGTTTCTCCCCTGCCCGCTCAATTCTATGCTAAGATCAACTTACTGATACTCAAAAGAGCACTTGAACATCCGGTCCATTGCGTGGCAGAAGCCGAGTTCAATACGAGTACAGTATACCATGGCTTCGCGTGGCCAAGTGGCCGTTTTCGCTGAATACTACACCTGGTTTCTACTATTTCTTCCATCAAATGCATGGCCCTACTGCACGTAACCGAAACTTTCATTTGAATGTGATACTAGCTACGAGGACATGGTCGATTAATGTACGGTCCCAAGGCGACATAGTGTGGTCAGAAGAGAATACAACAGAGAATCCGCATCCAGATATAAAACCACAAATTTACTTCAACGCCTTCTTCATGTTCTACGGAGCAAGGAAATCAGATTTCGATAGGCGAATCAAGGATTATGCACGCACCTCTTCCATCTCATCCAGATCGTTAGTCTCTATTCGGATGATCTTCTTCTTTAGTGTCTTTTCAATCTCCTCCATCTGTTCCCAGGTTCGGCGGTCGTGGACGAAGTTTATTGAAATACCCTTGCGTCCGAAACGACCAGTGCGGCCTTGAAAAAACAGGGTTGTTAGTAAGGAAGGCACAGGACGAATCTTAAGAACTTCCTACCGATACGGTGAATGTACGTCTCAATATCGGGTTTTGCGTCACCGAAGTGTTGATTTCCCCGCTCATTCATCAACGGCAGGTCATAATTCACCACCATGTTAACCTGCATGATATCGATACCACGTGCGATGACATTCGTCGTGATAAGGACTTTTTCGCGTCCTTCACGGAAGTTGTCAATAATAGAGTCACGTTCTGCGGCGTCCTTGGCACCATGCAGCGATGCCACCTTGTGACCTTCAGCTGACATGCGTTGTGAGATTCTATCTGCTGTATGGCGGTGCTAGGAAGAGTAGAGGAAATGATTAGCAGAGTACGAACAAATGGCAAATGGACATCTTACTAACCTGGCAGAAGATGATACTCTGACCGATCGTCAAAAGCTGATACAGGGACACGAGGATATCGTATTTGTGATCTTCATTTTTGCAATCCATGTAAAATTGCCGGATGCCCTCCACAGACAGCTCCTCCTTCTGAAGCTCAATCTTGTTCGCACTAGGAGCGAATTTACTAGCGAAATTGCGGACGTGATCGGGGAATGTTGCAGAAAACAGGATAATCTGAACGCCTGATCGGGGAAGGAGGCTTGGATCGAAAGAAAGAACGTGAATTGTGGCCCAGACTAGGGAACAACGCACTCACTTTTTCACTCGTAGGGTCTGGTCCCCAAGACCATCCTGGTCAAGCATGTTATCTGCCTCATCGAGCACGAACACCTTAACTTCAGATGTATCGATGACCTTTCTTTTTAGAAGATCCGTCATTGTTCCCGGAGTGCCGACGACGATGTGTGCAGTTATCCGCGATGCACCCTTGGGAAGATTATCTTTTATTGCGTACTCCGTCTGAACTGGAGTAAATTTTCCCATAGCAACAACGACAGACATAATCTGACGTGCAAGTTCTCGTGAAGGAGCTAGACACAGTGCCTACAGCCAATCTTAGCAGACAGCCGCCAAAATACGCATGAAACTGACCTGCGTCTTGTTCTTGGAGAAATCTATACGACTGAGCATGGTAAGCACAAAGGCGGCAGTCTTGCCTGTGCCAGATTGCGATTGTCCGATCATATTCTGAGGACTTAAGGTAGTAATCAGTAACATGGTTCCATGTTACACGAGCCAGTGCACTCACGGATTCGCGAGCAGTAGTGGCAGAGCACGCTCTTGGATCTTCGACGGCTTCGAGAAACCAAGATCGTAAAGACCCTTCAATAAATCTTGATGACTACAATCGACCGTTCCGTTAAAATTATATAGAATACCGGGATACGACGACGCACAGTCCGAGCTCCTCGAATGTCTTTGCACTAAATAAAGGGGAATTCGGGTCGGCCTGCTGGTCTGCAAGTGTAACCTGAACATGTAGTTAGTGATTTAACTACTTCCTATCGCTCCTCCTAAACATACCGTAACCTCGAACGTCGACGCAATCAGGTCGGTTCTAGCTAAGAGCATAGCATCAGTTTAGCTGCGAGGTAACAACACAACCTGCACGCACCAGTTTGAGCAGCCTGTTCCGCTTCCTTCGTATCCTTGTTTTCATCCTGTGCAGGTGGTGCAGGTGGTGCAGGTGGTGCAAGTGGTGCAAGTGGTGCAGAACCTGCAAAATGTCATGTTTATACTACCTGGCAGCGATACGTTACAAACCTTCTGCCTTCGGGGTATAAAAACCGTCTGCGTCCTTCTCCATGGGTGATGGTCAGAGTGAAAGGTTTGCGGTTGTCCGATTATGGAAGATCATTGTTAATTGCTAATCTTATGTAAAGGTCAGTGGGGTAGACGACATCTTATCTCTAGTCAGGTGGGTCTATCGGAATACTTGTCCAATGTCAACCTGTGAAATGATGCACGCTGTTTAGACCAGGTCTATCTAGCCTCAGTCCTCTAGCCTCAGTCCGATCCCGGGTTGGAGTCACCAGCAGAAATAAGACATGAACGCAAAACCGTTATGGCCGCCCAGTCACGCACTCAAGCTCCTCCAGAAAATACAAAGGCATGAGTCTGCTGTAGAACTCGTGTACATGTCCCATGAGCATTGGCCCTGCCCTCCACTGCCCATTCACCCGCATCGTAAACTTGACACCATCCGTATATCTGTCTTAGACTCTTCCTTCAATCCACCGACATGTGCCCATCTTGCTCTGGCAAACTCTCGACCTCCACGATACACCATGAAATCCGGTCTCACAGGCTCAGCTTTGGCATCAGCGGCTGAGCTCGATTATGATGCAAGGCTGCTGCTACTATCCGTGCGGAACGCCGATAAAGCACTGAAATCTGGCGATGCAACATATGAACAGCGTCTGGAGATGATGTACCTCTTATCAAAGGACCTGTCAGCATCCGTCTCGCAGCTCCCCGAGGATAAATCTGAATCTGCGCATGCCAATATCGCAATAGCCATCATTGATGAGCCAACTTTTGTTGGAAAAGCCGCAGTTCTTCGGCAGTTCCTGCGTGCACGGATTTCGGGCTTATGTCGCGCGGCAACTGCTCCGGACAGAATGGCAATGCCACCCACTTCTGGCGATATATCAATACCCAATCCGCGCCTCATATTCCTGATTGGCTTTGATACTCTCGTCCGCCTCCTGTCTCCAAGATATTATGGATCTGAAGCTGCAATGATGGATGCCCTTCGTTTGTTTTTCTCGCCTATGGGAGATGATTGCTATGTGGTGTGTGCACGACGGAATTTGGCGGAAGTGGAACAAGCGGTGCAGGAGGAAGTAGAAGCGAAGACCATATCCGCAGCAAAGGAGTTTATGGAGAGCGAGCGAGTTACGTTGATCGGTATAGGCGCTGACGAGCAAATCAGTTCAAGCCAAGTGAGAACAAAGGTCGCACTGAAGGACGAGACCTGGAGAAGACTCGTTACTTCACCTGTCGCCAGCTATATCATTCAGAACAACTTGTACGTTTCGGAGTCTACCTAATGCCGTTGGATGGCACTCAGACTCAATTTGCACACCTTCGAAAGCAAAGAATTCTATTATGTTACAAGTCTACTCTATGTTACAACAGACGGATATCAATTTCTTCATGAGTAAAGTATCGAATTATCGAGAATATGCCAGTCATGATGCATGAAGGTCCAAAGACGAACGGTTTTCTATGATGAAGCCTGAGCGAAAGCGATAGCAACGGTCTGATGGGAGTTCATGTCAGGTCATGATTTGGTATTTTGGATCACGACACATACCTCAGAATGACTCAAGGACACCAACACATTAGTTATCCCCTTACTCTGTGCAGCAGCCTTCGCATCACCGTAAAGAGTTACAGTCGGAACGCCAGACTCGTTAGGCAGGATCTCGATGTCCTTCATTGCAGCGGCAGCACCCTTTGATGACACGCCCAGCGACTTGAACACTGCTTCCTTTCCTACCCATCGAGCCGCGAAAGATGACGGAGGTGACGGTTGGGCACGGCAGTAGGCGATCTCAGCCTCAGTGAAGTTGCGTTTGACGAAAGAAGGGTTGGAAGACGGCACGGACGAGATCAGCTCTTGATCGACACCGACACCAGCTACAGATCCCTGTGATGCAAGGGCATCTGCAACAACCTTGACGTTGGCAGTATCAAACGGAATGTTCTTGTTAAGGCTGGCAGTATACGAGTAGCTGCGAGTCTTCGGATCGAAGCTAGCACGAGCCATGGGGTTCATGAGAACCGCCTGCTCCAACTCCGGACTGTATGGGGGGCCCTCCTTAATCTTGACCAGGGAGTTGGAGGTCATCATCTCTGTCATGACTTTGTATGCCTCTTGCGCACGGGACTGGTTGCGTATCTTGTATGACTCATACTCGGAGGGTTCAAGAGCACCGAAGAGATAACGGGGATGAACAACAACTGCAGTGCCGCCGACTTGACCGAAACCGAAGGATGACTAGTGGCCACGGGATTAGTCAATGACAATCATCGATCAGTGAAACTCACCATGACACCAGCGCGGATACCGTCAGTATGAATAGGCCTCGACGGGAACATAAGGAAATGATGAGCTTCGAATCGGGCATCAATGTTGCTGAAGGATTACCATGAGCAAGCGAAGCTAATGAGAAGACGGAGTACCTACTCGCTGTTACGGTTACCCGGGATAATGCCGGTGACGACAGTCTGCAACAAACCAGCCATCTGCCACGCCGCTGAACCACCCTTCGAGTGTCCAAGCAAGCTCTTTTGTGCAATGACAGGAACAGCATTGCCGTGGGTGCGTGACATGGTCTCGAAGATGTTGTGCCAGATCTGCGTCTCGTTCTTCTCATTCGCGCCAGTACTTGTTCCGTGGATCGAGAGGACACCAACGTCATCTGCTGTCAAACCCCACACCGCGAGTGCACGGCGCATGGGAGCCACACGAGCATCAGCACCCTCCAGCATGCCGTACGTAGCCAAAGCCTCCTTCTCCTGGCGGCGAGCTTCCTTCTCAGTGTCGGCAACACGGGATGAGAAGTATTCATTGTCAACATCCCCGCCATCAGCCTTCAGAGTGTCCATCTCCTCCCGTAACTGAGAGAGCTCGTGGTCGAGCCACTCGGAGATCTGCTTACGTCTGAAGGCAATCTGGCGAGAGCGGTAGTCAAGGTTGAGACTAGGAAGGGGGTGCTTCGACGGAAGTTCTCTCGCGACAGTAAGAGCACCACGACCTGGAGCTGGAATAGATCGTCCAGCCTTGTCACTGTATGACGGTGAGTGAGTGTACATCATTCAGGTTTCCGTAAACTTACGTGGAAGTCGACGTGAACGCCAGAATACCGCGGATAGGAGCACCAATCTCCAGAGCCGTCTTTGCAGTCATAATGATGTGAATCCCAGTCCCCTGCGACTCCATGAACTAATACACAAAGTTGGTGAGTTAAAGATATCGAGGGCATAGATCAGAGGACTTACGCCTGAGCGAGTGGTCGTAGCGGGACGGGACATCTCAGTGGGCTCACGTCCCATGGCGAGCTCAGTCTCGGCGTTGCTCGTGGCCTTCATGTTAGCGAACTCGTAAGAGCCTTCCTCACTGATGTCGTCGAAGCCACCAGCAATCATGATTTTCGCCTTCCCAGATAGTAGCGTATCAGACGCGATCTCAAGAGATTGGAGTGCAGTCGCACTGATATTTGAAACGTGAGGAACCACAAATCATGAGTCGTTATGAACACTCACCAAGCGCCAACAGGAATCTTGACTGGGCCGCTGGACGACATGAGAAGAAGGTTAATCCATCCAGCAGTAGTGTTGATGAAACTGTGAAGATTGATCAATTATTCATATTTGTTAGTGAAAATCAGGTGGACTGACGTCTCCTGCAAGATATCGTTCTGGACCTCTTTCTCTTCGCGGCGATCTTTGAACATTTGCGCAAGACTTTCCGTGCCGCCCATGCCGCTACCAACACAAGTGCCAACTTCAGAGGGGTGGAAGTACTTGTACAGTTCGTAGGGATCCGTGATTCCAGACATGTTCAAAGCCTCAGCAGTGCAAACAAGGGCCCAGAGAGTGGCGCGATCAGTTTGAGCGATGATATCTGCTGGAATACCGTAGCGACCAGCATCCCATCCGGTGGGAATTTGACCAGCTACGAGGCGACTGAATCTAAACGCCTTGGGGACCAATACGCGTGCACCCTTCTTGAATTTGACGAACCACTGATCACCTTCTCCGGTCCAGATGTCACATTTGTCGCCATGCTCGTACTTGAACTTCTCGGCCTCAGACTGTGCGACCTCGATGGGTTCCAAGTCGTGAATAAGCTCGATCTCCTGGTTGAAAACCTTCTTCTTGGGATCATAGCCGCGGAACAGCTCGGGCTCTGCGAGGAGATCAAAAACCGGCTGATGAAGGTTGGGACGCAACTCACCAATCATCCGTACACCAGCATGACTCAAAATCTCCTTCTCGTAGCGACTTCTGACGTCCTTGTCGTCGACAGGCTCGCCAGTTTTCGAATCGACCCAGCCTACATACAGCGAACCATCCTTGAGGCGTCCATCGAAATGCTTGATGTAACCCATGAGCCAGGCCATCTCAATACAGCCCTCAATCGTGAACTCTCCTCGTGCCTCCATTTCCCACCGAGTGCGCGAACTACCCCAAGGACCGACCTCGGCAAATCCGGTGATGACGACAACCTTCTCCAAATCGATAATGCCACGAAGTTTCTTCAGATCATCCAAGGACGAAGTAGGCTCAAGGGTAGGGAATTCGAATTTGAAGTTGGCTCGGGGGACCACGTTGACAGTTTGCAGGACCCGCTCGCCCTCTGCTCCATTGATGACCTTGAAATCAAGGGCGTTGTCGCGGGCGATAGCACGACGAAGTTCACTCTTCTTGTTCAAATCCATGCGGATGCGGCTAGTGATATCAGCGAGGTCAGGGAGACGATCCATGCCACCATTAAGGTCAGCCCAGATAGGCTCAACCTGGGTGATGCTGAAGAGCAATGGGTGCATGAGGCCAAGGATATTGAAAGCCATCTCCTTCGCCGAGAAGGTACGGACACCGTGACTCTCGACCTCATCTGCGACAATGTTCGTTGCATCCATGAGACCTGTACCACGCGTCCATCTATACGGTATAAGTCAACGAGCAACAGGAGAAAATTGCGGCAATACTCACCCGATAACAGCTCCGGCTAAGCATAGATACTCGCCCCAGCTCTCAGAGTTCCAGCGGTTGAACAAGGTCTCAAGCGATATCTTGGATTCTGAGTAGAGACCATCGTTGCCGAAAAGACCGTGGTTAGGAGACAGGGGAAGAATGACCTGCGTTGGTCTGGTGACGAAATGACGAGAGGCCTTCTTATTCTTGACTGCACCGAGGATGCGCAGCAAGTTGACCAACATGATGCGGTGGGCAAGCTCAGACTTGTCATCCAGACCGTCAATCTCGCGTCCATTCTCGGGCACTGCAGCAAAGGGAAGTATGTAGTCAAGATCGAGGCCGAGCGTAGCATAGATGTAGTCCACGAGTGCTTCGACGTCCTGCTTCGAACCTTGGTTGAAGGGAACAACGGTCAGAGCCGATCCTCGAGCACCAAAGCTCTGGTAGATAGACTGGTAGTACTCGACGGTCGCACGGTTGTAGCGAGAGGTAGTGATAACGACATGTGCACCGCCTGACAGAAGACCCTTCAGGATCTCCACACCAATGGAGCCCTTGCCGACGCCAGTGAGAAGAGCGTTCTTGTCCTTGAAGGTAGTGCCCGAAGTTGCAATCTCGTGAAGAATGTCGAGGTATACACCAGTCAGGTTGCTGGAGTACTCCCAGTTGCTGCCCACCTTGCGTTTGAGGTGGAGAAGGGGAACCTTGTCTGCGGACACGGTGGTGACGGCGGAGACTTGTGGACGAAGGAATTGAGAGGAGGAACGACGACTGCGAGTGCGAGGGCGTGATTGTTCAGGGCCCTTTCTCAGCGAACGAACGACTCCCTCGTACAACGCCTTGATGCGGTTCTTCTGGTCCTGACTGATGCCGGGCTGGGATCTGACCACCGTCCACAGCTTCAAAACGTCGTCTTGCACCTTCTGGATGTTAACGGTGGAGATAGTATCGCCACTGGCCATCTCCTCGACGTAGGCCTCCAACTTGCGGACGTTCTCTCGGACGACTTCGGAATAGACAATGTCACCTTTCTCCGTGACTTCGGTATGAGGAGCAGTGGGGAATGTCACTAATTTGAACATGATTAAGGGTGGTGGACGAAGGTTAACTAGTGTACTTACCATCCTTGTACACTGGAGGCTGGTCAATGACTTGCTTCGTGTTGTCAATGAGCTGTTGGCCGAACTGCTTTGCAAGAGCATAGGTATCACCCTTGCTAGCGTCACAATTGTCAATGTTGTACTGCATGTATGTGAGAAGTTCGGGGTCGGCGCGGTTGAGTAGAGCAATGCAGCGGGCAGTAAGCTCGCGGTCGACGGTGGTGAGACGGCCATGGATGATATCGTAGTACATCAAGAGAGCATCTTGTCGCACCCAGTTCCACGAGGAGTCGAAGTGGCGGGCCTTGAGCGGGTCGAATGCAGGTTGAATACCGTCAATGTATGCGTCTCCATGCTCCTTGGTAATGGCGTCCAAGCGAGCTTGCAATTGAGCGGAGTTAGCTTTCTCCTTGTCAAACGCAATCTCTCCGGCGCGAGAGTCCTTGTTCAGATAGCGCATGTAAAGCTCAACGTGCTGAGCCGCAAACTGCTCCTGCTCAGCACGGAACTTCAGGAACTCCTCGCTGTTGATGGTCGCACCACCTCCAGAACCACCGCTGGCACCTCCAGCACCTCCGCTAGAGAGAGAGATACCAGAGCGTTGAGCATAGATGACAACAACAGTGTCAAGCCATGCCTTGGCCTCAGCCTCCGAAGAGAGACGTTTGGCAGGCTCCATCGTGGTCCCGAGCAGAAGGACACCGTCGGCGCGTGCCGATCCCAGTCCCCAAGTCTTCGCTAGATGCGTCTTGATGGCAGACGAGTTGAAGCCACCAGGCATCTTGCCACCGATCATGCGGGACACCAAGCCTGAAGTGTACTTGCCGAGAGCACCAGAGTGACCGACGCCGAGAGCAGAACCGAGCTCTTCCAAAGGCAGTTCTTCACCTTTCTCAGGTGCAGATGAGAACTCAAGTTGCAAGTCTCCGAGAATCTCGTTCTGAAGAGTCGACTTGCCACCAACGAGGTCCTTGATCGTTTTGCTCGCAGGAACCTCTTCGATCTTCTTCTTGAGCTTCTGCGCGATGATGGACATGAGGATATCATTGGCCTTAATGGGGGCATCCTCGATAGATGCGGCAGGGCCAGCTGAAGACGCAGCTGCGACAGGCGTGGGGGCAGCGACAGCAGCTGCAGGAGCGGGTGTTGACACCGCAGCAGCTTCAGCCGCTGGGGTCGCGACAACTTCATCTTCGAACTGGTAGTAGATCTCGCGGACATTCTTGGCGTGACAAAGGATAATTCTCTTGCGGCTCACGGCGTCATCTTGTGCCTCGTACTTGGCCTTGAGAGTGCGTGTGGCCATGCCGGTAAGCGTAGGCGAAGGACCAAGTTCAATGAAGCGTTCGAAATGGTACTGAGTGAACAACAAGTCCTGGGTTTCAATCCATCGGACAGGAGATGCGAATTGATAAGAGAGGAGTTCAACGAGGATAGTGTATGCAAGCTTCTGACGCTGCTCGGTAGATGTCCAGCTGTCCAGATCCCACTTCTTGAGAACCTTGTCGAGACGGGGCGAAGACGTCTGATCGTAGATGAGCTGCACGTACTCGCGTGTGATGTCAAATGGCTTCGCGACCAAGTTCGGAATGTATTTTCCGATCAGCATGTCAGGGTTCAGGAGCGAGAAGTTGATCTTCTTCGAGAGGTCTGGGAAAGTGATTAGCGGAATCGGCGTAATGGATAGTGACAACTTACATGCACGGAAGGGCATGACACCAGCCCAGAGGTAACGAGAGTGGAAGGGCACATCTATACCAGGCAGAGGAATGGTTGCAAAGCCACGCTCAAGCTTGATGTAGCCCTCTGCTCGCTGTTGCTCCTTGGCGCGCTCGAAGCATTCCATCACGATGTCCCCAAGCATCTCCTTGACCTTCTCGACGGTGAACTGCTCAGTCAGCTATAGGGACCAACATTGAGCTGCGATCATTCTGACAGATATAATACAAACCTTCTGAATATCAATCTTCTGGACCTTCAGGTAGTTCAATACGTTAGTCATCGTCTGAAGAGCGAGAAGCTCTCCAGCGCAGACGTATTGTTGACCCTACGTAAAAATACATGTTAGCCGCGAGAAGAGGCCCAAAGTAAAAAGCACTAACTTCGACATTGTAGTTGACGATTTCGAGCAACGTGCTCGTACGCGTAGCAATGGTATCAACGACCTCACGAAGTGCAGCATCGGTGAATGTCTTCGAGATACGGCTAGGGTTCACAGCACACATAGCATAGTTGGAACGGTTGTGAGCATCACGCTCGACAGCACGCTGCATGGTGATACCACGGTAGAACACGACATCGACAAGAGCGGAAATATGGAGGACGTCAGCCATGGAGGCGAGAGCGGAGTATTCACCAAGCGAGTGTCCAGCGAACGCGCAGTCCTTCTGCACGAAGCCCTTGACGCGCATATCTTCGAATGCGGCCTTCTCAGTGACGACAAGTGCAATCTGTGCGAACTGAGTGGCGAAAAGCAGACCGTTGGGATGGCTGAAAGTGTATTTCGGGGTACGGACGTCGATGTCGGCAAAGAGAGGAAGAGTCTTGACGTTTCCATCCTTGTCCATCGTGTCGTAGGTCATGTCCATGTACCGCTGACGGATTACCTGACCCTTGATACCACCGAAGTGAACAGTCTTCTCCTTCGGGTTGTCCTTGACGATCTCGACGATGGAGAAGCCGTAGACGGCGAGCAAGTGAGTATCGGCTCCTTCCCAGACTGCACGAGCAGCGGACGAGCTATTGTAAAGATCCATTCCCATGCCAGGCTCCTGCGAGCCCTGGCCGGTGAAGACGTAGACAGTGGTAGCCTGCGCAACCTCTGCGGTTCCGTCGAGAACCTTCTCATCGCGTTGGTTCAACGTTTCGACCTTGACAACCATGTTGCCGTCGCGCATGCCAACATGGCGGATGTTGACTCTAAGCTCATCTCCAGGCAAGATCATGCCGACGAAGGAGACATCATATCTGGAAAATGTCAGTTTACTGATCGTGTATCATAGTGACTTTGCTTACGCAACGACACGGTCGGGATTGCCTTCCGCAACAATGTTTTCAACATAACGGCGCGTAGCAGCGCTGGACCACATGCCATGAGTGATCGTACCAGGAAGTGATGCGTAGTCCGAGAAATAAGGGTTGACATGTATGGGATTGAAGTCGCCAGAGACTTTCGAGTATGGTTCGTTTGCGAGTGGAGAGTTGAACGTGGTGGAGATGTTGCTGGTCATCGTGTATTCATTGCTAAGAGGAGTAAGACGGCCTTCCTGGGTGCCATGGCGCTCGAGGTGTGCAAGGACAGGGTTTCCGTGGCATCCTTCCTGCTCGAACTCCACTGACGCGACTTTCTTCAAGCGCTTGAGCTGATCGCGCATGAACACGTCACCAGAAACGATGACATCGCGGTAGGTGTTCTTATCCTTGAACGTGACCTGCGATTTCACGCGGAAAACAAGGGTCATGCCAGCCTTGAGAGGTGTCGACTGGTCTTCCCAGCTCAACCACTCCTTAGACTGCATGACGCCGACTTCGGCATCATTGGTAATCTCCACGACGTAGTCTGGCTCACGGACAGTCTCAAAGGTATCCTCGAAGTCGGTGAAGCGGCCGCGGTATACGAATGACGAGACTATCTCGATGACGGGCTTTCCGTCGCGGAAGATGTGTCCCTTGACTTTAACAACCTTGCCAGCATCCGTGTTCCTGACAGACGAAATGTGTGCGTCGGCAATGCAGACATCGCCAGCAATTAAGGGCTGCGCGCCAGGGATGAGGCGGAAGCCATTTGTAAGATGGACCAACTTCAACAGATCCCCATCGATGGACAAAGGGAAGATCGCCTTCATGATCGCCTAAATCATTGACCCAGTCAGTTCAAGTCCCGAAAGCACAGGGCCTGAAAGCACATACCTGCCACCCAGTCACAATCGCAAAGTCCATCGGAGCCTTGACAGTCTCCATGCGCGCCATCTTGAATGCCTCGTTCTGGTTGCCAACAACACCACAGAACGTCCCCACATCCTCGGCAGAAATCATAACCTCAGGGCCAATGAATGTCTCATGAATATCGATATCAGGTAATGCCTCGTCGTCCCCGAACCACAATTTCCAGTAAAACTCTTTGATGCGACGGTTGCGGCCGACTGCGACCTCGTGGATCGGCATCGCGCCCATGGATGGAACGTAATTGAATTGCAGGGAAAGGGGCACGGATACGTCGCGCCTGTCCTCGTAGAAAGTGACATCGATACGCTTGGAAGATGAGGTGTAGTGGATCTCAACAGCCTTGAAATCAGGCTTGTGGGTGCCATGCGAGCGACCAGCACCATAGAAAGTCAGAGAGGTCGGCGAGCCTTTCTCCATGCCGATGACCACCTTTTGGCCACGTCTTGGCGCAAGCGCACGTTGAAGGGGGTTGTCGATGTAGGCAGTGCCCTGGACAATCGTATCAGAAGTCAACAACGCCTTTATCCAGCTCAACTCCGAGCCCGACAGCGCCTGCAACCACTCCTTGGTGTCAGGGATAACATCACCAATGGTATACGTCACGCTCTTCGAGGTCTCTTTATATGCAACGCCATCGGGAGTCTCGACTTCCTCTGCGACAGGAGCAAGGTAGTCAACAGTGGGCACCTTAGAAGCGTCTCCGCCGTAGGAGCGCTCGAGGAGCTTCTCGACAAGACTGGAAGTGATGTTGCCCAGAAGGTCCTTGATTGGCTCGTCTTTGACGGTGGAGTACTTAACGGCAACGGGGCCTTGAAGAATGCACACGCGCTGCGGGTCCTGGTCAAACACGGCTTCGATATCCTCTGCAGCCCAAAGCGAATCCTGCATTGATCCGTAGATCAGCGAACAATCTCAATAAAAGCGGACTAATACATACCTTCTTGAACCACACCTCGAAGGAACTGTCCAAAATCGGGATGAAAGGCGCAGGCTTCTGGCCAAGACGCTGAGAGATCGTAAGGAAATAAGCACGGTCTTCAGCAGCGAGCAACTGAGTCCTCGCAGCGGGGTACTTCTCGAAGAACGACTCCACGAACTGGCTAGGATCGTCCAGCTCGGTGAAGCTCTGAAGGACACTGGGCTTCAACCCTCCATTAACGCCTGCAAACCTCTCCTCCACGCGCCTCAACCAATCGCCCGTCAAGTTCCTCAAGCTCAAATCGATCCATCGACTCTGATGCGCGACGTACATCAGACGCACCATGCGCAGGGCAACCTCCTCGTATGTCATGTCGCCAAGATCGAGGGCAACGCTTCCATCCTTCTTCCAACCGAACCATGGCTTCGCAAAGTCCGCATTCAACTTGCCAATAATCTCTGCTTTCCTCTCGGCCAGCCAAGGGCCGCGCTTCTCCTTAGGGAGCTTGAAGACGGTGTCATCGAACTCCTTCCACAGCTTCACGGCGCGCGTTGCGACCTTATGGATCGGCTCGCCCAGCTCTGAGCGCACCGTCAAGATGCCGCCGGTAGGCTTCACGTACGTGTTCTCCCATTGCTTGTTGTCGACACCGGGCGCTGCAACGATGAGATCCTTGACACTCGAGCTGGTGTGTGCCTCCTTGGCCGCCATGACACGCGACGCGAATAAGAAACCGTCGAATGGCATAAGCTGTTGACCGTAGAGGTCCTTTGACCAATCACCAGTGAGGTATGGCCACACATCATCTGCACCTCCGAACCCGGAACCACCAACGAGAATCAAGTTCTCCTGCGAACGCATGGCACTGTAGGTTTTCAGCACCGGCATATGGAAGTCCTCGTACGAGTGGTGGCCTCCGGCACGCCCACCCGTCCATTGAAGAATGATAGGGAAATCGGGGTTGGCCTTGGCAATGTTCACGACCTGCCTGATACCATCCACTGAGCCCGGCTTGAACGACACGTGCCGGATACCAGCCTTCCTCAAGCCATCAATAATCTCGGCGGCTTTCTCAGTGCTGGGAATTCCAGCGGCAACACAGAAGCCTTCGATAGGCAGACCTTCGCGGCGCATTTCCTGCCACAAGGGGAACTGGAAGCCAAATTGGCGGGGATTGATGTAGAGAGCGTTGAGCGTGATGCCAACGCCCTGTAGGAATCTGTGCTTGAATCTCGGCAACTTTGGCGCGTAGCGCTGCGGGGTTGTAGTGACCTCCACCTGCGAGCTCAATGTGGTAGCCTGCAGAAAGGACGGCAGAAACGAAGCCTGCTTTGACGGTTGTGGGGGTCATACCAGCGACCATGATCGGGGGCTTCCCGAGTAGGCGCGAGAAAGGCGTGTCGAGGTGGATGGTACCATCGCTGTTAATGTAACGTCAGAATTGTAGTAGAAATTCGTCGGCCATAGTTAACATACCTCGTCTTCACAAGTTTCGGCGCATACTTCTTGCTCCACCACTCTTCATACTTGACATCTTCAATATCGAATACCTCTGCCTCACCGCGGCCCTTGTCGCCCAGCGTGATAACTCGAACGCCGCGACCATCAAGATTACGAGCCGTGAGAGGCCCAATGCCATTCAGGCCACCGGGACCAAAGTCGATAATGTGAGTCGCAGTCTCAGGGAAACCCGTTGCGAGGGTCCAGTGGATTGGGGAAGTGAAGATCTGGTCGCATAACGAACGCGTGATAGATGTCTCCAAAGTGCGCATGTCAGAGCCTACAACCACCAAATCAGTCAAAAACATGGTTCAAAGTGACTATATGCGCACCGTCTTCGGTGTTGAATACTGGAATGCCTAATTCTTCATTGGTCCAAAGCTCCTCGCCTTCAAGATCTTCATCGCACAACTTCTCAGCAGCACCTTTCAAATGCGTGCTGTGGTACGGGGCATTGACGACCAAAAATCGCACACCAAACGCGAGTTTGCGCTGGGAAAACGGAACCTTGCTCTGGTCAAGTCCAGGGGATGCACGTGCCTTCCTCAAGTTTGTCACAAGCCCGCACAGGGAGCGTGGAGGACCAGTAACAACGAAATTTCTGGGACCATTGAACAGTGAGACAGCGATCTGCGCGTTGGCAGGTAAATGGTTGTTCGTGGCGGTCAGATGGGGCTGCAGTGCAGCGAGGGGTAGGTTTGTGATGGAAAGCATAGGCGTAGGCTCGCCCTCGCCTCCATCGACGCAGTCCTGAACGATGCTTGGTTCAAGGGCAAGGACGGGGAATGCTTCCTGCGCGCGCATACCACAAAAGAAGAGCCAACGGAGGGCTTTCTTGGCGTTGATATCAAATGATTCAAAGGATGTAGATGCCGAAATGGCAATCGCAGAGACAACGCCCTGCGAATGACCAGTTGCACCGGCGATATGATCGCGGAGCTCACCGGGAGTGAATCCGGAGACGCGACAGATGACGAGGTACTGCACGAGCTGTGTGAGACCGATCAAAGGAAGGGATAGTGGGATGGAGGCAAGATATGCGACAGGAGGACGAGGAGTCGTGCCTGCGAGCCATGCCGCGACGTTCATGCCGTAGTTGTAGAAGCTACTAGCCTCGCGCGATACAACGAGAGGGAGGAGAATCTCATTGGTGATGGAGGTGATTATGGGGGAAACATAAGGCTTGTAAGTGTCGTAAAGCGCTTGGAGCTCGTCAAAGTAGACCTCATTGGTCCCTTGACCGCCAAAGAGCGCATATATGGACGCATCACTGTCCTCAGCAGCTGTGAAGAGGGCGGAAGCAGGAGGACCGGGAATATCGGTAACATTATGGTTCTCTAGGGTAGCACGTGCTGCAAAGAAAGCAGCAAGGATTCCAGTGCGGACCTCAGCATCGAATGGGTTTACGAAAGAAAAGAGGTCAATGTCGGTAAGATATAAGGAGACAAAATGCTTGAACACGCTAGTGAGAAGAGAAGTGCGTGCGTTGGTGGAGTCGGGTGCATCGGAAGTCCTCTGGGCGATGAAAGCGAGGAAACGTGCAAAGAGGTCTACGTAGGCCTGTAATGGGTTCTCAAGTTCAGCGACGTTGTCTACGACGTCGACGCGTTTCTGTGATAGGATGAAGTCATCTCTAAGGACTTCAGCAGCGATCCACTCGTCTATTTGGGTTGAGACAGGGATGGAGACCTAGGCAATGAACAAAAAACAGTTAGAACAAGGGATAGATGCTTTAGAAAAAGAGATGACGCGTACTCTAACGTTTGCAATGGATATTACTAGTGGACGGGTAGCAAATTTATTTTCATGGACGGCGTCGCCGTTCTGAAAAGACATTTTGAAGGAAAGATGATGGACGTCGGGGACGACGTGCGGGAGGGGTGTAAAGGAAAGAAGAGAGGGTTTAGGCTTTACTTTATATGCCTTGTGCTCCCCAGCGTGTCTGGATCCCAAATTTTTGTTTCAGGCTCGTCGACTCCCCCAAAAACTGCATGGCGGTCACGTGATTACGTACTTTAACGGTTATGCAGCCAATCAGATTGCGACTTCGCGATCAATGGCCCATCGAGGCAAGACCTATTAATTTCGAAAGGAACCCCACCTGCAGCGTGTCATCCCTACGATAATACCAATCGCTGAACATCTTCCCATTTGCGTCCGCTTCACGACCGTCGAGTTTCACCTGAAAGCTGGCAATAGTAACCAGAGACTGGCAGACGAAATATTTTCATCCAGAAGACACGTACTTACCCGCGCCCCTGTCTCTTGTCAGCACCTCCGCCCCCACACAACGGAAAATGAGACATGCGAGGCAATTCCAAAACACACGCGTTTCTCATTCAACTTAGTTTCAACGTGTTTTGTTTTATTCAACTTAAAAAGATACCCCCTTCCATCAGCGCATGTGTCTCATCATAACCTCTATCGATTGCTGATGCCATCGCATAAGTGATATATGGTAGGCTACCAGCGAGTAGCTCCCACTCAAACCCCGTGTGCCCATGTCACTCCCACCTATACTGATCGCCGGTCTGTCCCCTCCTAGGTAGTCGTCAGTATGGCATGGTCAGACAGACTGGATCACGATAACGTTAATATCATGTTTTCATTCCACCGCGTCTTTCACTCATCTGATTAATGAGCTTTCCTCTCCGTCAATACCCTGGTCACGATCGCGGGCGACACTGTCCTCCGCGGCATTTAGTTCCTTGGGTCTTGTTAATTGAAGTCAGTTGATCGGGTTTGCTCACCCCGCGGTCGATTAAGTACATTGTAAAGCTTATCCCATATTGCTTTTGAGGTATATATCTGTGTTGGTCGAATTTCATCTGTCTGCAGAATGAGTCAGTACTAGTGTCCCTTGTCTGTCGATGATCTCGTCCGATCTTGATATTTCCTCGCTTGATCATACACATAAGAGCCTAAAACCCCAAGAACAAAGTCAAGTAGCGGAACCCGGATCAGTTCCTGACGTGATAAGTGAGTCGGCAATACCCGATAATGCTGCAACAGAAATTGACATCAAAAATTCTCCAGACGGTTGCCAGATGGCAATCTAAAACCCCAGTGCTAGCTCACATCAAAAAAACATGGACATTCAGAGGATTGAACTCTGGACCTTATACAAGCAAGCGTGCAAAGCATACGCGCTACCACTGCGCTAAATGCCCATGAAGGAAGGATTGGGGAATGGTCAACTATCATGTGATTCCGGTTTCCCCCACTCGGCACAAAAGCGCGCGCCGAAATCCATCCAATACGATGCAGCGAACTAACATATATTGTGAACTACTCAGCCGTTACAGCCTTCATACCAGCAGGCACGTCGCTACAGGTATCAATTATGTACATCGTCAAAATTCAGGTCAATTATAGATATGTAACACAAATCGCAGATAAAGATGCAACATAACATAGTCCTGTCGAAATGAACGTTCAACAAACAAGATCACCCTGCTATCCACCTTCGCATGCAGAAAAAATACGAGATGGACAGAGAGCTAGCTGTGAATAGAATGTCTGGGCATATTGTCTATGTGGTCCGCATAGGGTATGAGTCCGAGCAGCGAGAAGGCACTACTTAAGGCGGGCAATTGGGGAGCGTGAGGTTCTTCAGGTTTTTGCTGTCAATAGAAATTAGCATCGTAAATAGTTGAACCAGTGGTGATTAAATTTACTTCGAGTCGAACAAACCCCAGTATCCCTATGGAGCAAGTGTGAGATCACCATGATGACGAAGCAAACACATATGAACGTTACCTCTACGCCACCGTACGTTGTAGCCTGAAAGGCGAAAGTCAGTCTCCGCTCTTGGACATTGGAAATGCAGGCTTACCTTCCATGGCTCGTCACAGAACTATCGTCACACATTGTAGTGAGTAAAGGTTATGGCACGCTGGCAGACCGAATACGCACCTCAAAGAAGAAGTATCCAGTACCGTTAGCGGTAGCTAATGACGTGCCGTTGAGCTATCATTATCCTTGCTCCACATGAGACGTGATGCATACCTTGACATGCGAAAGTATCTATGAATATCTGCAAGTATGAAGTTAGTAATCATTATACGAAATACGGTCACGAAAGTGACAGGATTAAAAACGCATCGTACCTGCAAGTTGGGCACAGAAGCGATCGAAGGCCCATCATTCGGGCTGTAATTGAATTCAGAAGAGTCCTACAGTGGGGTTAAATGGGTCAGGGATGAAAGAGAAAGAGAACGGACAGTTGGCCAGCCAGTCTCGGCAATGAACATCTTCGGTTTGTTCGGAAGAGTATTAGCAAGAGCAACGTTCTGGGTCTGGAAGAAGTTGGCCGTCCAGCCAGCTGCGTCAGTGATCGATTGATTGGCGAACCATGGGTGGACGTTCGACATCTGCACAACATAAGCGAGTACCAATCATACATAGCGAGGGATACTAACCCCATAGTCGACGGCAGAAAGAACTTCGTTGTTGAAATAACTCCCAGCATCTGCATTACCAACGCTGATGTTGCCAAGATTCATCTCAGCCAGCATTGAACGGGTATCGTTAATCCAGGGTATCAGCAGCGCCGCGGCTGTGGCAAAAATAGTTGGAAATTCATTTCAGCAGCAATGGAAACCATGAGCTTGCCTGCCTGTCCTGCGGAGCCGTTGGGATCCGACTGCCCTTGGGCAGTGATGTAGCTTGGAGTCAGTCAGTCAGCAGTTTTGACCCGAGGGATGAGGGAGAGCTCACTCAAGAACGAATTCATTGCCGACTGTAACACCGAGAACGTTGGCTGCACCGAATTGCTGAAGAGCAGTCTGAATTTCGCCTCTCTGGCGCTCATACGCGGTCCCGTTGTCACCGACAGCGGGATAGTTTCCGAGGTAAACAGACATGTTAACCTTGGTGGCCTGAATAGCGGCAAGCTGCAAACAAGTGTATATAGACATGTCAAGGATAGTCCGCATGACAACTTACGACGAGGGAGGACTGGTTGCAGTCAGCGCCATAGAGACGGATTTGCTAGTGGTTCGAGAATAAGTGCAGGGCATAGAAGACATTGTCAAAGAACCCACCGTTGTTATCTGAGACAAAAGCTATTGATGGTGTAAGAGAGGGAGCGCTCAAAAATATCCTTCAAAGACCTACCTGGATATCCTCGATGACCTCCGCTGTGATACAATTAGATACATCCTAACCTAGAAAATGCGGTTTTACACACTTAGATTGTTGCCACATTCAGGCAGCTGCGATCCCAGTGGCGTATACGCAACACCATAGAATGCCTGCTGCAAAGCAGGGTTTTTCTGGAAGTTGCTGGGGTCGTTGGGGTTCGTTCCAGCTGGGGCGCCGCTGGTATCACTGGAACTCGAGCTGGAGCCGTTGTTCGAGTTCTTTTTTGAGAGCGTGACACCAAGTGCGACACCGACAGCGACCAGTATGGCGAGGGTAATCACCGAGCCAATGACCTTTTCAGCGGGGCGTTGCTAAGTAGGCAAGCGTAATATAAGTTGAAGAGACTCACGATCCACCTTGACCGTTTACTGGCCCGCTGGGACTTCTCGAGCCAGTCATTATTGCGGGGTGCCTCGATGTTCTGGTAGTCTGGTTGTGGGACGGGCATGTAGGGCACGTCTGAGATGGGTTGGCCTGCAAGGGGGTGCGTTGAATTCCTGAGCGTTGGCTCGGAGAGATCGTGCGACGAGTCGAAGGGTGAATGAGCGTGTATGCCAGAAAATTGGCGAGTCGGGGGCTGCACAGCAGAAATTTAGTTCAAGGAATGGAGTGGGCGAGAGAAGATGCGGAGTGGAAACAAAATGAAACCTGCAGGTCGGGTTCTGACTGCACAACGGGTATGTGTGATATATATATATATATATGGTTGGAGTTTTGGAATGGTAACGGCTAGCTTACTACGGGTGCACCGGACTCTGATCTGTCATAATAGTCTTGCGGGTTTGTGTTGGAGCTCGTTGGGTCGTCCCTGTAAGGCGCTGTCTGTTGCATCGAGTATCCTTCTCGTTGCATGTTGCTGGTCAGTGCAGAAGAAGGGAAGTTAGAGAACCGCGGATTGTCAGGCCGTGTCTACTACTAGTTAGGCCTTTCCCTCTCTCTTTTCATTTCCTGTGCCTCGTGAGGGTACAACCATCAGATTCATTGGGCCTTGGCCCTTGGCTATTCTTGTTCGTCCCCTCGATTAGCCTTGATTGCGACGAAATTCTATTTTCGTATAAATCTTTACTTAGGAAGATATAATTAGATGCTGCGCCATTGCTGCGGAATTCCCAGTGGCCGCAACATGAGAGAGACAAGTGTCCTGGTTGATATCTCCCGAGTAAGTACTACAACAGCCATATTAAGTACATAGAAAACTCATGCGCAATTGTCCAGATCGGCGAAAAAGAAACGCAAATGAGCGATTGGAAACAAAGAACCTTGGAATATAAGAATTCCACAAGCGCCCGCTGAGCAGAATAACAGCGTGCTCGCCAGCCTCGCCTCCAGGTATATCAATATCACAAACTTCCAGATGACACCATCACTACTCATACCCCACCTTGAACTTCACCTACCCACCCGCATGGCCTCCGGTTGGATTAGGTGCATTTGGGTGTCGCGGCTGAGCTGACGTCCGCTTCTGTTTCCTGAGCACCCTAGCACGGTGTCTCTCATCGTCCGTGCTCGTTCCTCGACTCGAGGGCAGTGTCCGACTTCTGTTCACTCCCATCGATCCAGGACCTGATGCTTCGCTTACGGGGCGTGATGTTGGTGTCTCCATGACAGGCGACAGTTGTCCACCATCAGCACTTTCTGTCCTGTCAAGCGGATCTGAGAGAAAATATGTGGCACAAATACAATGGGTGCCCTCGGACTTCAGCGATGGTCCATTTGACGTGCGGGGCCCGGGAATGACCCACCAGTGTGTTCCAGCGTTGTGCGACGCCGATAAATGCGACGCCTGTCACGGCCAACAAGCTTCCAGCCTCCACCAATAGACGTATGCTCATCATCTGAACTAGGCACAACTACAAGATCCGAGTCTTCCTCACTCGGCACCTGTGTGTGCGAATAGTGGGGCCGTGGAGGGGGATTCCACAAGGAGCTCGGCTCCGATCGTGGCGGCGGTGGTATGTCGAGTAGGAACCAATCCTGCTGCGCAATCAGGAATTCGAGAACACGTTGGCTCAGCGCGTGCTCTCCCGGGGACAGTTCATGATTAGGATGGGATATAAGGCCGGGCCGAAAAATCACCGCGAGATCTGCGCGGGAAGGATGAGGATGAAGTCAAAACCACAGAGGGGCTTGGCGTACTTGTAGCTGTCATAAGATTCTTATCTGATTTTCGTGCAAATACTGATAACAGATCCAAGACGTAGAGAAGAAGGTATTGGTTTGCACGGGGCATACGTTGGATTAGGCGCTTGTACGTTGCAATCACTTCATCATGGTTGAATGGCTTCTTTACTGCAGGTCTCGATTTTAGCTTGAGCTTCAAGCTTTCAGAACTCCTTACCCAAAACGTCTCGGAACTGATCCGAGAAAGCGATGAGGTCAGCCTCCATCAACAGGGAAAATAGCATATACTCACATCGTGATACATATCATGTGGTATTACAGGTTCCTGAGCAGAGCATGAGTAGGCACAGCATAAAGCATCAAGTGTCACTGACAGGCATCTGAGTTAAATATCTCCGAAAAACACTTGCGACATCATGCGTTGTAAAGTGTTCATTCTTCCAGTCCAAAGATTTCCCGTACTGATGGGGGAAATAGTACATCAATTGGACTTCACGGTGCTATAAACAATCAGTACGCACCCGCGGGGGTGTCTCGAAGGCAGCTTGTAGATCTCGCATGCGCTTAGTAGAACCGTTGACACGAAACGTCCCCTCTACCTCTGTAGCTGATAATGCAAAGCGTTTAAATCGATGTTCACATCATATACACCAACTCGCAATGACCCACCGTATTCTTTGAGATAAAGGCCACTAGAGACGTAAAGGTAAACAGCTGGTCATCGAGCCGCCAAGGCGGCGTAGCACAGCTCTACTCACCATTTGGCCACAACAACTGGGATGTACCCCCAGACGTACAGCTCACCGTTTGCGTTGGCAGTCGAAATCTGCACGCTGGCATATCTCAGGCTCTCCTTAAGCGGTTTCTGAAAAACCGGATGAAGTTCCTCCTGACCTACAGCTAGATGACGGATTACAAATTAAACATCATGTGCCGGAGGTCCACCATATAGTACGAACCTTTACTGGAGTCGGAATCCTTTTTGCGATTCTGGGCATGGGTGAACTGGGTCCACCACTTGAGCAGGCCAGCCTTTGTTGGCGGGGGGCTGTCTGAGGGCATGGTGGAAGGTTGGGGAAGGCTATGCCTAGGCTCAGGGATAGGGAGGGTACTCCTGCGGGATTGTTGCTTTTTTGAGAGGAAACCGGAAGGGAAGATACGTCGAAGGGTGGCCAGTACGGGCCACGATGAGTAGGGTGCTTTATTGCAGGGGAAGGTCTAGTCCTTAGAGGGTAGTGGATTACTGTGGAATTAGCAGTGGACAAGGATCGTGACCCGCAATGCTTCTTCGGCGCACAGCCACACACAGCACACAACCCTCCGTAAGCCTGATAGGTTCGACCGGGACCGACAAGGCTAGACCTTCATCGAAATATCTTGCCATCTGAACCAGACGCATCCTATCCTATAGAATAGAAGAGAGAAGTTGATTGTCTTTTACACTGCGTTCTAACATAAGAATTTGACTCACGTCATCCTGGTCTGGATCGTTCTCTAGCAGGGCCACATCTCGGCTACTCTCGATTTCGACGGCCTAGGTCGCTTGTCGTCTAGAGAGTCGAGCTTTTCCATGTCTCTGATATGCAATTTTTATGTGCGCCACTCCGAGTTTTGCCTTTTCATCGAGCTCTCCACCGACCACTGGAGCATGAGCGCTATACATACTCATGCATAACGGATCATGATATCTCTCCTCGTCCCAGCTGAATGCGTCGTCAGAGAAACAGTGGGATATTCATAATACTTATCTGCTCATTCTCCATAGCATCTCAAGGAGGATATCCGACGAGTCATTCTGCACCGAATCCATCTTCTGATGTTTTGATCCTGTAACCACTTCTTCATATCTGGTCTTGACTGACTGGTTTCTTCAATTTCAGGCTCCAAACATTGCAGATAACATTTGATCATTCGGACATGCCTCGAAAGATTTGAGAGCGAGGAGAAGTTCCTCGCGCTCCAAACTTTCGAGGTAACTTCGATAAGCTAGCCGCTATCGAACACTTCGTCGTCACGAATCACAATGAACCGTCAAATAGCAACTTTCTATACCAGTATTCGAGCACAGTTGCCAAGGTCTGGTGAACCACATTTGACGCACACAATCCTTACATCACTCAGATCATACCCATGCAACTTCCACCTCCACCCGAACTTCGTGAAGTTGGTCACGACTCGACCATCCGCCCTTTCCGAGTTACTCCCGAGCGCGCCTCCTCATCCAGCAAAGCTTAGTCTTGTACAGACCATCTCTCCAATCTTCGCCACCAGTCCTCGAAGCCCGACAAACAGTCAAATTTTCTTACCAGCAATATAAACCTCACAGCGGGTTTGGTCGCTGATGAACCAGATTACGACATGCCGTTGACGAACTGAAAGCAGCCTGGTCCACTGCTTGCAAACGAGGATTGGCATAGCTAAATCTAATAAAACTTTAACTGACGTCGGTCAGACATGTTTGATAGTTAATGAGCGTGAGTGACCCCAAGCATCCTATTACCAATTTAGTATCGTGACCCCTAACAGGTTTATGACTATCTTCCCTCTAATGGTCTAGGTTTGTCCTGAACTTCAAGCACCTAGTCATATGCAAAGCAAGTCCAAACCTAAGGATTGTGGTGTCTCCGAGCTGATCATCTGCTGGGAGAGGGAGGCTACGTATGCACATATTGTCCTTTGCTGTCCCATGTCTGCCGTTTGATTATGCTCTCAGGCACGCGTACACACGGCCACTCGAGTAGCTACCGGTCAGATCATGGCTGTCAAGAAGTCTCGAGCGTCTCTTGCACTTAAATCTACAATCACGAGCGACAGATTCTGCAGCGTCTGCAAGGGCATCCTGCCATCCCCAGAATCATCGCCAATGGACGATTGGAGCATTTTGAGTATCTTGCTATGCAGCTCCTCGGGACGAACCTCGATGATGTACGCGCACGCCGTCCTCTACCGGCAGTAAATATCTTGGTGGTTGCTGATCAGATGGTATGTAGCACGGGCAATCTATGATCCATTGGTAGGCTCATGGTGGCCCTCCACTAGATCTCAGCTCTCGAACACATACACAGGAACGGACTTGTCCACTGCAACCTGAAACCGGGGAACATCATCCTCCACCCCACAGATCCCGGGCACTTGTACCTGGTCGACTATGGGATCACTCGGGCTATTGCACCTGAGGCCCAACCCAGTCTCTCTATCGACGTACCCCTGACATCGCATATCATTGGCACGCTGGGGTATGTCAGCCTGAACATGCACTATGACATCCGTAAGTTGCCCCTGCATTATAGGCCTCCCTCTTACCCGACGGGACTATAGGACCGGCTCCACGTGACGATATAGAATCTCTTGGCTATGCGCTCCTTAGTCTCACTCGGGGAGACCCTCCATGGATATACAATACTCAACATGGAACAAACAAGGGTCAGGAAGGTCAGGTTCGGATCAAAAAGCAGAAATGTAGCGGCACTGACCTTGCCCCCGATGGACTACCTTGCTTCGGGCAAATGGTTGACTATGCACACAGCTTGATCATTGAGCTTTGACCAACTACTAGACTACGAGCTGCTGCGTTTGCAAATACGAGAAGCTCACGCGCTGGCTGGCTTACTCGACTCCGCTACTATCGAGTGGAATATTCCGGCCAAGAACTTCGTCAGGTCTGCTGATATTTTGATTTTCACTGTAAAATCTTTCTTCGACTGAGCACTCCTCTATAGACTCTTCGTCACGTCCCCTTGTATGTAATAATACCTTCACCTTCCGCCCTGGACAAATTGTATACTGCCAAATTGACGTTCGCACAACACTAGAGGGCTACAACGCTCGGGCGGGTGATCCATTTTTCTGGCGGGATCCCAGTCTCTCCCCTGAAAAATGGGATACAGCGGTCCACACTGCGCTTGTTCTCTGGGTCACAATAGATAGGCGAAACATGCTTCAGAAAATCAAAGTCGTCTGTATCGGACAGGGGACTCTCTCTTCCACCGACATGAACGTTGTTCCGATCTCCTCCTCGCCAACTGAGGGCAGTGTGACGCCGATTCCCGCCTGACCGCTCTCTGACTTTTACTGCTACATATTTCCTCGCCTGATGGAATTCATGTGCTACCCAGGCGAGGAACTTCACATTCCTTCTCGTACTTAAACTAGAAAAGCTGAGTTAATCTGTCTAGGTCCAACCCATTCCTTCTCCCTGGACGACCAGTAAAGCCGACGTCGATCTCGTCATCCAGAAGTTGAACAGTCACACCTTCGCGGACACGTTACCATCCCTTGACCAATTATATGCTCATGAGCATCCCTTCGTCAAGATCGCCGCATTTGGGCCGGATCTTTACCACGACGATGAGGAAGGCAAGCCCATCGTATGGGAATGACGTAGAGCATGGTTCGATGAGTATAATGCTGTCAGGAAACGTTGCGAGGAACTTGATCAGGGCACGAGCGTTCGCAGCACTCTGTCCGATGGTTATTTCGACTGGGACTTTGAGAAATGGGGAGGGTTATCAGAAGGAAGTGAGCTCATCTATGACAGTGGGCGTAGATGACACTGGGTTGCCTCTGCTGCCCCTGATTGTTGACGTCGAAGTGTCTGATGATGTGCGTGTTATATGTAGGGCTTCGCACCGCCATACCGTACGGTTTTATTACAATGTGCTAGCGGTCGATTCTGTGGGAGTGAACTTGTCTATAGCTTGCTGACACCTGTGGGGATACAGATGAACACAACGGTGTTGCGAGGGCAGTTGACAGCGTGAGTGATGATGTTGTCAGTGTTGGCGATACTGATTCGACTTTTAGGGCAGATTATCGGCTGCTTCCAATGGAAAATGAATCGAACGGATTGCTGCTGGGCGCACACTTCGATAAGGTATTGAATGGGTTCGTAACGGTCGTAAAAGCATGTCGAGTTGATGGATTGAAATTAGCAGGTGGCGGCAGCCTCTCTCTCGACCTGCGACATGGTATCGTGGCTTCTGCGCCTGGATCTCGGTACGCCGACGCTTTCCGATGAAGTATCCCTTATTTCTAATGGTTTCGGCTCATTATCCATGGGGTATATGCGTTATATTACTGGTGTTGGGGCAGCATAGTAGCATCAAAGGAGTGGAGGTTGAGAGTGAATAGACTCCGGAGGGACCAGGTGAGCTACTACTGTCGCCGGCTGATCAGTAGGATGCGCTGATACAGACCCGTTCTGTGCAAAAGGATTTACAAACCCCCTCCCTGCTGACCGTGGCTGCATTGTCCTTTCCCCCCGTTTCGAGGCCCCTGACACGTCACCCGCTCCTTCGTCAAACTTTTGCTTCGACGCGGGCTTGTTAGCAGCTCCATGGGTCCCTACGACGATTGCTTTCTGGCTCGGTACACCCTCCGACGCGTGCCGATCCATGGGCTTTGTGTCATGAACGAAGTTCAGTTTCCTTTTTAGTGTTCCCTATTAGTATAGTTTGCGCACACGTTTTCTCCTTTTCTCTCTTTAGTCTTGCGCTCGTCTGTTTTGATAGGTACAACTCGAATGTTCGTATCTACGGGTTTCGCTAACGTCGTCTGTTTTGATAGTCGTTGTGGTTGTCGTCTCCGCGTCTCGCCTCGGCTCTTCTCGCTCTGATACTTTGCGAGGAGCCGTAGTGTCGATGAACATTAAAAGTCGCGTCAAACGGTCGAAATATACGCGTCAAAACAGCTTCGGATGGATCGCGTAGGCCTGACACACGCGTGTGGGCTTGCTGGAGGGCTGTAATCGTTGTAGGAAGGAACATAAAGCATATGAGGGGGATCCGCTGTATTCAGACTACATAGGGACAAATTATGCAATGACAGTTCGATAATTTTCATATTTTTAGCAGCAAGGCTAGCTGATTTAATCCATCAACCCCCTAGCATTTCCACCGGGGGATCTAGGTGACCTGGTGCGCATATGACTTTGCGAAGGTGACTTTCTGGTAGAATCTATATACAATTGGTCTGCAGTTTGGAAAGATACGCGGTTGCAGTGCCGCGGAGTCGACCAGTGCATATCCGCGGCTGTGCTATGATGCTCGTCGATCGAAACCTGGAGCTCATCAACGCATAAACTTTATCAAGTACTACATACCTTCACGCGTTCTCCAAGCATTAATGCTACTGAAGGAGAATGGTTAGCTCGGTCGCGACCCGGCTATTAATGCGATGGACGAAGTTGATAAATTTAACACATGCAGAAAGATTGTACAGCTGTGAACCGATTTGGTTCCCAGGGGTGAGCGCTGTGAGCGCTTGAGCCTTTAAATATTCCCCGTTCCCCCTTCAGTTCCCTGAAACTTGATCCTTTCTATCCTGTATATACTAACCATGATACACAACGACGTGTTTGCCAAATTGCTTGGCCTTTTGAATACCCTTCCGAGGGCCCGTGTTGGCACCCATACAGTTTCTCTTGGTGCAGCAACCGCCGTGGCCTTAACCATCATCCTGAGGCACCTCACGGCGAAACAATCGAAGCTCATAACAGACTATGCGAAAGTAGCGAGGGAAGTCAATGACAACGGTCTCGTGTTTGATGAGTGGGACTTCATCATTATTGGAGGAGGTATGGCATATCTGTTCCATAGCCATATTTCTTATGCCCCGAACTCCGTCTAGGCACAGCAGGATGTGTTTTGGCATCACGTTTATCCGAAGACCCAAACCTGCGGGTTCTACTCATCGAGGCTGGTGGAAGGTCAGTATCTTGGAGGGTTTTGTTTGCTTCGGAGATGCTGAAGTTCTTCATAGCTCTAAAGATGTCGCTCAAAGCAAGATGCCCGCTGCGTTCACGAAACTATTTCGCACTCAATGGGACTACCATCTTTATACCGAGCCCCAGCCCCATGCAGGCAACAAGAAAAAATATTGGCCTCGCGGTATGCCATATTCCTCGATAGCCAACTTGTCATGCTGATCCCCGTACGTTTAGCTAAACTCCTGGGAGGATGTGAGTGGTTGTTCTCCCTGCAAATAATCATTTTGATGTCCCTCAGGCTCTGCTATGAATGCCATGATGTGAGTCACAACGGTTATTCCCGTGGCTGTCTGACACCTACTGTCCCAGGGCACAATACGGCGCACCGTCCGATTTTGACGAATGGGCGGAAATTGCTGGCGACCAATCTTGGTCGTGGAACAACTTCAGCAAGCACGTGATTCATTCTTCGTGACTTTCCTTCCAATAACTCCCTTGTTCAGGTATATTCGAAAATTCGAGAAATACATCCCAGACCCGCGTTTCCCACACGTTGATCCACTCCTTCGCGGTGCCGATGGGCCCGTTGAGATTGGATATAATGCGCACACCTGGCAGGGCGGCGACTCCTTTGTCCAGGCGAGCATTAACGTCGGTATCCCTTTTTCGCCCGATTTCTGCACGACTAAAGGAACGAAGGGGACCAATAAGGCGAGTCTTTCTTTACAGTTTCGGCCAACTTGAAGTTTTAAGGCTCACTAACACTGGTCGTTCATGGCGCAGATCAGTGAGTTCACTGGTGATCGTCAGGATCAATAAGTGCTGAACTGTTGATATTTAGTGACGTACATCGACACCAAGAGCACTCGTGTAACTACCGAGTCTGCATACCTCACCGACGAAGTCCTTGCTCGTCCAAATTTGAAAGTCGTCACCCACGCCCGTGTCTGCAAGGTTCTCTTTGACACGTCCAGTGGCATCCCACGTGCAACTGGTGTCGAGTTTGCCAGCAAATCTCATACGGGCAAAGTTGGACCCAAGTTCCGGGTACGGGCGACCAAGGAGGTCATCGTCTCGTGCGTGACTGTTTCATATATCTCGAATTACTAATTACTTTTCCTTAGCGGTGGCGCCATACACTCTCCGCATATCTTAATGCTTTCTGGCATTGGTCCAGCTGCGCAGCTTTTGCGTCACAACATCCCGGTCGTCCTCGACTCTCCCAGCGTCGGTACTAACCTCATGGATCACCCTACATTCAATCTCCGGCTTAGGGAACAGACGGGAACAACGTTCCGCCATCTTACGCCTTATAGTGTTCGCTCAGCGCTCTTGCTCATGCGTGACGTTATGCAATATAAAGTGTGGGGCACTGGCCCAATCGCTTCGAACGTAAGTCAAGCTTTCCTCGCACTCACATCGTCGGTGCTGAATAGTGGCATAGATTGGCGAGGTTGCATCATTTTTACGATCAGACGATCAGGTGGTCTTCCCACCTGCGGAGTACAACCATGACATCGAGGACGCCAATTCAGGCCCAGACGCACCCGACCTCGAGATCATCATGTGTCCCGGCGCAGTGCACTCACACAACATACCCCTCAACCCATATCTCCAGGCATTTCAACTGGGCGTTGTGTTATTACGGTGAGCAATCAACTTTTCAACTTCAAACTCGACCGAACCATCTTCGTGCTGCCAGCCCCACAAGCAAAGGATCAATTTTCCTTAAGTCTGCCTCCCCTTGGGACGATCCGCTTATGGATCCTTGGTAGGGTACCCGTTTGCTTCAACCCCGCGTTGTACTGATTATGGGCTAGCTACCTCGAGACAAAACATGATATTGATGTGCTCGTTCGAGGCGTCCGCGCTGCCCTCAAAATCGCAAACACTGCGCCCATGACTTCTATCACCGACGTGCACTCTACACACTCTGAACTTGATCACCACTTCTCTCGTCTCAGCGACACAGAGCTAGCCGAGGTTGTTCGAGACCGCGTTGAGACGTTATATCACCCGGTAGGAACATGTTCTATGGGTCCTAGCGGCGTCGTCGACTCGGACTTGCGTGTCAAAGGCACTCAGGGTCTTCGGGTGTGCGATGCAAGTATTTTCCCCAAACTGGTTTCGGGACACCCGGTGAGTGGTAGAAGTTCCGAAAGCTCCTCGTGAAAACTAACAAAGATCTAGACTGGTGCGATTATTGCGGCAGCCGAGAAGTTGGCAGATGTTATCAAGGCTCACTACGCGTAAATCGTAGACTCTCCGGTGGCATATTTTCGTGGACTCTCCTAGACAGACCATAGACGAATGAAAATGGTCGTTCCTTCTAAAAATTCTGTACGTTTTTGTCATGGCGAGCCGGCAATTTTTACGTGGTTCACTGCTGAATGCTAGGTTACCCATCCTTACCAGGGACTCCGTACTTTTGCCTTACTTGCATGTTATACCTTATATATTTATGGATGTGTACTCTCTTGGATACCAGTGAATGGCCAAACCTCACCAACTTCTTGGCCACCTCCGCTACTTTTCGCAACAACCCCGAGCACCTTGTACTGCTCACCCATCCCAAGGGGATCAACGAGCCTATTTGCTCCATCTTCGATCGCCTTTTTCCTCTCCGGAGAGGAAGCCGAACGCACAAGAGCGGCGGCCCGTATTTCTATGCCCATGCGCGTGAGGAAGTCGCGTTGCGAAATCGGGCCATGCGTCGAGACTGTACAAAGTTTCGATAACTATGTAGCAGAGCATCATCATGAAGCATACCAAGGTCAGCCATGGACTCTTTCAGCAACGCAAAATCGACATTTGCCGTAACGTCACACTCTCCAGGGACGGCAGAAGATATCGACTATTTTATGCTTGTTTGAAGGCCTGTGAATGGTTAGTGATTAGAACCCCGATGCTTACATCCGAAGTCATACCCGCAAGGAATCGCTAAACGCTTTGTCTGCGCCATAGTCGACGACAAGCGCACATCCTCCACCCTTGGTGCCGATGAGTTTGCCAATATTCCGTGCTTGGTTCATGGACGCTCTGGATACCTCTATACGCGTCCCAACGGGAAGCGAAAAGAACCTCGGAGATGCAAGTCCGAGGAGGGTCGCTGACGCCGTTGGAGTTGGGGAGAGAACACGCGTCCAACGCGAAGGCGTGGGTTGCAATTGCGGGGGAGAGTCTGGCTTTGAGTCTGACTCTGAAGAGGGGCATGGTATATTTGATGCTTGGATCATTTGAGGGGGCGATTAGCACCTCGTTCCAGCCTTGTTGAGTTTTCTATAATTCTCGCTAGTAATGCGAATTTTCGGTTTCTCTGGACGGAGCTCACCTCGATCACGTTCACGGGAAGGGCATCAAAAAACTCATGAGCTACCAACATAGTGAAGACGTCTTCCTCGGGCTCGATTTCTTCGATTGCATCATGCCACATTATCTCGAAATTGCCCTCTTGAGAAGCCTTGCGAAGTTTGCCTTCCTGCAAAGCACGCATACTCGCACTGCTCTCAACAAGGTGAACACTCTTTAGTTTTCCGGGTGTGGCGGGAAGCTGTTTCAAAACCTGGAAGAGCCACGGTGAGAAGCAAATTACCACCTGTTCAATATCACCCACCCGAAGCATATCGTCCATCAGCGTCCCCCTACCAGGTCCGAGTTCTACCACTCGGAAGGGTACCTTAACATTCGTGTCCATCCAGTGCTTTATCATCCATAACGCAACGAGCTATCCGCATTTCGCGCTTTCAAGATGTGATACATATAGCAACGTGAATCTCACCTCGCCAAACATCTGGCTAATCTCAGGACTGGTGATAAAGTCACCTTGAGTGCCAAAGACAGCATGTTCCGGCTTCATGTAGTACCCATATGTGGGGTGTCCAAGACTAAGTTGCATGAACGACGAGAATGATATAGGACCTGTTGCCTTCATTTTATGAGACCCAAACTTGAGAAGCCGCACAGTCTAGGACCTCACCTTGACACTATCCAGCATTATTTTCTCGACGTCCGTCAGAGCACCAAAGGAGTCTCCAGACATCATGCGGGCACGCAAGATAGTTCTTGCATGGACCCCATGACGACAATTTGGCTGCCTGAGCCACGAAGATACTCCATTGGAACCATACCTGGTAGCAAATCTGAGCATTTATGCTTTAGCAACTTGAAGGTCAAGTTCGCTTGAGCTATAATTACTGACGGACAACTCTAATCTAGGGTTCCAAAAGCGGAACCCTGCATTGAGTCAACTGCAGTGTGCACTGAGTTGCTGCAGTCGAGTCAATCGCTAAGTACTATGTAGTGAACGTTGTATAGATCATCTTGAGCATTGCCTCAAGGATCAGTGATTCATTCATGTATTTTTGAGCCAAGGAACCGGAAGGCGTCCAGGAAAAAAGCCGGAGGGAATATTTGAAAGCGGGACCGGAACTTCCTGATTACGATTGACTCACACTACGGTAGCCTACCAATGGCAAGACCGTGTTACGAAATTTTCGAAGCGTATATCTAGACTTGATCTTGACACAGGTTAAGCACTCAAGCACTCACTACTTCACTGCCCATCTTCCACAATCCTCTACACCTCCCGCCCTATTCTACCTCTCGTCTAACCTCCAGGATCAGCTGTAGATTACTATCCAACAAACATGGCTACTCGTGAGTTTCTTGGCTGATGTGCAATCGTACGCACCCCATGAAACATACATCACAGGCATCCAATTCGAGAACAGCAGCGAGATCGGTGTATTCTCAAAACTGACCAACAGCTACTGCCTGGCTGCGATCCAGGGCAGCGCAAATTTCTACTCGGCCTTTGAGGCTGAGCTCGGCGATGTCATTCCCATCGTGCATTCCACAATCGGTGGCACTCGTATCGTTGGGAGATTGACCGCAGGTGTGTGATAGACTTCTATAGCTTCGTACATAATTTGCGCAGAAGGCTGATCTCTGTCATGTCTAGGAAATCGACATGGTCTCCTCGTCCCTTCAACAACGACTGATCAGGAACTGCAGCATCTGCGCAACTCCCTTCCTGATGCTGTTTCGATCCAGCGAATCGAAGAACGTCTATCTGCGCTGGGAAACGTCATTGCTTGCAACGATTACGTTGCCCTCGTCCACCCTGACGTTGATCGCGAGACGGAGGAAATTATTGCCGATGTGCTGAAGGTCGAGGTCTTCAGGCAGACCGTCGCAGAAAACGTTCTTGTGGGGAGCTATTGCGCGCTATCAAATCAGGGCGGACTTGTTCACCCAAAGACGAGCGTTCAGGACCAAGATGAACTGAGCAGTCTTCTACAGATTCCCCTGGTGGTGCGTATTCCTAGGACCCAGTGCAGGTAGATTGTAATCGAGTTTTCTTTGGTGTTTCTTAGGCTGGCACTGTCAACCGAGGTTCAGACGTTATCGGTGGAGGTCTCGTCGTGAACGACTGGTGCGCGTTTACTGGGCTTGACACTACCGCCACGGAGATCAGTGTTATCGAAGCTACATTCAGTGGGTTCACCATTCTTGTCTCTTTTTCACCATTCTTAACGTATTACAGAGCTTCAAGGACAAAGTTCTTCAGCTGTCATTGGCGAGATGCGGGATTCTCTTATCGACAACTGGGCATAATTGAAATTCACTGTTACGCATCCCCTTTTCGTTACTTATACCTTCACGTCTACACTCGAAGCGCAACCTCAGTCTGCATGAATTCTGTATCATTACGCTCTTAAGTCGTTGGCAATGGAATGGTTGTGAGAAGAATTGATACTGGAGGATAACGGGGATAATGTTTCTCGTCCTTAGGTTTGATGCTCACTGCTTTGTAGTAGTATGTGGATTCCGGTTTAATTTGTTTGTCTGATGTGAATATTCTATATTTGTACTATGTATGTTGCTCGCAGCCTCGCACCCATGTGGATGACGAATAATGTCACGCATTATGTAACAGTCGCGTGACAAACGTATGCACCAACGAGCGCTTTAGAACTACTATCAGCACTTGTGTGTACATCCTCATGTCGTCTGCCCCCCCTCAAAGGCCACCTGAAGATGGCCATACGTTCGCCCGAGTGATACAGGTGCGTGCGATAACTTGACTACAATTCTGCATTCGCTCAGGTTAGTTGTCTCCTGTCTTGACAGTTCATGATCAATAAAGCTGCCAGTGGGTCAATCAAGGAGCTCGATGGACTATGCAACATCGCACAGCACTGGAAACCGGAGCAACTTCTCATGTTACTCCCAGTATTCTACCACCACCTTGATCCAGCTCGCATCCCCGATGTGGTCACTTCGAGGGACGTGAGAAGCATCATGCTCGCAAGATACTCCCTTAAAGGAGTGCTAGTCACGCTGAATCGTGTTAATTCCCCAAAGGAATTGACGCAGGCACTACAGACCATCGCTGACCACCTTATATCCAATTGGCATCGTTGTCATCTCTGGGTCAATTTCTTTTTTCGTCACTTCTTCGCCTCCAGCAACCCCACTCGCCTTCCGGGTCTTCTCATAACTAGATCTGAAGCGCTGAAGCTAGTTGTTAACATGCTGATGCGGATGGGGTTAATCGGCGACTCGCAAACACCACAGTCACTGATCAACACACCATCTCTGCACCCCATTATCTCGCAGCTGTGGTGTATGGCTGTTACCTCAAAGGATAACGACTTTCTCGCCGAGGCTGATAAGGTAATGGGCAGTAAGGAACAGGGGGCGTTCCAGGAACACATGTCATACGTGGTGCAGACATGCCTGGATGTCGACCATCCTTCTTTTACGTCCACCCTTATTCATGTCGCTGGCGGCATTAGATCCTTGGCTTCTATTGCCTCCAAGTATATCAGAAATGTCCGCTGTCTGTACAGGAAGAAGGTTCTTTCTGGACAAAACATCGACGATACCACTGCATGCGATTCTGTTTTTGGGGTGCCTCGTTGGCAAATAATGCTCATTAATTGCTTTGGGAATTGTGCAACTCTACTATTCGTTACCAGCCAACAGAACTGCGCCTTGCGAGAGGCCTACATCGATCGCAACCTCGTGGCCCTCGTTACCTACACCCTTCGTGATCTGTGCCAGCTCTCTCTAACCCTGAAGCATGATGACTTCGCCAAACATGCCAAGAAGGCATTCGAGGATGCATTAGGTTACATTGCGTTACTCATGGGAGGTCCTGTGGATGATCTTGTGGCCGTTATATGTCAGACCCTTCGGGCGCGTTTCCTCCCTACCGTCCTCCAAGCTCATACCTGTATCCCTGGCGCGGATGCGGCGGAATGCCTCAATGCATTATTGATTACTGCACTTCGCTCATACCTCACGTTCGACAAGGTCTTGCGGATCGCGGGGAGCGAGCTAGAAGCTGATGAGAAATCGCTAGATGCGATTGCTCAGAGCGACACAGACCTACTACAAGCTTGGAACCTGTTCAAAAAAGACGTTCGACGTTACTTGGACCTTAGAAGCCAGATACCCGCAGCGTCGATCTTTTTCGATCGTCAGTGTGCTGCTGTGCATGTGAGTGAGCCATATTATTACTTCTCCGCAGATTATTACTAATCAGCCACCGCTTCTGCAGAACAGTGATGAATGGCATCCGCAGTGGGATCTATTCCAGTGCGCCAGGTGCACAGTTGCGAGGTATTGTTCTAGACAATGTCAGAACATAGATTGGGATCAGGGCCATCGTACGGCGTGCAAGTACCTTAAAGCTGCCATTGGCGCGTCTCCCTACATGATGCCACACGTTTTGCATACTGAGACGCATTCACAGGTCCGAATGGTTCACGATATGTCAGGAGAAGCCTATTTCTCTTGGCCAAGATTGAAGATGCTGAAATTCAAACCCATCAAGAGTTCATATCTCAACTGCGGGTGACCGCTCAGGCAGAGCACCCAGAATTCCAGGATCGTCTTGTTCTTGAGATCGATCCTGTTGCAGAGGGACCCACAGATAAATTCAAATTCAAGCCAGTGTCCAATTATCTTCATATCTTCCCGGAAGCATCGGAACGTCCATGGCAAGTGGCTGGCAAGTGGCGCCACTCCGCAGGACTGCGCAGCCTTCTCCTGCCACCCGTGATGCGTATTCACGAGGGATATGAGATAACGGATAAACCTAATTTGCTCTTCAGCCCGTCAACGGCGCTCAGGATGGCATTTAAAGAGCATGGATTGGATGCTCACGGTGTCGACGACGGTGCCTCGAGCATTTATTATACCGGGAGTTCACAGTGATCGTGCTGCGCTTCGTCTGCTTCCGCTGCGGTTCTGTTGTAATAATATGATTTGTCTCCGAATTCCGTCTGCTGTACCTGGTCGTTATCTCGAGATCCCGATGTTTGATGCTTTCGTTTTGCCGTTGATTGTATGCCAGGTTGTGCCGTAGATAAGAAGATATAGTATAGAACCACTTATCATCACGAGTGATGAGTAGAACGAAATGACTGATGAAATGTCTATATTGAGGATGCAATCGTGATAGCTCACTATCAATCAATCTTGCAGGACTTGTTTACCGTCTGATGTGTGATAACGAGGGGTGAAGAGAGGAGAACCTTACTGCTAGTGAGGCGATGGAAGGAACGTAACCTTACGTCCTAAATTGCTTCACTACCACAACAGGTGTGATCATGTATAACAGTGCAAGCATCAAAACGAATCGATGTTGCACATGTCAAACACCTGTGAGCCAGCGACAGACTGAAAACAACAGGAGAAATTGGAAATGAATTACTTTTACAGTGTGCCAGTGCACTTGATTTTGCACGTCGGCTGCATGAACATATGCATCACAAACACAACAAAGGGAAATAGGATGGAAGGAGTGAACTGACGCTACTCCTTATCCGGCGCATTTATCGAGCGCTCCGTGGCCGACGATCAGAAATGGCGGAGAACCTGAAATTGAGGCGGGTGGCGACGATGAGGCAGTTGTGGGTGATCCGCAGGCCGATCAAGGAGTTACTTGGGTCGACGGGTAGCAGCGACATACGAAAGGGTTGAATGGGACGTGGCGATGCTAGTTTTGAGGCCGGATCCGAAGATGTGTCAATCCTGGCTAGTCTAAGGATCAGTGTCAGCATTTGTGTTCGGTGACCGACTTCAGCGAGCAATATGAAACGAGCAATGGCGGAGAATGTATAAAGCGACAATCGAAACCGCAGAAAGCCACTGTATGACTGAGCACGGTCAAGCTCAATATCCACTTAGATGCGTAGAACACTACACCTGAATCGACGCGATCTGTATCCCGCAGGATGACATGTCCGGAAAGATGGTTGAGCTCGCAAAGATATACCATGGGGAAAGGGTGCTGTTATGTATCGCGCCGGAGGTGGCCGAGGCGGCGTGCGCATTGGAAAAGGCCGCCACATTGATGACTGTGGTGACTCATACGGGATGTGTATGTTTGTGTCACAGGGTGGTAGCGAGGAGCTGGGTAGGTTGTATGGAAGCAAATGTGGACAAGAACATGAACCGGACGCGCCAGAAAGCGGTGCTCAAGAAGGCAACTCTTTCGGCTGACGGAAGAAAACGAAGAGGGCAAATATTCTCATTCGAGATTTGCTTGGAGTCAAATGACGACTCACGAGTCCAATAGCTAGGCGGGCAGCGATGCTCAAACAGCCCGTACTGTGTTAATCTCACAGAACAGCTCACCCCCCATGCTGCTTCCCTGAGCACTGCAAGACTGGGAAGGTCTTCGTGCCGCTTGTAAAGGATCGACGAGACCATTTACCATTCGGGTGATCGCAGCAGATGATAGCACTGCCTTAGACTCAGTCGGGCGGAGTTCTGTAGAGTTTCGCAAGTGTCAATCAACCGGGCCGTTAAGATAAAAAGAGCAGACTCTAGCGCATGAGGCAATGCGGTTACAGCTAACTAGGCTCTGTCAGACGACATTCGAGACGTTGACTCGAGTGAAGCTTACTCTGTTTATTGCAAACCGTTTCGCCTGGAGAATCTCAGTCTTCATGGACGAAAGACTCAAGATCGTCTTCGACCATGTGCATGAAGATCGACGAACAGAGCTGATCAAGCTCGTTGATATTTGCCCTCGTGGCAGTCCCATTTGCAGTGCCGGCCCGAACGTCAAGTAATTGTGGACGATTCAAGGACGATTTGTCTCAGGACCTGAAGTGGCGGTGCGATAATCATTGAATTTCCTAATTAGATGGAAATGCACCCTATGACGTGAAGTACTACGTCTTACGCCTGGTCTTGCCAGGTCTTGCCTCGGCAGAGTCTCCACCTGTATGCCTCTCGCGACGTTGTCGGTGACCGTTTTCGTACTGTTTATGAGGGGATTTTTATTCCTTTGTTTTCCCGTGTGCATTCTCAATATAATTCAATAAACGATGACGGATTTCATTTCTTATTTCTGCCAAGTCTCTATCGCACTTTGCCCAACCTCAACCTTC
Organism: Suillus ampliporus; assembly: GCA_016584345.1. Lineage (NCBI taxonomy): Eukaryota > Fungi > Basidiomycota > Agaricomycetes > Boletales > Suillaceae > Suillus > Suillus ampliporus. The sequence goes on along the minus strand of JABCPV010000014.1, from coordinate 66,211 downwards.
TGCAAACGACGAGCAATGACAAAGCTATAGTTGAAACAGGAACGACGCGAGCCGCTTCACCATTTGAACAGCGAAGGCATTGTAAGGGTCATAGGACCTAATATGTACCGAACACAAAATTCAAATTGTGAAGCAAGAATGATCTCGGTGGTGCACAAAACCCACTATCTATAAATAGGTAGCGGGAAGTATGGGGGACCGTATTAGACCGACTTTGATTTGAGCTGATTTTGACCTGGTCATTACCAAATATGGAAGGTACCTTAGAGTACTTTGACCACCGTGTACGACACGTTGGAAATGCATAGATTCCAGGCCTTCACAATTGCATCAAGGGGGGCCACACATTATCAATCGAAACATGCAGTTTCCGAGCCTTTGGGCCGGCGTGCAGCCTTCCTCAGTTCGGTTGCCGTCTGCCCACCTAAGTTTTCATAAACACCAGGTCTCCGTCCCGCCAGGGAATCCACTCGAGCTCAGGACAAAGTCAAAGATCAAACTCACCGACGTGTACATGTGTAGCACATCAAAGGCGAGACCAAAACGAAGAAAACAAATTGTCCAGCACGGGTCTCCAAAGGGAATACGTATTCCCGCAGTTTGCACATCATTCCATCAATGCACCGGTTGTCCCAATGGGCCTATGAGTGGGCAGTGCTTACGCTCCGTACCATATGGCGCGGATTCGTAGTTACTGCGCAGGGCATGGATCTGTGCTACGGATGCGTTAGCGAATGAAGCTTATTATCCGAGTTCTAGTCGCTCTAGCTAGACACAGCATCTTGCTGCGACGTAAACGGTTGTCAGGCGCTTTCTATCGGATTCAGAAATGTCGCATTTTCTCGAGGCCGCCCTCACTGCCCTTTGTCCACTATAGTTTCATACAAAAGGCAAGCAGCTATCGTATCCTTTCCCTCAGTTTTATACTTCTTCCCTCATCGAGTTCTTAAGAAAACATGGCTCTCGACACCCGGGGTATCCTTGCAGCGGTGACAATCGCAATGTATATTCCCTTCCTACTTCTTTCCATCAAGGTGGCATTTCAGTACGGTATATCGCGAGGTGATGGGTGGATCCTGTTACTGATATTCTGCATCAGTAAGTTGTCTGATGTTCAATCACTTCTATTCATATCTTTAACCCTGTCATATCTGCAGTCCGGGTATTGGGTGGTGCTTTACTTGTCGCAGCTGAGGACATTACGCCCGTGAACACTGGACTATACATCGGTGGTTACGTCCTTGAAGCATCTGGCCTATCCCCGCTGTTGCTTTGCACGCTGGGTCTGTTGCGCTCAGTGTGCGTTCAGAATGTTACCATTTTCGGATGGTATGCGCTGAATACTATCATAGATTCCAGAGGCCTTCTGGCGAATCAAGATATACCAGGCCGTTCCGCCTTCTTCAGCTCCTCGGCACGGTCGCTTTCGCCCTTACCATCATTGGTATCACCAATTCGCCAAGTTCCGGCTCAAGCTCGAGTGCCAACACCATGCGCCGGGCAGGTGTCATCCTCTTTGTCGTCCTATACATTATTATTGTCGGCATCTGCCTCTTTTTATGGACCCAAGTCCGTTTTGTCATGAAATACCGCAAGCAGGTGAGCTTTCCGGAACATAGTTATCTAGCCGGTTAAAGTTCTTACGCCCCGTCTTCAGCTCCTGAAGGCCATCTCCATCGCACTTCCATTCCTGGCAGTCCGGACGTTGTATAGCGTCCTGTCCACGTTCTCTTCGAGCACGTTCGACACTTCGGGGACCTCCCAACCCAACACTAGCGACCTAGCGAAGTTCAACATTCTCACGGGAGAATGGCAAATCTACCTCGTAATGGACATGCTCATGGAGTATGCGGTTGTGATCATCTATATTGTTGCAGCCCTCGTGCTGCCCCTTAACCAAGATTACAACCGTCCTGACTTGAAGGAGGAGGAGTACCCCATGAGTAGGCCTCAATGGTGAGCGTCGGTCGCAGCGCCCGTGGATTAGAGTCACGTCGGGTCCACTTGCGAAGCAGTATCTTTCATGGATTTATGACACCATCCTCACGACAACATCCATTCCCAAAGTAGTATAATAGGCTTTTGTTTAATGGTATAATGGTTATTTATTCGTGTCATATGTGTGTTGGATATCTTACGATTACGTCCTGTATATCGCTGTCTGTTCGGTTCCTTGGCTTGCGCTGTTCCACAGCAGCAGTACATCAAATGCATTTGCTCTATACAACATACTGGCAATCTCTCCACAGAAAACGTCTAGGCCTGGCTAGAAACACGAAATTTCAATGCGCGTTCGCGTTGCCGCTCTAGTTATCTTGTCCCGCCGAGTGCCTTGCCTTTTTGACAAGCACCCAATTCTGCATCCAATGTTGTCTGCTGCACCTTCCCAGACTCAGTGATTTTATAGTCGTAGTCCACCCCTCACATGCACACTCGAAGCAGTGGTGCCACAGAAGGAGCCTGAGGAGGAACCAACTTACTAATTTCATTGACAAGTAGCGACGCAAGACAAAGGGTCTCGTCAAGACAAAAGTGCTAGTGGTGTCATGATAGAGCATCGTATGGTCCGCACCCACCCTTCTAACAACCATGTGCATGAACATTGATGATCGCCGCTGTGGTAGCCGCCTACGATATGTAAGAGGTATCCCCTGAAAAAGAAGAAAAACAATGTGGATCTAATGTTTATCCATCATGCTGCCAGGAGCACAGGCATGCTCGAGGTTCTCTCTCTCACAGCGCTGTCGTTCAGCCTCTTCGCAGGCAGCTTGCGCCATCCTAGCTGCCTCTGCATCTGCCCCTGCATTCGCGCAGGCTGCCTCTGCATTCGCGCGGGCGGCCTCTGCATTTGCACGGGCGGCCTCTACATTTGTGCGGGCGGCAGCCTCATGTGTTTTTCGCTGATGAGCTGCTTCAACTCTGGCGAGCGCCTCAGCTTCAAGTAGCTCTTGTGCATGAATTGCTGCCCAGTTTGGCTTGCTGTGACGTGAATGCTCGCCGCCCATGACTATTTCAAAGGTGGTTGTAGACGAAGATGTCGTTGGTTGGTATGTGGCACTAACTTATAGGACGTCAACAAACACGAATTCTGGCATAGTTCATTACTCACCTGAATCAACTGACGATATAACGCGTCCGTGCCAGGTTCCGAGGGTGTCTTTGTGGACTTAAAAAACCCACTGTTCCGGGCAGCCTCAAGGATCCCTCGAGGGTACAGTGATTGAACTGAGCACGAACCAGTGCACGAGCCTCGTCGTATCGAAAACATCTGTGACTAAGATCATAATAGCAATTTCTTTCGAAGCATACACCGCCTCGACGACCTTGTGGTTGCTGTGAACACGAGGATACGTCGATTGGCCGTGTAATTCAAGTGAGAGACCCCCCCGTGGGAACCTCAAAGTGCATCAGGATGGTCTGTTGTATTCGGTCTGTATAAGTATAAAGTCTAATGCTGATCGGCGTCTGGCTTCGTCAGGAAGCTTTGCTCGGTGTCGATGCTGATGTGAAAATTAATAGCTGTAACGTTCAACGTTAGGGCGTGGGTCCACAAGGCGTAGCTCGTCGGTCTACCCGATTATTGGCCAAAGAATGATCCATTTATTCGTACTACGACTTATGTACGAGATCAACATGGCTAATACCTATTAGCTATTCAAAAAGGTTGGGCTTACACAACTGCACATACTATGGAAAGTCCTTACAATCACATATGTCAGATTAGACACAAGGGCTAGTAGTCACGGTGCCCCTCGACAATCCAAAATTGAAATACCACTTAAGATATATGATCCAGCACTTCATCCAGTACTTCAGGGTATTGATGTGGCCAGTTAGTGCTGGCCACGTCGCCAGGATAACTATCGCGGCCCAAATCGGATATGCAATCGAGACGGTGATAACGTCAGAAGTGCGGAAAATCACAATAGACAATGCTGCAGCAAAGAAAATTATTCTGTCAAAAAATGAGCCACTACCCCATGGTATTTAACCAGAAACGCACCCCCAAATCAGAAACGCAAACGGCAGACTGAGCATCAGGGCAAGGCGCTCGATCGAATACATCATAGACTTGAACGACGACTGGTGGACGTAAAGAATAAAGGTCAAACAATTCAAAAGGAAACTTACCAGACGTTTATCAGGGTACCGCCGGTCGTCATTCACTTGTCTAGCGAAGACTAGAGTGACCACCAACGAGCCCATAGTACAGAGGGTAGACAGATATGATACAAGGATTGCAGACGTTTGAGTCTGGACGAATGGGACGGCCAGAAAGCTGATGTCAACAGCAAGCATCACAGTAGACTAGCATGGACAATGGACGTTGATTGTATTGTCAATATAAAGCAGAAGTGCGACTCACGAATATTGCGTATCCGTTCCATTCACTATTGAGCCTATCAATAAAATTCCTATGCCGCCCCCATGAAATGAAGAGATCGTTGACCCATATCCCGTGAAGAACCTTGCTATAAGCATCAGGGGATCCAAAAAAAATAAGATTCATGACTCGAAAGAGGATGGTTTTGGAGCGCGTGTTGGAATCTCTGTATAACGATTGCTCTGTGTCAAGTCGGGCGCCTGGTTGTCCATAGAAATTCATAAAGTTGGCCATGCCTAGCAAAGTAATCAGGAAACGGGGTGCGCTCACTGCTGGCATGACCTCACAGATTCGTTTCATACATCGAGCTGAAATCAGCGAACGTATCAGAAGCAGTCAACTGGCCTTTTGTACTTAGACTTACCAATAATGTGCACGGAGTGCTCATGCTCCTTGTTAGTACTGCCTGAAAAAGACAGAAGACAATCAACAACGGTCCCTCCGGATCAGAGAGTGATGCACTCATAAGCGGATCCACAAGGCTGAGCATACTTGTAACCTCGGCCGAACTTAAAAGTGATATGGATGTTCCACCAACGATATATTCTATCACGAGTCATTCTGGTACTGCGTGAAACGCTTACTAGTCTCTACTCACCTGACTGCGCTTGTATGAAAAATTCTTTGAGTCTCACGACAACATCTTCCGGGAGAGAGCGTTTGTTTGGAAATAGTTCAACGTGCCTCCTGTCAATATCATGATGTCTAAATCATGGGAGGTTGAAAATACTGCAACAAAGTGTCAGCCCATTTACGTCCGCGATGTGGGGGGTCATGCGCACTTTCTGAGGCCGTACGAACCAGTACTGAGTTTCTAGTGCATATCCTGGGAGCAACGTGATGAGAGAAGCTCGAATGGTGAATATCCAACAGAAAGAACTCACTAACGTGGCTTTTGCGTTCTACACCTCGAACACCGAGCATTACATGATGAGATTTGTGGGCTTCGAACCAGAAAATGATACGTCTGTCGTGATCGACAAAATAGTAGCCAATCCTTGTACCATCTCCGCACACAAGCTCCAACGCTAGCTCGACAGACGGATGCAAGACGACCTCTGCATTACGCGCTTCTTCATATGCCTTTTCAGTAGCCTTGCGCATTTTGACTGCAATGCCAGGGTCCCGAACATTGGCATCAGTGAAAACTCTCTGATGGGCGATATGGGTAAAGCCAGGCAGGAGTGGGGTAGACGCACATGATACGAGTGATAGAAAAACAAAGCCCCTGTTGGGTGCGTAAGCGGCTCCCATCCCGTTACTGGACCAAGCTCCCTATGAACCCATTTCAATCTAGTCGACGGCTTTCTGAACAGAATGCTTACTCTGAACAGTCCAAAGGACCTTTCTCAACCTCAAACACTACAAACTCATTTCGACTGTGGGTATGAATCATCAAGACAACGCACTCGAACAAATAAAATTTGCGTACATATTTATATTACTGTCGTGTCGCGCGATCTGTAATGGTACAATGGGAGTTAAAGTGATATCAATGGACTGTCCTGGCACCGGAGACTGTGGTGGCGTGGAGTAGATGCCGCTCTCGGGCATAGAGCTTGGTATAAATGGTGAACACGAGTTCCGAGGAGACTGGGTATTGAAAGCCACAGCATTCGACCCTTCATCAAGTTCTGGAGTTGTAACTTGAACATTCGTTCTAGGTTGGTACCCTTCAGTATGTAGAGGTGCTTGAAGCAGCGGCACTGCGAGGGTCACAGAAGGTGAGAATCTGTCTTTTTCGGTTGGCTGAGAGCTGGACGCTAAACCCCGCTCTTGACAAGCTCTCTCTTTTCCACTAGTGGTGACTCGACAGCGTCGGATGAGTCGCAAGAGGACAGAGAGGAGACTCGTGTATGACCGAGATGCAGTCGTCCTGACAATAAGCCTCAACCAAGATATGAATACCCGAATGTGTCCTCCAAGTATGATCATCAAGGATTCGAGGTAATTCGCAGAATTTTTCTGCTAGCGGGCGAAAGGTAGTAGAACGATAATCTGGCAGAATCAGAAAAACAAGTCAACGATGTTGGATTCCCTGCAGGAGGCCTGCAGGCTGCCTCAATAACGGTATGTAGTGTTGTTGGCCTAATACTGCGCCATTAATTCGGCACTGCGTACGGCCTTCGGAAGCTCCCCCATACTATCATTGGGCCAGAGTTGCAAAATGCCTCATAGCACACGCAACAATACATCTTAAGTCCTCTACTCTTGGATATAAGACCTTCCAACATAGATTCATAGTACTGTATTTTTGTTTTATAAAAATAAAGATGAGGAACACATACGGCTTCAAATCTATCATTTGAAGTTACCTTGTTTCACGTATAATTAGTGTTGCCGCAGGTTCGGCTTACTGCCGGTTTTAGCCGTAGCCAGACCTATTAATAACTGATAGAATCACGTGACTCAGCCTGCGTCATTTACGGCCCCGCTCGGCTCAAATAATTACGGTTTAGTCGAGTTATGGCTTAAAACCAGCTCAAAGCCTCAAAATTAAATATATTTTAAGTCCAAAAATAGATTACAATTTAGACGCCAAAACTTTAAGACTCGAAAGCCCAATTAGGAAATCAACGCGCTGTAGATTGATATCGATCGTACAAACTTGCAAACGTACTCTACATCTAAATACAACACACAAATGGGTCCCCAGAATAACGTGAGTGGTCCCATTAGCTTTCGATTAAAAGCTAAAATAGATGTTAGCAATACTGTAGCCTTGATCAAGTACAAATGTTAAATGATCGGGCGAAGCGTGAGGCCGATATGGCGGCACAATGCCGCAAGTCAAGGCAAAGAGCAGCTGAAAGGGGTGGAGTTCAAGGGGAAAGAGGACCTTGGGAGCCTTGGAGATTGAAGTGGCGACGCTGGTTGGCGAGAGTGATGGGTCGCGAGGTGCAGGAGTAGGGCGGCAATGGGAAGGGCAGCAATGGGATGTGCGAGATTGGGTTGGAAGGTGCAGGGGGAGTAGGCGGGCGTCACAGAAATCGGCGAGATCATGTAGGATACCGCATGTTGAAGCCATCGTGTTAATCTTCAGTTCCCAAGGATATCTATGGTTGAAGGTTAGCCAAGCAAGTGAAGTAGCGATCGGTGGGCTGATGTACCTGCTGGCCACTGCCAATACTATTGCCAATGAGCTCAAACGTGTTGACCTTCACAGCGTCGGGGAATGAGCATGCAGGATGAAAAATAGCTCGGGGATACTCACCAGTGCAAAAACCAGGGTCCAGAATTGTCTGTGACCCAACATATGACCATTTGTTGATTTTCACCACCGCTGGAGACAACATCCCTGCGCACAGTTAGATAGTTGAAGGCACTGCTGCCGCCTGTTTGTACTACATCAAAGGCATGCTGGATATCCATTTAGCATGTTTCAGCGCCGAAAAAAAGATTAAAGACAGTCTCTGGGCAATGGACTTGACATCTCGGGCATTTCCCCAGTTCAACAAGCGTGACATTTGGTCGATAATACTCTCCATCTCAGAGCAAGCAGAAGAAGAGGTGTCAGTTAGCTCGGACAAGATGACCTGTGTTTTCTGCAATTCCTTGTCGAGCACTTGAAGACACTTGGCTGCCAGCATGTTCGTCAGAATTATTTCCTCTGAGAAATGACTGGTGAGACCAGGATTGACGCTCAAAAGAACATTTTCTTCGTCTTTGGTCCAGTCTGACCTACGTACTGCCCTACGAGGTTGGAGGCAGAGCACTCGATCAGGTCAAATGAAGAAAGGAATCCCATGTCATAATACACTTGACCAAACTTCCTCACAATGGTCGTTTTTCCAGTACCTAGGGAGAAGTAGATCCCTTCATGGATACTCTGCTGGGGATCAAAATGTGTTACTTACCTGGAGGTCCTTTGAAAATGAAGCTCGTTCTGTGCAATCGTGGAAAATATAGTACTTACGGGTGCGCCGAAGCCTGAGGATGCGAATGAGTTCATCATATACAAGCTGGCAGCATTTGACACTCGGCTCTTCCAGTCGCTTAATCTGTTGCTTGACGATGATTTCAAAGGCTTGTGTGCCAACAAAAAGTGATGGTGTTTGACCCTGTATTGCGGAGAAGGTTTAAACAACAGTCTCTGTATTACACGAGTAACAGACCCACCGAAGAATTGTACAAGATAGTTCGGATATCTCCATCCTTGACCTGATTGAAAGGGTCGATGCTCTTCACACCATTGTTGAACAGTTCATGGAAGACAAAGCTGATTCGGGCACCACCGCTCAACTCATTCAGCGAGAGGTCATTGGTGTTACCGTCAATGACTGTCCGGAATTCGTTTGTGAACTCTGTGATGACTGAAAGGACTATGTTGCCAGAGGATGCGTCACCCATAGGACCGCTGTGTTAGGGGGTTTGGGCCAGGGGCTCGGCCAGGGGTCTACCAACGGTGCCAGGGGTCTTACCTGGTCCTCGAGGCCTCAGATACATATAGCCAGCACATGTCCAGTAGCTAGTCTTCGCCTATTCCATCAGTCCGCTCCTCCTGCTTGGTCTGAGCCCATCTGCCCCCAGTCAGATGCCACCCATCCACCGCCCAAGGTAGCTAGTTCAGCAGTGTATTTTTGAAGCTGCTGGCTAATACGGGCCTTGATGTTGGGCAGAGTGGCACGAATGTGCTGCATCAGAATCTAAAACAGAAGGAAGGTCTTACTGACGCATGGAGTGATCGAGGCACGCACCATGTTCAGCTTACGGGCAAGGAAAGGTGTCCCGCAATACTGGGCTTTCCCTTTGTATGAAGGGTGTAATTCGAAGAAGCTGCGCTCCCCCCAAACATGTTCGACAGTATTCCAGCACGTGATCAGCATCCAAAGCCGAAGTCTGGCCACAGAAGTTCAACTTGGAAATTGCAAGTACAGACATGCGCAAGCCGCCTTTGAGATGACTGTCGCTCACAGCTAAGTAGCAGTGCACGGTAGATCAGTTAATGTATGCATATCGGGGTTCCAACTCAGAACGCCAGGCACGACAACAACGATGCGCTCGGGCACGATGACAATGAACGCTCGGGCATGACAACAACGATACACTCTGGTTCACGTGTGGGGAAATGTCGTTGAAGGGTGGGGGGGCACTGGGGAGGGGTACTGCAGGAGATCCGGATGGCCTAAACCAGGGGATTGTCAGATGCGCTTAAAGGTAACAATTGAAATTAGATATACAAACACACTGCAAGAATCATAAGGCGCATGATGGTAAGCAAAAAGTAAGAAATGCGGGGTAAAAATGTTCGAGGAGATGTCAGGTATCATAGATGGTAACCTGGTCGATGATGTCATCGCACTCATGCTCTGCCATGGCTCTGAGAACAGCATCATATGCGCAACTGTCACCTGCTGTTTCACTAGAAACAGGTGCCAAAAGCTTGTTGGAGCCATTGTCAAATACCATCACACCTTCCATGGCCCATTGCGACGCCGCCCAACCTTTGGTGAAGTTAAGTCGCTCCTTTTTGATGGAGAACTTTACCATCTGTAGTGCCTCCATGAGGACCGGGCTGATTCGATTGCGCTTCTTCATATACGTTTTGCTGCTTGATGAGAACACCCGCTCACAGGGAACGGCAGACGCCTGGATTGGGAGGTAGTCCATAGCAACAGCATAAACCATTGGGAACATCGCCTCAGACATCTGGTCGAAACCTCGCAGTCAACAACGAAATATGTAACTTAGCGGAGAACAAGACTCTCACCTGCCAGAAGGAGAGTACATTTGTTCTCTCAGGACTAAGATTAGCGGTATTATAAGCCCCAAACTCCTGTTCAACCATCTGGACAATATCGGGGCAATGCGGGAGTACATTCCTCTCAGGAAGTCCATAGATATGCAAGCCTAGTGTGCACAACTGTAGTTGTGAGACTGGGTGTGTTGGAACTGGTACATCAGGGATCTTTTGTGCTCGCTTGGCATGCATCTGCAGGACATGTGAGCGCATGCCGTTGTTGTTTAAATAAACGTACCAGATTTAGAATGAATTCCTTCGCCGATTTGACTCGATTTTCATCCCAGTGCTCTTCAGCCCACGACAGTCGGCATGTGGGATCAACAACTATAAAATAAATCATAAGATATCGACCTTTATGAAAGTGCGAGGGACTGACACATTGCAACTGCATATGCGTTCGTGCAGGCCATCTGGTCATCATACTTCTCTGCCCAACTTAAACCAATGTTGATGAGTGGCGCACAGTGCGGGGCGCCATCAGCCAACTGCTTCCAATCCTCGAGTAACCTTTCAAAAGTCGGAATCACACTACCCAACATGGGAGTGCTCTCACTCGACATAGATTGCTGAGCTCGGTGTGGGGGCTGACATCACACAGTTAATTGAAACATAGGTTTCGAAGATATTGATGCGTACCTCGAGAATTACTTCAAAGTCCTGTAAGAAATGCCATTCCATTGGACTCAACTTTTTCTCATGTATGGAGCGTTGATTGGCTGACTCGAAGAATAAATCAACCGCCTGGGCAACTGTTAGTCCATGACAAATGTTTAGTGAGACAAGGCCTTACCTGACGTAGAGTTCGTAGACGATTAAGCATCACGTAAACTGAATCCCAGCATGTTGGTTCGTCGAGCAGGAGTTCGACTGTAGGGAGCTTTATGGGCTCACCATCATCTCCTTGGAACCATGCCTTGTCATTACCTATCACAATTGTATCCCTGAAGTTCCCACATCATTGGTCTGATGCACGAATGGAGTGCATGACATTTCTGGCACGTTCGAGAGCTTTACCAGTGATAGCGCTCACATAATCCTTCTTGTCAATAGGTTGACCGCAAACATCCCATGTGTCCTTCACGCATGAAAAGTCCGCTGTGACATAGTCGTCAATAATATGCTTCATGCATATGTTGATCACATGCGGAAAACAGGGAGTGTTGTTGTCAATCGGATCATAATCGATCTGGCATTCCTCAAGTAAGCGGGAGAGCTCCTTCATCGATGTTTTGTTGTTTGCTGCATTGTCCAATGTGAAATGTCCAGGCTATATGAAGTCAGAGTGTGTCATATAAGTACAGTTAAACACTTACATCTTTTGCGACGTCAGCACGATCGAGGAGATGCAGTAATGTTGAACCGAGAGATTTGCCAGTATGGCTTCCAGGAACGTGGTGAAAGGCAATCAAGGCTACCCTCAAGACGAGCACTGACATCTTCTCTTCCTTAGCAATCCAGTGGGCAGTGAGCGCCATGAATGGGCGGAGTTTCTTATCCGACCAGAGGTCAGACGTGAAGGATATTTTTCCTTGCGCCCTCTGTAAGGTTATATGAGACACTTGACGGGACTCTCAACAACTAGACACTTACCGCAAGATCACTTTTCAACACCTGGAAATACTTCTGCCATGAGACAATAATCAATTTGCAAAGTTTCGTGTGGTGGGGAATGTCTGACTCATTCACTTCCCTCCGCAGAAGACATATCAGCTGCCAAAACTCCACGCATTCGATTATATTTATTGCCTGTGGATAATAAATTAAGAAGAATGCATAGAAAGTAAATACCACTTACCTGATCATCCGTGACTATGAACTTCACTAACTGACGGTGCATCACATCGATGCTGAAATCTGGTAAGTAATCATCCAGAGATAAGCCAGTTCCGGGCAGCGAATGTGCCTGGTTAGGGATGGAACCAAGCGAGTCGATATGATAAGTGGAGTCCTGGAGTCTTTCACGGATGGCCGCCAAAGTCCACCCTTCATCAAGTCGCCCCTTCAGTGACTTTAAAAGAATAGGCCAGCGCAGGCGCTTGGCCTCTTGTAGGTATAGGTCGGTATGGCTGTAGAAAGCATGGTTATGATAGGCAGTAGTGCCGGTTGTGTGCTTGTATGAAGCGATTGGGTGTGAACTGTCTGCCTTCTGCAACTCCCTGGACAAGGTTGTAAAAAAAAAAGAACGAAAGAACGGCAGACACGTACTCACTCGCAGGGTTGGCAAATCTTGCATTTAGTGGCTAAATTGAACCTAAAGAAGTAATGGATATCAGACGTGGTTATAGGCTGCGTTCCTATGATACCCATGGCCAAGGGATTGGTTTGGGTGGAGTAGACGGTACTAAGGTAGATGCCATGATAATCCAACGAACATCATATGATGTGACACAAGCGTGATGCAGTGCTGCTAACTCCTGCCAGAGCTGCCAAGAATGCATGCTATATCAGAAGAGCGAGTAGAGTAGAATAACATGCAGTGAAGTACATAGATTATGTGCAGTTAGGATAGCTTGATTAACTAGTAATAAAGAGTTCAGAGGGGGCTAAGTCACGAACATTGTTTTCATGTTCACCATGTTCGCACTGGGCCTCGTCAGGAGCAATAGTGCATGGCACTGGCAGGAGAGGGTCCATCTCCTTCAATGTCAATTCCAGCCTCTGGTGTGTGAGTGTGTCCAGACTCACATTTTCCTTGTCACTAACATCATCTCCTTCTGCAGTTTTCGCTTTTTTTGACCTGAAATTTGCAGCCCATACGCTGTGTACGCGTTTCGGCCGTGTCATTGCAAGGCAATGTCTTTCCTCGGCAGAGCGGTGGCAAAATAAAGCTGGCGGAGTTGCGGCACTGTTTCACTTCCGGCACTGTCAGTTTCACCATTTCATTAATAGTGCTCTCAATTCTTCATGTATCACAAATTCACTGCGCTATATTGTTCAATACTGTACTCTCAACAGGATAGTGGAACAGATTTCTCATATGTGTCGTTGGCGAGTTGCTATTAATTGTGCAAGGTATAGTCACGATTTCATCACACTGGTCATGTGACATTCGTTGGATTATCATGGCATCTACCTTAGTAGCTGTCTGCAGTGGGCCAAGGACTGGAGGAGCCCTGACTCCGGGTGCAGGCAAGTCATCCTCTTCATCCCCAGACACATTACTGATCTCAATATATTCTCCGTCGTCTGCTGTACAACTGGTGCCAGTGTGAGCTGGGTTGTTGTCACGGTGTCTTCTTACTTGAGGGTCTTATATAAAGGATGTGTAAAATGCAGTGACAACACAACTACACTTCGATAAGACGATAGTTGCCAGCTCCTCAAGTTCACGGTCAATGGATTTTCTACTTCTCAGTTGATAACGTGGTGTTTGTGGGTGGTCAAAGAGTAATTAGATTACCTATTTGTTTAAAAGAAACTATACTGACTGGGTTTGTGAATTCTTAGTGATGGAGTATCTGTAGGGTATGTCTCAACCTAGTAGGTCATGTCTCAACCTATGAAAGTCTGTTTCAACTTTGTCGTATTCTCATGACTCGTGTCTCTCTTCTGGTAAGAGAGAGGGTCTTAATACAAGTAAAGCTTAGTTCTGATAACAGTAAACAGTTGTTATATAGTCAACCTCTGATAGGTACTATATAACTCGAAAATAGATGTAGCTTAGTCTTACTTCAAGGCAACTCGTAGGCCTGCACTTTATCTATGTCTCACCAGGTCTCACTCTCATTTAGTGTGATAGGTGTAAAGTGGGAAGTTATATTTCATGGGTGTAAAATGGGCTCCTTTTATACCTTTTGGGAAGCCAGATTACTAAGCATGGTTCATCACATGGATTGGTAAGAATATTCTTACAAAGCAGTCCATTTGGTGTGGTGAGTCAGCTTGTTTTACTAAGTAGTTTACAAGTACAGTGTAGTTTTACAAAGCATGACAAATCAAAGGCATCAGTCATCACATGGATTGGTAAGAATGTAATTTCAAACCAGGCCTTTTGGTGAGCTGAGTCATCCTTGTTACTAAGTAGATTATAAATACAGTTGCAAGTCTTACGAAGCATGACGAATCATTGACAAAACATGATGAGTCAAGCTGAATCCTTACAAATCAGGTTATTTCCCAGTCACATGACATGCACATGCTTACAAACATGTTCTGACAGCTAGTGAGAAAGTCTGATGCTGAATAAGTCCTAGAAAATAGAAACAGAGAGAATGTCCTAGAAAAGAATAGAAACATAGAGAATGTCACAAAAAATAGAGATACATCGAAAATTGAGTCTGAGAGAAAAGAGAAAAGAGTTCAAGATAATGAATCAAGGAGAAATGGTAGAGTCTCTTGGTAATAGGGTATGGTATAGTTTATTATACCTTCCTTATCACTCCTTATATACACATGTCATGGTATGAGTTGCATACCATGCATGACAACGGAACCTCAGAGGTAGCTGTCATTGTCTATTGGGGTGCTGAAGCATAGTTGCATTCAATGCAACAGCAGCAGTGATGGGGGGGGGGGGGGCAGCAGCAATAGCGATGGAGGCAATAGCGATGGGGGCAGCAGCGATAGGGGCAGCAACAATGTGGGCAGCAGCAGTGGGGACAGGGAGAGGTGGAGCAGCAGGAGTAGGCGTGGTGGTGACCTGGGACTTCTGCCCTTGTCGACAAGGAGGCATGTTCAAGTGACTGTAACGGTGAAGATACAAAGACAGAGTCTTTATAAACCTTCATCCTGGGGAAACAACGGAGAAACCCTGGTACTGAGTCGCCTAATAACCAGGCCAATGTATCGCACAAGCGAAGTAACAGGTCTAAATAACATCATTAATAGTGATACAACACAAGGGGAACAACTGAACGTACACCCAGGGTACCTGCCGTGAGATTTTCACACTCGAGTTGTCCTAGGGAACACTACATGTCAGTGGGGTTTCCCCAATGCCACCCATAGAACTTACCTGATGAGAAGGATACCATAGAGTGTGCATTCTAATGGGCACTAAATCTGGTATTTTGCTTGGTCTATCTTCTGTTAATGAATGCTTGCAGTTTGCTAGACTTATCACTAAGCAGGTGGTCAAGTGAGTGAAAGCTTGCTTACCTTCATTCGCCCTGATTAATTGAGTTTTGAACCTGGATCACAATACAGCGAAAGGGAAGTGGGGTGTTTGGGGAAAATCCCCCATGCGTCATACAGTAGGCTGGCCATGCCGCCATGGTGCTGATTGAATCCGATAAGGTGAGTCTGATTGATATCAGGACTCAGGCCTCAGGAGTAAGTATCTGGAACAAGTTTGTTTCCATCGCAGGCCAACCGATCTGCAGAAAAATAACTCTTTGCGAGTCGCTCGTTGTGCAGATTGGTTAAGGAACTCATGAAGCACAATGTATAATATAATTATTACATTGCGGGATTCTGACTACGAGTGATGGAGATGATGTTCTGAGCAATTTGTGCGAAGGCGCAAAGTGCCTCCCGGTCCTGAGCTGCATCCTGTGCAAGAGAAAAAGGTGAGCTGTGAATCCCATCATGGTAGGAGTCCTAACGACGCATCGAGCGAACCGCGGATACCCAGGACAGTAGGAGATGGGACGAGTACTCACGTGGTGCGTTACTGTTGGCGTGGCATTGTGTACCGTAAAAACTCATCTTGTAGGATCGGGGTGGCTTGTAGATATGGTGCGAGTATTTGAGCGTGGTTGCGAAGATAGAGCTGAAACGCGTCACTAGCCCAACGGCCCATTGTTTTCATGACGTCGAATGGGATGTTTCGGAGGAGATATTCCAGGGTAGCACCTATCCTGATGGCGTGACCCTGCAGCGGCTCTAAGCCGGCATCCCTGGCTGCCGAGGCGAGGCGAGAAATGAATCTCGTTTTTGTCAAAGGGCGGTAGGAGTTTCCGAATCTGTATGCAAAGAGGGCTTTATCATGCGGGGGGTCATTGACGTGAAAATGGTTGGCCAGTGCTGTGCTCGGGTCTGTTGGGCCATGTTGCTTGGCCCAGAAGACATCTTCGCCACCTATTTGCAATGACTTTGTGCATGGAAGGTGGAAGACAGTGGTTGTGAGGCCGTTTCAATCTGTTTCTGCACGAATGTCCGAACGTTTCACGTGGATTGCCGCGTCGAAGGAAGACAGGTTGGGAACCGTAAATTCCCCCGCCCTGGCGATGGAATAAAAGGCCATTGTGAGGCAACTGGCCACTGCAGCATCAAGGGGGTCCTTGGAATTCAACTTCTGCAAAAGATGAGTGATGAAATCTATCGTGTAAGGTTGACGTTTCTTCCGTTTCGATGCTTGAGGGGTGAGGTTCTTGGCAGCCTTCAGCATTGTGATTATCTGGTTGTCGGTCACTGCATCGGGCCACCTTTGCCCATGCAGGATATGCCATGCACGAATGCCATGGACATAGTTGCATATGGTGCTGCCTGAATAAAAACCTGCTAGGTCGGAAATGAAGGCCGAAATGAGGTCAGAAGATGCGGGGGCTCGTGAAGCTTCGTTGATGGATTTCGAGTCACAGTATACATGGAATGCGAGGATACCACTGCCATAGGCTTCTTGGGTACTGCTTGCCCATGCGTGGATCATGACATCTTGGATGCGCTGTGTGTCGGCGTGTGGGAGGGGTGATGATGCCAAACGAGAATTTGCTGGGCGCCAGAGGCAGAGACGCTCTTTTGCCATGCAATGCAGACGTAGTGGAGAGTCTTGTGGCGTGAGCTTAACAGGATAACTCGTGGCTGGATATGCCAGACTGGTGAAGGGAGGTTTGAGACTCAATAATTTGAACTTACTAAGTTTGCGTCGCTTTGAAGAGTTCTTCTCCCTGATGTCGGAGCTCGTCGTTGATGTCAGTGCGATAGTGGGGCTCGGTGTCAGTGTTTGATGGCATTTTGATGCCTGCATTGCGAGGCCCGCATTCAGAAGGGAGCGTGGGACTGTTGAAGTCAGCGATGAACTTTCAGAGGGGATAGGGAATGGGGATTGGGGGGAGGAGCTGGCACAAGGGTGGATAGATGCCCCTGGAGGGGCCATCTGTGGGGTTATGTGCACTGGGTACATAGCGGGTGAGGAAGGAGCATTGTGAAGATGCCGCAAGCTCATGGATCCGCTTGAATACTGTGTTGGTTGCCTTGTTGCGACTTCATCCCTTCCACCAACCTTCGATGACGCCCCGATTGTCGCTGAAAATTTTGATGCAATTGCCCTCTGGGCAGTGAGCAGTGAGTGTGAGGGTGAGGAACTCCATCCCAACTGCTTCTGCCCATCCGATGTCCCGATCGTCGGCTTTCCAGCCCGGGAGGAGATGCCAGGCCCGCCATTTACCGTTGATCCATATCACGATGCCAGTGCCTGAGCTAGCGTCCGAGTAAGCCGCGGGTTCAATGACCTTAACGGGTCTGGGAATGGGACGGGAGAGGTTTGGTTGTGCGAGGCTAGCTTTCCACCACCGGAGGTCTTCAGCTGTGTGTTTGGGAGGGGTACGTGGCATGTGCAGACGGTCATGGAAGATGGGAAACATGGATTCGAGAGATACGAGGTAAGCTCATCCTGCTGGGAGAACCAAGGATGCATGGAGTAGCTTTCCGTATAGTTGCTGGACCTCTTGTAGGGTATGGGTTGGTTTGGTCTCCCATTCCCGAATGGCTGCCAAGTACTTTTCCTTCTTTTTCTGTGGGATCGAGACAGTGTGAGTTGCCAGGTCCCAGAGGAACCCGATGAAAGGTGCACATGATGAGAAGATGATGTCTTTCGCCAGCTCCCACGGGATCCCCAGGAGCTTGGATAGATGGTCAATGTTGTCGAAGCAGTAAGTAAATAAGGCATCTTCAGGGGAACGTGGTGAGGCGGAGGATAAATCCTGGATGGGGAAAGATAGGTCTTCATCGTACTCTTCAACTCGGCCATTTGGCATAGTAGATCCCCGATACCACTTTCGACCCCCATCCACCAGCAGTCCACCATTCTGCGCGATGATGGCAGCACGAGACTTTCGAAGGTTATTATAACTCTCCAGGTGTTCGCAACGAATGCGTATGAAGAAATGGTCGTCGACCCATTTGGACACGGGGCCCATTCCCTGAGATCTAAATATATCCACGCCTGCATCTGCCACTTCACCATAGGTGCCTGTGGACGGGGAGAAACCAAAGCAAAAACTTGAGTCGATTGCGAAGCTGTCAGGCCCCGTCCTAACAACAAGTCCCGGCCACTGAGACAGGTGGAGTGGAATCGTACGGTATGCTTCGGCAACATTGCATATGGCAGCCTGCGAACCGGGTGGAAGAGACCAGACGAGAAGACAGATGGTTGCTGCTGTGCCCCACGTGCAGGGATATAGGTTTGAATCAACCGAAGAATTAATAGAAGATACCGTAGGGGATGGATGGAGGGGAAATGAAAGGTTCTGTACCAGCCGAAATCTTCCCGGTTTCCCTGGTTTTGGGACCATGGAAAGGGGAGCTGTCTGGAAATAACCAATGAGTGTCTCGGTTTCGGATTTCGATAGCAGTCCGATATATCGTCCAGTGACATATTCGCGATTAAGTATAGTAGTGAAGGCACTATGGTGTTCGAGGAGGGAAGGACTATTAGGTGGGGTGTAAGTGTGAGATATAAT
This sequence comes from Suillus ampliporus, assembly GCA_016584345.1. Taxonomy (NCBI): domain Eukaryota; kingdom Fungi; phylum Basidiomycota; class Agaricomycetes; order Boletales; family Suillaceae; genus Suillus; species Suillus ampliporus. The sequence goes on along the minus strand of JABCPV010000014.1, from coordinate 47,463 downwards.
GGGGATGCTCCCCATGAAGCCAATATGTAAGCCATTTGGGATGTGTGCATATTTGTGAATAAGATTCGTAGAATTAAGGAAGTGCAACCAAATTTCGGGATGATAGGGAGTGATGGCATTAGATATTCTCGCTTTGAGGACACTCTTGAGCTCCGTGACCCTTCACTCCGCATCCTGAACATTCGTGTACGTGAGACCGAGAGGTGCTTGAGCACCCCTTTGGTCTTTGCCAGTCGTAACAGAGTTTGCATCCATCTGGATTGACAAGATGTCCCTCTGTGTTTCGACGGCACCGAGTTTTGGTTTGTTTGTCCCAAAGGAACTCGGATTCGCATTTGTGGATGTTGTGATGGAATCGGCCAAGACAGAGGGCGCAGGCTGAGGGCCCGGATTGACCTGCGCCCATTGGAAAAGACTGCTGGCCTTTCTGGGGCTTCTTTCCGGGCTGGTTGGCAGCTGGAGCCCGGTAAGGATGGTAACGGTCATTGCTCATCGGAGACGATGCTTCTGCCCCAGATTGTTTGCTGCAGTTTGCCCCCGCCTCGCGACCTCGGGAACGAGAGGACACGTTAGGCATTGCGTTCTGCAGCTGGTTAGATGAAGCAAGGGTGTGAGCAGGAAATGGAGGGAGTATGGGATAGCAGGAGTTGGCCGGTAGCAAGAGCAGAGGGCAGTGCATGATAGCGGGAGCGGAGGCAGAAGATAGCGAGAGTCGGAGATAGCGAGAGTCGGAGATGGCAGGAAGAGGAGATAGCAGGAGTGCGAGATAGCGGGTGCGAGATATAGCGCACAAGATATAGCGCAAGTAGTTGGGGAAACGTCCCGGCAGCAATTTAGGCAAGTGAGGAAGAGACAATAAGTCAGCAAGTCATACGAAGGGGGGAAGGAGGAATGTTGCATTAGTGATGGGTCTGAATACTGGGGGTGATGGATGTACCAATTTGATGCCTTCGTCATGCTCCGCCTCCCAGACATCGTCTGATAGGGTGTTGTAAAGAGCGTTGTTGAAAATACCGATATTGAATCCCTGGTTTTGGGCGAGGCGGTTCGTGCCATTCGTGACGCACGAATCCCGCATAATGAAGTAGGGTTTTCTCCCCACATGAACGTGTTCGATGTTCATGGTTGGTGATGAGCATAAAGAACATGGCTAGGGCCTGCTGGTGCTTCTCTGGCCAGCTGCACTTCTCGAGGTGGACAAGATAGCTGGTTTTGGCTAGGTCAAATTGCCGCCAGGAGAGGTCGTGATCTTGCAGAGCTTTTTGTGAAGCTTTGAATGACGCGACTGGCTTGAGGGCAACCATGCCCTCAACTTTTGCAAAGCCGTAAGCGTCTTCGGAGGAAGATCTGGAGTTGTCAGCGGCATCGCGACAGCCATCTGGGCTAAAGTACCATAACTCTACGTACTCCATGTTCTTGATCTTCTGGAGGGCGAACTGGGAAGGTCGCGGGACGAGAATGTCGGCGACGGTTGCATTGGCATCGAAGTCATTAATCTTGGGTTTCTTCTTTTTCGGCTTCACGCCGTTCTTCCTGCTCTTCAGCTTCTTTCTCGGCTCGATTGAGCTCTTCCTGGTCTCGCTGTGCACGTGCATCTGCTTCGCTTTGCTGTTGCCAGAGGTCAATACGCTCCTGGCGCTCGATCCTCCAGCCTTCTGCCATTCACTCGAGAGCATCCTCTCTGGTGGTTCCTCCTGCGGTGAATGCGTTGAGCCATCCTGCATATGCCGCGGACTCGAAGTTGGGTTGTGCCTCAAGTGCTGGGTCGGCGAGAATGCGGTCCATGTAAGTTCAGGTGAAAACGGAAGTTTGTTCGAGGTCGTTTTTAAAGAGATATAACGGTGAAAATAGAGAAATGCAATGTAAAGGATACATGGCTGTGGAGAAGAGAAAAGAAAAGAGACGAAGTCGTTGAGGACGACTGAGCTGAGAGGAGGGAACGTTGCAGTACGAAGGCAAAGGGTTTGTACTGCACCCATTGCTTCGCGCAAAGACTAAACTCTAGTTCTTTGCTCGTGCCTCGTTATGTAATAGAGTCGCAAACTTGGTTTGCAAGGAGGGCAAGGAGACAACAGGCAAGGAGACAACGTGCAAGTGTGAAAATTTAGAAAGATAAGAAGCTTATTAAGCGCTGCGTGGGAGGATGATTCAAATTTCACCTGACTTGTATTTGGCCGCATCTGAACCAGAAATGCTGTTGGCTCATACACTATAGACATATTATGTACATATAGAGATAAGGATTCAATAGCCAGCAACTAGTATTTTGTTACGGCATGGAGCTGAAGTAGTTGGGTGCATCGGAAAGCCATTACGTGGGCGTAAACTTGGAAATTACTTGAGCTTAAGATCGTGAGTGGGAAATGAAACAGATTACTCCAGGCATCCTTGTCATATTGATGCACGAAAATGTTGTAATTATAAGGTATATAGTGATGCACGACTGCTGCAGTACAAGGGCAGGTAAATAGGCTGCATTATAATGCATTAGGTCATGCATTAGGATGCATTATAATCCTAGGCCTGGTGCATCAGTGATCCTAGTTGACACATCTGTAATGCATTGTGGATGCAGGCCTGGTGCATCACCTAATGCATCCCGTCACGACCCTTCCTGCCAGCATCACCTAATGCACCCCATCACAGATGCATCATCTACCTAATGCATCCCGTCACAACCCTTCCCGCCACTGCCGGCGCCTGGTGCATCACCTAATGCACCCCATCACAGATGCATCATCTACCTAATGCATCCCATCACGACCCTTCCCGCCACCACGGTTGATGCGCCTGGTGCATCACCTAATGCATGCATCCTGACCCTTCCCGCCACCGCCATTGATGCACCTTTGTTAATATATTGATGCATCATGCATCATGGGCCTAGTAGTGTCCCATCCCGAATGTGCATATTGCCTATTCAAGTTTATAGCTGTGCGCCTGCGTATACTAGCACACTTGGTCTTAGGATATTAAGTAGTATGCAGTCTCTAGTAGACTAGTAACGCTATACTTACAACTTGTGTGATATTTGTTGCCGAAAATGTGTCCGCACAGTAGCAACTCTGTGGCATATATTTAAAATACATAAACTAGCAGACTCCCCAGCGGGCCAGCGCTGTATGACTTGTTCAACAAAGATTCAACATGAATCACATGATATCTGTGTCGAAATTTGCCAAGTCTGTACGGCCATAGCAACTGCTTCAAGTTCAAGCCAGAAACGACTCTGATATGTTATGCGCAAGACAACACATTAGATTCTGATTGTAGAGTACAAGATAGAAACATTATCAGATGCTAAGGGAAGCACATTGCTATCAAGATGCTATGTATGAGTCATTATGGGGTGAATATTGGATACAAGAACATATGGTTAGCCAATCACGCCTTGACCTGCTTTTTCCTGATGAGTGTTAGTGTGTGCAAAAGTGTGAATTAAGCAAAGCAACATACTTGGGAGTGCTGGGAGCCTCGTTTTGGGCAGATCGTTTCAATGAGGACGGTCCTTCAACTGCCTCTGTGCAGACACTCTCCTTCCCAATGAAGAATGAGACACCATCAGTCCCAATAGCATCTGCAAGCTCATTGCGCCTAGATTTGATCGGGACATGCTTTCTGCATACTTTCGGTGCCCCTGGTATCATTCATCGAGCTATCGGATGGTGCCACACCATCTGAGGCATTTTGCCCATTGGTAGCAGTGCTGGTGACATTGGCGATGGGGTTGGATGAGGGCTTCTTTATCGCAGTGCTGACCATGGTATTGGTGGCAGGTTTGGTAGCGGCAGCCTTACCACCCAATGGCTTGGCAGCAAGTGGCTGCTTGTTCTTGGTGGTATGCTTAACAGAGGAGGATGGAGTGGCTGTTTCAGTGCACAGTTTGGATGTAGTGCAGGCCGGTCGAGGACTTCACATTGGGGCACTTCTGCGCAGGCTTGGTGATAGAAGGGCAAGAAGTATTGTCCATACTTGGAATTGGATCGGGAGAAGGTAGCACAGGGCGCGAGTCGTCACTGGGCTTAGGAGAAGGCATAGCAGGGAGTGAGTCCTCATTGGCCTGGCTGCTGCATTCTGTGGAGATGGGGGACAACAAATGCAAGAGTCGCCACCCGCTGCCTCGAGGAGTTCCTTCTAATCCACTGCTTGAAGAAATAGGTGCCACTCCATTGAAGTTCCAGGCTGGATCAGTCCAGTTCGGATCCTGCAATGCCTCACTGAACGAAAACCCAGGGGTGACAACACCCGGTGTGAGCAAATTGGAAGGAGGGGTGCTGAAACCAGCATAGTTGCCTGTCTGCATTTGGAATGAAGGTCCTTGAGACTGAAGTGATGCATCAGATGCAGAGAGGAAGGATGGGTGAAATTCAGAGAGCGATGCATGACTGGTGCCCTGCTTGTCGTATGCTGTTTGACCTTGCATGCCGCATGTTGGGTGAGCCTAGGTGCCGTATATCGCATGAGCCTGTGCCCCATACGTCCCCTGAACCTGCATTTCGTACGTGGCATGAGCCTGCGGGTTGTACGCGGCATGAGCCTGCGGGTTGTACATGGCATGGGCCTGCATGTCATACATGGCATGGCCTTGCGTGCCATACATTGCATGACTACTTCCCTGCCCATCATACTACATAAAATATTAAGAAAAACATTGATAGTGTGAACAAAAAACCACTCACCAATGGCTCAATTGTCCCCATTGATGCATCAGGGATCGGAAGAAAGACTTCTGATGCATCAGACCTATGCATCAGCCAGTGGTGAGAATGTATAAAGACTGGGCGACTCACCAGAGCCCACCATCCCCATGGACTGATCCCCCTCATCTTTACGCTCAGTTAGCTGAGATTCTTCCTTGACGTCTACAGATTGTGCATTGGGATCTTCGGGCTCATCTTCTTCACCCTCCAAAGACTCAGTGTGCTCCTCAGGCTGTTCATTGTCCGATTCATGGGTCTCACTGCTTCCATCCTCGTTCTTTGCATCAGGCTTGTGCTTGTTGGCAGCTGGCCGCACATTTGGTGAGTAAACCCAGAGCCCATGTACAAAAACTTACGAAATATTTGTTCTGCATACTGCTGGAAGGCCGTCAAGAATTCGCTGTCAGCCGTCTGGTACAACTCAGCGAAAGAGTTTCCTTCGGGTGTTTCCGAAGGATGGCACCTTCTGTCTGTGAGTCACCATGAATCCAGAGCAATATATGGTACTCATGATAATGTTGTCATGTCCCAACCATTCCTCGGATCAGGGCCAGCAAACATGAATGAGACAACAAAGTAAGTCTTCTGCTTGATGAGCCGCGCAAACCGTTGGAAAATTATGGGTAGGTCATCTATACCCCTGCAAATGGTGTTAGTATGTAATCTGAATATGCTAATAGAACTAAATCGGACATACTGTGCAATTACCTCTGCATCCATCTGTTCATTGACAGTCCTCGTTGTCAAGAACATGCTTGGCACCCTTCCTGTGAGTTAACTGTTCCTCATACTTTTCAGCGGACCTCTGCCTTGATGCCCTCAGACTCGTCCTCAAGCAACTCCTTCGAAAATTTTCGACCAAGCGCTACTGCGCTTACCAGAAGTTGCAATGTTGCCAGCTTCTGCCTCAGCCATTACTAATGGCTTGATACATTCGTCATAGTACATCTTGGAGTAAATCTCAGCCTCAGACTTGGCTGCATCTTTTTGGCTGTAGAGCATCATCGAATACTGTTATCTTCTTCTTTAGGCTGCGGTTTTTTTTTGGATTTATTTGTACGCCAGCAAAACCAGGTGTTGAGTTGCTGCAGTTGGAATACTATTAGTGAGTAAGTATATTACTACGCGACAAATAGCCTTACCACCTCACGTGCCGTACAGGCCTTATCGACGACGCTCTGCTGCTCTGCGGTAAGACCCACGTCCATGGGGATATTGGGAAAGACAATTGCACATTCTGGGAACCGCTCAAACCACTCTGCATGTAGTGTAGGCCAGAAGCAAGCATAGTTCTTTTCTTGCGCGTGCGTCATATATGTGGCCAAGTGTTCTTGAAGCCAGTTGAACTGTTCCTGGGTGGTCCACCTTGCTGCCGGCATCTGTAATGTACAGTGGCTCAAAAAAGTGTCCGAATGTTTATGCATTTTCAAGTAATTTGGTAATAGCAAGCCAGAATAAAACTATAACAACATGGTATGGGGATATGTCTGAATTCCCTATATCATGGCTTGAATCTGAGATATATAGCGTGGGAACCCGACCATATATGGGCAAGATATGGTAATTTTAAATACATGACTCATTCGGACACTTTTTTGACTTTATGTTAAAATCACAAAATCAGACCATTCATGCATAATATTATTAAATAAAATGGTGTAATAATAATAGTATGGTTTAATTTTAATATAATTTGAATATATAAACCCAAACAAGATCATGAAATTCAACATAATCATCATGAAGCCCATCTTTTCTGCTCAAAAGGATAATATCCTGGTTCTCTGTACCTTTTATTTATATATCAGGAATATTGCTTCAAAAACTGGTCTTGGTAAGTCTACTATTACCAAAGTCATAAAAAATGACATACCAGATAAGGAAAATACTAAAATGGGATGTCCTCCCAAGCTTACTTCACAGAACAAAAGAGCTATTGTTCACTAAATTCTATCTGGCAAGGCTTCAAATGCTGCACAAGCTACCAAGTTTATCAATTCCATCATCTTCACTCCTGTCTCAACCCAAACTGTTAGAAATGCCATCAAGGCAGCCAATCTTAAGGCTGTAACCAAGAAGAAAAAACCTCTTCTCTCTGCAGCTCATAGGAAGAGAAGGCTGGCCTTTGCTTTAAAGCACCAACATTGGACTGTGGAATACTGGAAGAAGGTTATTTATTCAGATGAAACAAAAATCAAATAGAATGGGATCAGATGGCCAGGAATATGTGTGGAAAAAGGCAGAAGAACCATTAGAAGAAAGAGATGTTAAGGGTAAGCTGAAGTTCGAAGGAGGAAGTATGATGGTATGGGGTTGTATGGGGTGAAATGGGGTGGGGATCCTTTTTGAGGTGGAAGGAAGGATGAATGCAGAGCAGTACATCTCTATTCTAGAGGAGTGTCTACTCAAAAGCATGCATAAGTCAGGAATTGATGAAGAAGACAATATCAGCACACCTCAAAACTAGCTATAAAATGGTTTGAAGGTCATGATATCAATGTTCTATCATGGCCAGCACAGTCTCCAGACCTTAGTCCCATTGAACATCTCTAGGAATTACTCAAAAGACTACTTGCTGCCTATCAAGATCCTCTATAGGGGCTATTTGAACTATGAGAAAGAGTTGCGGCAGAGTAGAAAAATATTGCTAAAGAGGAGTGTCAGAAATTGATAGAAAGTATACCTAGGAGGATTACAGCAGTTATTAAGGCCAAGGGGGGTAACACAAAGTACTAGAATCATAGAATAGTCTTGGTTAAATATAAAGTCAAAAAAGTGTCCGAATGAATCATGTATTTAAAATCACCATATCTTACCCATATATGGTCAGGTTCCCACGTTGTATATCTCAGATTCGAGCCATGATATAGGGCTTTCAGACATATCCGTATACCATTTTATCATACTTTGGTTCTGGCTTGCTATCACCCAATTACTTGAAAATGCATAAACATTCGGACACTTTTTTGAGCCACTGTATATCAGTCCAAGTAGCATGATGAAATGATGGCATTTCATACTGTCGATAATGTAAAGTCTCAGCACAAATGTACGCGTGATGCAAGGGTTAGCTCAAATTGAATGAAACAATAAGCCTTATGTATCCTGGAGCAATGCATTCGCAATCTCACATGCCAGTCAGATTTTTTGATTTGTTGCCTTGACTCTTGAGGCTCAAGGATCCTGTGCAGACGCTTCGTTTTGAACTAGTTATGCATCACTCAGCATCACTCACTGTACTCAAAATTCGAAGCAAAGTCTAAATTTGACAGTTCCGATAGCAATAGTACTACACTTCTTCGACATATTTTCAGGTTTGACTTGAACATATCCCTCGACATCTCCCTCGTTCTCTGTATCACCGCCAAGCCCAAGACCTATGTCATCCAGCAAAAGGTGTGTGAAACTGCAAGACCACCTGCTGGTTCCTGTGCAAATGCAGACATTATGGTAAATGGTGTGTGCCTCAAAGAGAAGGTTCGCTTGTATCTGAACCGACGCTCTGGCCAACAAGTAAAATATACCTCAAACAAGGACAACCAGAACTCTAAGGTGATTGGAATCATGACAATATGTGTGTAAGTCCCTTTGGTTCTCGAACCATTCGAGTTGGTCGCTTGACCAATATGGATCCGGCGGCATATCTGTTGCTGACTGTGAAATGATTAAAAATATGAATTGCGTACCTGAGTGTGTCAAGTTGAGTTAACGTTAAGATTGTATTGCCACCACTGATGGCCTGATATATGGTAGTTTTGGACTCCGCGGCTGAGTGCTTGATTGTCACAGTCAAACATATGTTTGAGAAATAGGATGGAATACGAGCTCACAGGTGTTGTAATAGGCATGTGGTTTATGAAGGTATAAGTAGTGTCCAATGATGAGGACTTGATACTCAAGATACACTTCATAGTAGAATAATTCAAGTTTTCCCATGACTTGGATAGTACTAGGAGCAATAATCATTAGTAGTATGAGTTAGGTGTGATGTTGAGAACATGTCTGCTAGATATTTACATATGTCAATGCACAAGCCATACTTTCAGCTTGATGGTATTCCTACATATCATGATGCTGTACTATGTTTGACTTGTCAATTATATGCTATGATAAAGTGTTATATCGTAAATCTCGTGTAAATAACCTACCATCATCATGAAGCCAGCTTGTTGCAATTTGCAATGAGCTACTCCACCATAACAACCATGATATGGGTCGTCCACTGATTGCACAATACTCCTGAAGAGAAATTGGAGGCAGCCCGCCACTACCGAAAAAAATATTATGACCAGTCAGTTGCAAGTCTGGTAGCGTACATTCTAATCTCATGTGAAGTTGTGAACAATGTTCAGGAATCGTGCTATCATCAGTTCAAAGCACAAAGCAAAGTATTGAGCACGACAACAGTAAGGTTCATCTTTTTCGATCTATGCGCATGTCTCAATCATATGTATACTACTCATTCTAGTGCAAACGTGGACCCTCACAAAAATCCAGACCCAGCAGTGTCTTGCAAGTATGTCTCCTATTATGAACATTTATCAGAATCGCCACTGATGTTCACAGCCAACTTGAACATCATCGCTCTCACACATCAGACGTACTGCAAGGCAATACTAAAGAATTGCGCACTGGCAGGCAGTGAGTCAAACCAGAGTGTTTTATTGCTCAAAATTACTAACACTATAAATTTACAAGTGTGACTCTGGCAAATGCAGAAGCTATGCTCAACCACCTCGTGAACGGATCCTCCACCAAACTTCTCGACCAGCTAGTCCAAGATATCAAGGGTAACACAGACATCGAGCATTGCATCCAGTCCATCAAGACCTTGCTCAATCATGTAGAGGGACTTACACGACAGGTTCAGGAATGCCATTGTGTAACATTACAACGCCATGGTGTGGGGAAGGGGCTGTCTCAGGTGGAGTTCACTCTGGGAAGGGTCTCCAGCATCACAAAAGCATTGGAGGATGTTCTCATGCATGCTATGGACGATCTGCATAGCCTCCTTCGCCATCATGTGCGAGGTGAGTTACTTTATCAGAACACTCCTGATATCACTGGGTTGTAGAGTCCGTCCCTCGGTGGTCGGACATATTCTTTGCATCACGCATCATCTTAGTCTACACAATACCTCATTTAGCCATCATAGTTGCTTGACTTTCTCCTTGGTGATCGGATGTGCCTCATTTGAGTCTACACAGTACCTCTTTTAGACATTCTAGTACCTTCACTTTCCCCTCGGCAGTCGTACATGTACTCTGGATCACACTTTATCTACGTTAACCACGAAGTCATCATGGCAAGAAGGCAAGAGATCCTCATATTACATTGCAAATCCGGTAAAGACTAAGTCTGCCGAAAAGTCAGGAGCCACCCATCTTCCATTCAAGGAAGCCACCATGCTTCTCCAAGGTCTACTGCATCAAGAATGTGCAAAATACCATCAGTCACAGACTGGGCGCGACTGAAGGATGAGCAGCTGACACCAATCACATGAGGGGAAGTATGCGGCCTGAGACTCAACATCAGAGAAAGAAATTAGAATGAAAAAGAGATCTCGCACCATGTGGAAAAAACACCAACCCGGCGACCTCGAGTCACGAGGTAGAATGGACCTTCAGTGTTAGCATGCGGAATATCAAAGGCGAAACCCTCATAATGCTGCTGGATCCCCTCCTCCCCATTGACAATGACCCTGGTTGTTGGGAGGTCATGTAAAGACTGAGTCGGGAGGGTGGTGGGAGGTGGCTGAGTAATCTGTGCAGTGGGAGGCGGTTGAGTAATCTACACAGTGGGAGGTGTGGGAGGCAGCTGAGTAATCTGCGCAGCGGGAGGTACAACAGGCTGAGTCTGCACAGTAGGAGGGGTGGGGGACTGAGTCTGCACGATGGGAACAGCTGGAGTCTGCATGATGGGAACAGCCAGAGTCTGCACGATGGGAACAGCCAGAGTCTGCATGATGGGAATGGCCAGAGTCTGCACAATGGGAACAGCCGGAGTCTGCACAATGGGAATGGTTGGAGTCTGCACGATGAGGGGAAAGTGCGGCTCTGAATTGGTGGTGCTGTCAATAATGACTTGAGTGAGATTTTGCGCATCGTCCTGAGAGAGCGTCAATGAGGACAAAAGCTGTAATACAGCATCTGTCAATCATGAGTGAGAATCAGTAATCAACAATGCAAGCAAAAACACATACCAAGGACAATGTCACCTTCATGGTCCAAATGGTTGATGTTCACCATGGAAATCAGTATTAGTAGTGTGAAAACGACAAAGAAAACAAATGAAGCTTGATGAAGACTCACCAAGCTTGACAAGTATTTATGCATTATGCATGCCAAGCGGCTCCATGGACTTCAAGACTGAGTAGCAATATTACATAAGTGAGTATTACAGAAGCTCGTACCTAACGCCTAGTCATATGCCAAGCGGCTCCATGGACTTCAAGACCGAGTAGTAATATTACATAAGTGAGTATCACAGAAGCTTGTACCTAATGCCTGGCAGTGGACGACATTCCTTCTCAGCTACATAGAAGATTTCCTGAGCTGAACAACGATACAATGCATGATGAGAATGATGTGATGCATGGCGAAAACGATGCATGTAATGCGCCTTCATCAGGAAATCTCACAGCTCACCCCTTTGCTTATTATGTAATTGCAGAATTATCATATTCCACCCGTCCTCATCGTATTGGGTCTTTACTGGGCCTAACATTTTCGATGTCATCCAGAAACAGTAGGTAGACCCGTTCCAGAACGGATCTCCTTATATGGTGTCGCCGACTTTCACAACTGTATGCATACATGGTAGAGGAATTTCCTGCAGCATCGTTTACCAAATCTAAAGGCCGTTCACGAATGGCAAAGGTACTGCCACTGTCATCCAAGAATCTAGGTAAGTGGAAGATCAATGTCAGCATCGTTTACTAATGATTTCACAGCTGATGAGTTTGTCGCTGGGTGGTACCTGGTGTGTTTTGCGAGCATGAGCATCTCTGCTAGTGCTGCTTTGCCCTCTGCGGAGGCAACATCATCCCAGGTGATCCATTGCACCAAAGAACTATCACGATATTTACATGCCTTGCGGCCGAACAAGAAGCGGAAGAAGAATCCCAAGCTGAATTCCTACTCGCGCACTTCCAAGCCGTCAGGGATTCAGCAACATCAGCATACTCAGTATCAAGTTCGCGGGGATAGATCTATTAGCTACATGCGGTCATATCTCGAGCCTCCTAAGAATGCCCAGCCAACAACCCAGCCTAAGTCGACAACATCAGCCCTTATCCCTGATCAATTCGATAACACTGATGGGTCATGGGATGTCGATACCATGCCATTAGACGATGAACCTGCAAGAAGACGTCGCACAGCAGGAGTAAGTTTTATATTCGGATCATGTGTTCTCATCGCTCAAAGTGTGTAGGACCATCCGCTACTTATGTGGTTAAAGGATCGCCCTCTGTTTCTTGAAGAGATATTGCATCTCGAAGGCAAGGGCAACCTCAGGAACGCGCTGTGTTCTAGGTGCAGGGATCTTTCCCCCAACTATCGATGTGAAGACTATTTTGGTGTCAATCTCCACTGTTCATCCTGTATCAAGACTGCACACCAACTCCATCCACTCCATAGATTGCAGGTCAGTTGTCATTTTTGATAATATGAGATGTTCTGACCGAGCTCTGCAGAAATGGAATGGAAAGTACTTTGAACGTGTCACCCTGAAAGCCCTCAGGCTCTGAATACAATTGGGCCATGCACCTGGTCAGGTGTGCCCCAATCCCCATCACGCCTTCAACGATGATTTCGTCGTCATGGATTCCCATGCTATCCATGAGGTATCACTTGACTTCTGCGATTGTACAGATGCAGTCGCACACGTACAGCAACTTCTTCGCATCTCTTGGTTTCCTTCCACGACGGCTGACCCTAAAACGGCAGCAACATTCCATCTCCTGGAGGAATTTCATATAAGAACCAACAACACTGGTCTGGCCCCTGCTAAGGTTAGTAAGCATGTTGATCAGCACGATTGCAACGAAGCTAATGTGATCACTCAGTCTCGATATGAGTCTTTCATGCGAATGATATGTGAATGGCGACATTTAACTATGCTTAAGCGTTCCGGCAGAGGGCATGACCCCAAAGGCGTGGATGCTACAGTAGAAGGAGAATGTGCTGTGTTGTGTCCGGCTTGTCCGCATCCCAGTAAGAATTTACTGGACAATTGGGAGAATGCTCCTTGGGCGAAACGGTGAGTTGGAGGCTCTATCATATCGGTGGATACCTAACATTTTTGTCAGTTGGATGTATGCATTGTTTGTTGCCATCGACACCAACTTCCGTCTCAAGCGGAAAGTTGTCTCCAACAATATCACGGACCCCAGTTTAAGTCGCAGCTGGACTTATTTTGTAGAGAAGGCAGGGTACAAGGAATTCCTCGCAGAGAAAATTGACGTTGTTCAAGAGGTAAGTCGCTGGTCTGCTGTACTGTGCTGGTTACCTGCTGATCGTGTTTAGAAATCTACTTGTTCAAGTCATACTGCAGTTAACATGGCAGACACGAAGACCAACCAGGGCCTGGCTGCTACTGGTCTGGGCACCATCGACTGTGCCTGTCACAATATGAAATGGCCAAACGCAGTTGGAGACCTGCAAAAAGGTGAAAAGTAAGTATTAACGAATTTTGGGATATGCATTGACTGATGGCCGATAGATATATAAATATGGACTACTTATTCTTTTGACCCTTCGCCATTCATCGCTGCAAACTCTCAATATCTCATACGATATCACCTGCCAGTAGCATAAAAAGCTATGGCAGCGTATGAGTGCGTTCCCTACTTCAATGCAGTTCGATCACACTTCCAAGGTCATCTCTTTCTTTGTGCCAAAGTTTCACTTACCTGCGCATGTCGAGAAATGCCAGACTACCTTTTCATTCAACTTCAAACAAGGCATTGGTCGCACGGATGGTGAAGCACCAGAATGTGGGTGGGCCAACATCAACCCCGTTGCGTCCAGCACCAAGGAGATGGGACCTGGTGCAATGTGGGATACCTTAGATGATTTTTTCAGTGACTGGAATTGGAAAAAAGTTGTTGGTCTTGGTTTGTATGTCCCTTGTGTTGGGGGGTTGGTCTCATTTGTTTTCTTAGGTACTACTATGCAGCGCAAGCTTAAAGATGTTGTGCCTCAATGCGCGGATCATCAAGCAGCCCTTAACAACCTTGAAGAAGGCCTTAAAGAGGAGTACGGGGAGGTTCTAGAGCAATGGAGATCACAGGTGGAGGCCTGGGAGAATGATCAAAGTCAATTTAATCCCTTCAAGCAAAACTCAGATGGTATGTGACCGAATCACTATTACGAAGTACTGACACATTGCTTTTCATTTCAGTAATTACACTAGTGTCCATTCGGCTAGCGCTGGCCAAAGAAGAGGAACAAAGCATGCAGAGTGGTGCCCATATCTCACTTCATGAGGATTGCTCCCCTAGTATATTGATCAGTTCAGCGCTGGAACTTGAGGAGCAACAGTACGTCTTTTCATATATTTTCGCTTGCGTGGTGACTCATACTTTCTCCCAGACGGCGCTTGAGAGCCGACAAGGATGGTCGTGGTTTACATGTCACAGACAATCAAGAAGGTAAATTAGTCAAGCATAGTAATGCATTACAGCGTCGCCTCGATTCCTGGGTAAAGATTCAAGAGCTCTATATGCCCAACGTGGCGGCCATGCGGATCTCAGGACAATGCAACCGCCGCAAATGCTTCCTCCATCTCTTCCACCGCTGAAAGCTTCAAGTTATGGTTACCCTCGCAGATCAGGAGGTCTTTACCTTGCAATCAATCCCTGCAGAGGGTAGAATGGCGACTTCGATACGCTCAAGGCCATGATGCGCTTCCCTCTTTGCACTCCTGCCTTCGTGTGCAGACAGCCATTCTCAAGCACAAAGACCGACACCTTCGAGGTCAAGGGGCAAATACCAGAGCTCACAACACTCTCAAGGCGATTGATACTAGGATCAAATCCGCTACTAGGAGATATGAAAGTGTGCATAAGGCACTGGTGGTTCTAGGCAATCTGTTGAATGAGTCCGGCTGGCAATCTTCGCTGCGTCCCTTAAACTGCCAAGACATACGCTTGATGTCCGACATTCTCTGGGGAGAATCAGAAGGCAGACGAAAGCTCTCGTGGATCTGGAACATGCGGGGTGCTGGTGGAAGCGAAAAAGACGACAATGGAGCTTTAGAGGGTAAGCATTATCCGAGAATGAGTTCTCTTTCTAATGATGCTACATACAGACATGAGGATTGAATGGTGCAAAGCGAGAGCTCGCGCAATGCGATGGGAGGAGGAAGTAGCACTCCTTCGAGAGGAAATGTGTCGCATAGGAGCATTCCTGAGGTGGGAAGCGGGGCGCTGGGACGAAAGGCACAATGAGGTTGTACCGACCAATGCGGAGCATGAGGACGGGTGCGTAGCATATGCACATCGTCAGGCGCACTTGCGCATGCAACTGGCAGCCTCATTTGAGGCAAATTGGGCACAGATGCTGTCTCATCTGAACGTGCAGGATGGGTCCGAAGAATGTATCATATAGCCAGTAGCTAGTAGTAGATCTACCTATATATATTGTGCATCAAACAAACAGCGGGAGCAAACAGTGGGAATGTCGGGGGATGCATCAAATAAACAGCGGGAATGGTGGGGGAGCATCAGCTACGAGGAGTCATGCATCAGAAAATATCAGGGGATGCATCAAAACAACAGCAGGAGCATGGATCAGCTGGGAGGAGTCATGCATCAGAGAATACCGAGGGATGCATCAGAACAATGGTGGGAGCTTGCATCAGCTTTAGATAATGCATCAGTGTTATAGGGAGACAAGTGATGCATTAGGGAGGAGTATGCATCAGAGAATACCGAGGGATGCATCAGAACAACGGCGGGAGCTTGCATCAGCTTTAGATAATGCATCAGTGTTATATGAAGACAAGTGATGCATTAGGGAGGAGTAACAGCTTGCAGCAGTCGTGCATCACAGATGCTCTACAATTAGAGCAAGTAATGCATAAATATGACACGAACCTGTCATTACTCACACACGAGTCGATTTGTGAAGAGGTGTTGCATCCAGCGGACATGCCAGTGGGGGCGCTGCCTCGGCAATCCAATGTTCATTGGAGATTGGAAGGGGATGTATGATGTGATCATTAGGTTGGGAGAAATCCAGTGAGCACGTAGCTGGTGCGGACAATGTGGCTTGAAGACTGTGAAGCAATGAACGAAGATGCCCATAGTCAGGGTCCTCTGAGAACACAAGAGAGCGCATGTAGATGAGAATACTTGCGAACTCAACAGGAATTCCATCGCATAGAACTTCAATGGTGGTGTTGACCTTGCGCTCAAGAATAGAAGAGCTGGATAGCTTCTCATGGTCACTGGTTAACCATGGAAGGGAGCCGCGCAACAAATAGATCAACATGTATGTAAGCGACTCGAGATCATCACGACGACCCAGGTCAACTCCTAAGTGATTGTTGATCGAAGCGAACGCAGGAGTGCCAGTGAGACTTCGATTCTGACAGAATGGGATATGGACTCTGGTTGCAGTGTTCCAGTATTCCTTCGCGATACCAAAATCGATAATATATGCAGTGTGCCTCAAATGGCCAAGACCCACCAAGACATTCTGCAGTTTGATATCACCGTGAACGTAATTGTGTGCATGGATGTATTCGAGACGTGAGAGCTGGGAAATGTGTTAGCCTATCTGCAACAACCCAACATAAACCAACTGACCAGTTGGTCTCCTAGATTCACGACAGTGTGAAGGTTGAATTTTTGATTGTGTGTGAGGAAAAGATCTTGCAGTGATGGCCCAAGGAGGTCAAGAACCAACACATGATATGTTGCCTCTCTACCGAACCAGAGGGTGCAGGGTATCCCAACTCCACCTTCAAGTCGTTTCAAAATGGTGTATTTGCGCTGTACAGAAGATGACTGGCTGACAATGGGTTCGAGTTTGATCGCAACTGCATCATCTTTGATGATGTTCCATCCATGGTATACAACAGCTAAGGGTCCATAGTATGTTGAATTTTTACAATTGTAGTCAGTTTGTGAACAATGTACCATATGAACCAGATCCCACAACATCTCCGAGTCTGAATCTACCATCAACTCATATTGGGACCTGATGATTCATGATATGTGCTAACTTGAACCTTGAGTACAACAATCCAACAGTGAATCCAACTGCGAGCAAGACTTGAGAAAAGATGTGTGATTTCCAAATCAGCTTGAGCTGCCTCAAGCCGGCCTCAAGCCAGCTCAAGCCGCTGTTCATATTTTTTGGCTTACAGTTGGTTCAAGGCACTTCGTCCAGCTAATGAACCGAACTAAACTGTACACAAGTGGCCTAGCTCACTAGGATAGCGAAAACATTGGCAAACCGGTGAACGCCAAGCCGGAGCGGGCCGTAGCTGAACTGTGGTTATACTACATATAATAGTCAGAGGCAAAGCAAAATTCACAACCGAAAAATGATTTTTTCTCTTCCGCATACACTTTATACCTATCCTCACCTTCTGAGCATTTTTCCAGCGAGAACGAAACACAGTTGCTGTTATTATCGACAATGCAAGCATCAATGTCAGGGAATGATCAAGCGTGACGGCTTTCAGCGGAGAACCAATTTTGAGTGCGGCAGTGTGCGGCTGCAAAACTTTCAGTGACGAATTGGGACCGCTCGGGTACTCAATAGTACTGCTGCATTTGCAATGTATACCGTTGCCGTGGCGGAGTTCAGTTTTGCAAAACCGACGCTGTGACACAGTGTGACACCCGTGCCAACTCACCCATGAGAAATTTTGCAACTCTCTACTGTTTCTAACATTTTGCGTCGGCATCCCTCTGGCAGCATTGTTTGAACACTTTTTCTTCTTCTGTCAACTGGAGCTCTCCCGTGACACACATAGCTACAGGTCCGTATAATTATTGTGTAGCAAACAACGAGATATGAAAATGTGGTCGTCAGATTTTGCAACTCTGGCCCAACGATAGTACTTAGCAAAGATCAACGACATGTCACATGACATAAGTAATAGGACATAACGCGGCGGGCAGGACGCTTCCCGACTTTCCTCTTTCCCTTGTCCCGTAGTCAGACCTTGATAGAAGGAAGAGTCGTTGCCTGAGCTTGTCTTGACGACACCGCAAATCTGAAAGACTTCAACATAAATCTCATGGCAGAATGGACTAGGATCACAATCTACGTGCGGTGTCCTCATAACGGCTGCAAAACATAATGGGTATTCTCTGTAGGCCCCCCCTTAGTGTTTTAGGCTGTAACAGAGATAACAGATGAACCTAATTTTTCCCGAGGCCCATCAACGTTTCAACAGCGAAGCTAGGATGGCATTCAAAGAGTATAGATTAGATGCTCGTGTCAATATTAATGACAGCGCATTCTTACCTGAACGCAGATGGCCGTCTGACGCGGACCATGAGCTTGTCACTAATGGTCTGCTGCCATTGTGTTAAAATAGATGATCTGCCTTGGATCTGCCTCCGAATTTCCGAAACCCAGTGGCTGTAGCTACTCACATCTCCAGATCCTGGTGCTGCGCGATTCTTCAATATAACTATTTTGCCGTTGATAAATTTATATATATCGAATTGCACTGATGATAGAACGATACTAGTACTTAGCTTAGGGTATGGAATATGAAATACACGAGATCTAGGTGGTTCTGTTAGTATCACGGGACAGGGCGAGCTGACGCATCTCCCGATCCAAGGACCCCACCCATATGAATTATCGGATCCAAAAAATCCTTGGTATGTCATGCGCCAACACCAAGTGCCGTTGCCCACGATCGACCGCCTACCTCGCTCAGCACCCTCTCTACCTCAGTCTGTTCCAAGTTAAGAATGACCCTGCGCTCCCGGGCAGACTTGCGGACGGCATTCAAACCATCCTCAACGATCATAGCGCGGGAGGCAACCAGGGAGTCCAGAATAAGTCCCAGTTCCTCTGGGGTGGGTTTCCGCGACGGATCTCCTTCGGAAGTCAGGGCCTCAACATATGTGATATGTTGGTCTTCAATCTTACGTACTATGAGCCGAACATTCCGCAGACAAAAAAAGATAAAACACGTACCTCGCCCCATTTGATCTCCTCAACGCCCTCCCGCTTTATACATCTCAGCAAGGATGCGAGCATGATCCGCTCATGCAAGGCGCAGTCCCGGAGGTATGCTGCCGTTGGGCTGTTCTGCAGCACTTTAATGACCTCCTTCACATCCTCCGTACGAGCAGCGCGTCGCTTGGGATGCACCAGTTCCACCGCTCGTCTACATCTGAGTTCAGCTGCATTACCGCTATGGACAAGCCCTGACACGTACCGGCATATATCAAGTACCCTGCGCGCATCTCCGCTGATTGATGACACCTTCATTGCAGCAAACTTGATGCCGTCAGCGTTGATCACGTCCGGCGGCTCTTCGAGGCCCTCTTTGGCATCTCGGAGACGTGCATGCACGATCTTCTCGAGTTGCTGTGTTGTATACGGCTGGAAATTGATTCGGATCATGCCTTTTCAGTGCAGAAATGAGTACAAGATGGGTGGAATGTTTGATTTGATGACACGTACCGAGCCGACTGCGTACGCGTCCGCTCATCACCCGCTCTGGAAGGTCCATGGTGTTTGCGACAGCGATCACGACAAGCTTCGAGCCTGCAATTGTGGGCCAGTTGAAGAAGTTATACACCACGTCCTGCTTTGCTGTGACAAGCTGATCGAGCTCGTCCATAAGCACGACGCTAGACACGACTCAACGACGATGCACTGGTTGTGGAGATTCCTACTTACCATGCGTGCCCTGCAGGACCTGCCCGTGCGCCTGCAGAGAAGTGTTTGGTAAGCTGTTTGAGCGCCTCCTTGGCGCTGGCCTTGAGGTGGCCATCGCTCGCTACATCGTGCCCCGAGACGGTCTCCCAAAGTAGGTTGTATGCGGCAGATGGCTCGGGAATCCTGAGTCCATTGATTTCAACGTATGTGAAAGGATTAGTTTCCTACCAGGCGAAGTTGATTAAATGAAAAGAAGAACTGATCAAGAGAAAACAAACATTGTTCTCAGCCATGCGTTTGAGCTCACGAACAATGGCATGAACTGTTGCAGTCTTGCCTGTTCCTGGTACTCCAGAAATGTCTGAAAATCGATGTTCAACGAGTGAAGAAGAATGGGAGTAAATGTACGCACAAACGCAACCTCCACTTCCCTCCTCAAGGAGTTCTTCTACGGTTCTCAGAACACGGCTGTACTCCTCCTCACGACAAGGGAGAACGTCGGGACGCGCGGCAACATGAAGGACATGCATTGCGCGAAGCCACGGATCTGGAGGAAGGTTCTGCAGTTGCCTGTAGTGCTCCTGGGTAAGATTCGGAGGTGGAACACGGACGGCTGGTGCCTTTCGACTTCGTTTTCGTAGTGCGGCTTTGGAGTGCGGTGTGGGTGCTGCGAGCTTCGGTGCACGTTTTTTGCTGGGCGTGGACTTGGGTGTGGATGAGGTGCGTTTGCGCTTGCGAGAGGGTGTCTTAGGGATGTCATCGGTAGGTACGCTAACAGCTGCTTCGCTGTCGGAAGCGTCATCGACAACAGAAGGGATGAGGTGGTCATCAGGCTCTGATGGAAGTTCATCGTTCTCGTAGTCACGATCACGGACGGAGTCGTCGCCACTTTCTTCCGCAATGTCTTGAAGCTTTGTCCGCTTCTTCGTACGCCGTCTTGACGGTGTAGCCTCCACCGCAACGTGCCAGCAAGTGCCATTGGCGAGGTCTTCGTTAGAACTGGAGAGACTTTGTTGTTTGTGAGCTGCCCAGTTAAAATCATAGTATATGTTGCTGCGAGACTCGATTGCAAGGCGACAATAGAATAGTGTATTGTCTTCTGACGTAGCGATGATCCAGTTATGTCGTTTGCGCACTGTGGGTGCGGTGTGTGGAACTTCAGAGACTGTACAGTGCGATAGTATACATGAAGGTGAAAGGATGGCTTGTGAAGCAAGAGTAAAATACACTTCGTTCTGGTGGTGGGGATGAGCGGTTAACAATCAACAGACGTGCCACTGACCTCGAAATGTTCCCTTTTTGCCCTAATGCGAGGCAGCTCCGATGGATGTTGGAACCAGTGAACCCTTACCATCATGTGTGAATCATCGTCCTCCCCGCCTTGAAACTCCCACATTGAAGCAATAACTCCAACGCTGGGATGTTTTGTAAACTGAGTTTTGACGAGCACGGTGTCTCCGACCTCAAATGTCTCCGTTTCGACAGTTGACCTACGCGCGTTCAGTCCTTTCCGTGAAACTGGCGCGGTATTTTTCGTTCGTTTAAACGACTTGTGAAAAGCAGTCTGCATCCCTGGGTCTGGTTGCCAGCCTTCATCCTCTTGAAGAACCTGGTAATCTTCGTGTACAGTGGGACGGATGTAAAACGAATCGTCCGTCCAGACTACAGATTTGTCTACGAAAGCATTAGTCCTCACGGGAGTTAAAAGCGGTTGAAAGCGTTTTGAACGCCGAGAAGGCGTCACTGGAGTCGGTTCCATTAATGCTGGAGAGGAAGTACTTGGTGTCACAAACGCGTGACAAGCGCGTCAGTCATTTGAAGGGTGATCACGTGTTAAATACCCCGGAGGATCCCGGACCAATGCTTGATAAGATTGTGCCCTCAAATTTTACGGGAACCGGATCATAGAGTATGCTCGTCACTCAGCAATTAGTTGACCGTATGAGAACAGGCAATCCCTTCTTATAGGTAGTCTCAAACTCTGGAATTGACTCCGCTCTCCCCCCCCTCACGAGATGTTCGACCAGCAGACAGCCGACGTACTACCCCCTAATCACTTCCTCCGCCAGCCCCGTCCGGACTTCCTGGTGGGCGTACATGAAGGTCACATCGATACCTCCACCCTTGCTGCACATGATTTCGATCTCGATACTCGCACAGGTTTCATGCCCCCAGATCCACCTTTAAGTAGACTCCCGGAGCAATGGGAACTCTGGGAGACGGCACTGGATGCTGCAATGCACACAAAGCTACAGCTCGCTATCAAACCAAACCTGACAACCGAGGAGGAAAAATCGTCTGAGTCATGGCGGGAACACATTCAACAGGTCAGTACGGGTCTCCGTATTTTCATTGTGCGCACAAACTCACACGCATCCTCAGCTGCCTGTCATCCCCACATCTGAGCTCGCACATTCCGAACTGCTCCTTCGGCGCGCGCATCACGTGCTCACCTTCCTCATGCACTTTTACATCTACACACTTCCCCTTTCTTCACCCGTGCTCATTCCAGAATCAATTTCTGTCCCCCTCGTTGCCGTGTCCAATCACTTGCAGGTACCCCCAGTCGTCACGTACTCTGACAATGTCCTCTATAATTGGGACATCATCCTCCCAGGGGCCCAGAATGAACTTGGATTCAAGCCCCCTGCTTTGGACAACCTTCGTAGCCAGGACATGTTCACCGGTACCATAGACGAGCAAGAATTTTACCTTGCTTCTGCCCGCATAGAGCTCCGCGGCGTCGAGGCTCTCGAACTTATGCGTGCAACAATGGACGAGATGTTTGTCGGCGATGAAATAGCCATTAGGCGCATAACCGCATACCTCCACAAACTTGCCTCTGTCATACAGGACCTCAAGGGCATCCTGCTCGACGTACGTAAGGGCTGCGACCCTAGCACGTTTTATCACTCCATCCGCCCATGGTTCCGCGGCGCAGACTCCGATCCTGCTCACAGGAAATGGGTTTTCGCAGGCGTTGAAGAGCAGCCGACAAATCTCTCAGGGCCAAGCGCAGGCCAGAGCACCCTGATTCATTCTCTAGACGTATTCCTCGGTTTGGATAATTGTAATGTGGCCGAGGGTGATGTTACACCAGACCAACGCACGCTGCTAAGAAGGATGCAGATCTACATGCCGCGCCATCACCGCAATTTCTTGCGACACCTCAGCACGAACCCACGTCAGGTGCGGACGCTCGTGACTCAAGCGGAGCCTGATGCAGAGCTCCTGGACGCGTACAATGCTGCAGTACAGTCGGTGAAGGAATTCAGGGATGCGCATATCAAAATCGTGGCAATCTACATTATTGGACCTGCTGCCCGGGAAAGAATGGAGCTCGAGCAGGCAGACCCACAAGCTCGGGACGCACCAAAGGGTGGGAGAGGAGTGCTGAAAGGCACTGGCGGGACGGATTTAGTACGGTTCCTCAAAGGCGTGAGGGACAAGACTGCCGAGGCGGTCATAGAGCCTACATTAGAGTAGACCTCCATTATGCATTGGATCTGGATCCTGGCATAGCATAAGCATTCATGCGAGTTTTTTCAACTTATTATTCTCGCTCACCAATCTTTGCTCCCGTATGGCGACCTTCTTTTTATGAGGTTCAATAGATGTTATTTAGGCGTCCGACTTGCGATTGAGAGTTTCATTTCTAGCAATACTTGTCACTGAAGTCCAACGATGCGGGGCACTAGCCGACTTAAAAGCAAAGTTTGTGCTTCTCACCAGCCGCCCTACGTCATACATGCACCAGCGAGCGAGGAAGAATTTTGCACGGATGTACTTCGTTGCCAAGTTACCACCGGCTATCCCGACTTATTGGCACACCTTCCAAACGAGAGCATACCGATAACCTGAACAAAGTCACTCACAGATATATGTAAAACCTAAAGCATCTATGGCGTTATAGGAAAGGTGGAGTTAAAGACATGACAACAGTAAAGCCACAGAGAGGAGGTTGTGACGTAGCCACACTCGACTTGTCCGTGGAGTATAGGCCAGCCCAGTCACAAGTCTACCATGACATATACCAGCATAGGCGCAATTGATTAGAATGCGTCGAATGACGTTTTGATGTGGGGAAATTGGATCTGAACTGCACTTTGAAGGCACCGGATACGGTAGACATACCTAGTAGGGCAACTCAGTCGGTTCCGCTCCTCATGAGCATAGCCACTCATATGCCAGACACCATTGCGGGCATCGTGGGACAGACAACTAACGGGGCTCCGCCTAGATATAGAACACAGACACAAAGGAAAGCCTCTGGTAACCTGCTTGCACTGCATCGAACTCTGTCAACCTTTTGATTGAGCTAGACTCTGATCCATGTAATAGAACCGTTCGGACGACACAAAAGGTGCCATGCCGACGTCGACCGACGTCATTCCTCGTCATTCTTAACTTTTAAGTGCCTTCGAGTTATATGGATATGCCGTTTAATGGTTCGACAAAGATGGTCGGTGACGATACGGACATCCGTATGGCCAGGTTGCTCGAAGTTCCTCCATAATAGAGCAAGAGCGTTCATTTTGCTTGTCGCAGGAACATCTAGATTACGATTACGAAGGGGCAGAGAAAACGAATAGGTGGCGTACAGGATAAAGGAATAAGGTTCAGAGTAGCCGAAGGCTAATTGCGATATCTGAACGGAGCGCTGTGAAATGCCGAAGTTTTTTTGGTAAGAGCTAACCGGTTGAAACACTGGACAGGATCCATCCGTGCCTCGTGTCGAGCCCCTTTGAAGTTTCTCGATTCGTGGGCGCAAGAGTTCGATATTTTGAGGGGAGGGTCGGAGCACCAGATCTGTACACCGATCTGCTGTCAAAGTTGTGAGAAGACGTTCGTGCAAGATTTTGCAACGAGCCACGCCGCCACCGACAAGCAACAATTAGCACTAACGGCATGTCCTAAAATGGTACAGAACAAATATGAACATCCCCAAGCTTCCTTCCTTTTTGAGCTTTTTGTCTGCTCACTAGATTATCGGCCACTGATTGCAGTTTCTCTTGCTTTATTGTATTGGGCATTTTGGAAGCACTGTTTTCGCATATCCGCATCAATTCCTTGACTACAGACACAAAAGACCATGCCGGGCCTTACTTTCAGACACGTTGAAGACAAAAAGCAAGAGAGTCATTTTTTTTTTGTTCTCCAACAAGATCGCAACAACTTCTTGACACGCTCGCCCAAGATGGACATACACATCAACTCTTCCAGCTATAAAACACTCCAGACAATGGCAGAGGTTAGACAACAAGCATCCGAGCTATTCACAATACTTCATTACTCAGAGCAATGGCACCCGCAGCAGCCAACTACTATTCCGCTCCTCCACATGCCCACCAGAAGCAGCGTGGCTATCGCATCTGCGATACCTGCGGTGCAGTTGAAAACCCAGTCGCCCAGAAGTTCCGACTCTGCGGTGGTTGCGTGAGTCCCTTCCCTTCCCTTCAATCACGATCACCGCTGACCAAGTCCTTTTGTTTCAATAGATGACCACCCAGTATTGTGTAAGTTAATCACTCCCCCCTAGCGTAACATTTTGTTAACGCAAATCGCAGTCCCCCGAGTGCCAAAAGTCGCACTGGCCTTCTCACAAGGCCCTCTGCCAGCATACCGCTGCTCAGATGACAGGAGCAAAGCAGCAGCCCATCGGGCCTGCTTATCCTGATGAAAACTTGGCGAAGTATCTTCGCAAGTTTACTTCAACACACTCTTCACTTCTCGGATGGGCCGGCTTCCAAGCCCTTCAGTTAAAGCGCCTACCTGCCAATATCCGGCAAAGTGCGCTGCTTATCGAGCTGAGCTATAACGCTCACGCCGAATCATTATACCGGTAAGTTCTAGTCCCCGGAATTAGAAGGGAGATCTAAATGCTGATTCCGCCGGACACGCAGTTTCTCAGTCGCAAATACACATATCGTCTCTCGGTCATATGTGACCAGCCATGATCCCCTTGTTGCGGCTGATATTAGCCGGCGAGAGGAACGTTGTCGCCGCAGTGGGGGAATTGGAACTCTTGTTATACTCGTACAATGCGGTGGCATAAGCCAAGTTATGCCCGTGGAAGTCGACCCACCTAGCAAAATCTCGTGGGATTCGCGAGACGATTGGGCAGAAGTCCTCCGTCATTTCGTTGAATCTGGGCGAACAGATTTCAAACCTATATCCACGACCGCCAGGGGGTAAGCTTCAATCAAAGTTTGATGGATCGGACCGCAGAACTGATCGCATCCTATCTTAGGGTCGTTTATGGGTAATTTAACATCATCGCCTTCCCCTTATGACCCTTCTTTTGCAACGTGGATCGTTGCATGACCAGCATTTTTTTTCGTTCCGCTGCATCGTGTTCGGACAATTTGTACTATTTGCGTCGCATCCATTACAACTCATCATACCCCACTTTTCATGCTATGTTGTAATTGTACTGCATGTCGATTTAATGGTTATCATTCAATACAGTTCTCGCTCATCAGAGTCATCACTGGAATCGTACTGCCTGCTTATGTAAAAGTCATAGATGTCCAAAACGTTGAACTTTCTCCACTTACTGAGAGTAACATCGTCCTTCATCAACCATGACTGCCCAGGGCAGGGTACACGCATCTGCTCCCACTGACGCATCCCGGACAATCACGCTGCATGATTCACAGCCAGAAGAAGAAGCAGGTCGGTCTGGTGACTCAACGGTTGTGGGAACTCTTAGATTACGGGGTGAACCACGCAGGACTCGTCAGCGAGTTGCATGGGACGAAGACGTAATTGACAATGAGGGATGCGGAAAGAAGAAGTCAAAGAGTGCGTATCACCAGTCCCGAACTCCCCCAGTTGAGCTGACTAAACTGCCCCCTAGTCTGCTGTATATACCACAAGCCTCGGCGCTTTGATGAATCGTCTGAGGAAGAATCATCCGAGTCAGACTCTGATTCAGACTGTCAGAACAGCAATTGTCCGCGTCAGAAACGGATGCATCATCGCGAAGGAGACGGGCAGAACAATGGACTTGCTACCCGTGACGCACCCAAGGGGGGAGTGATTCATGAACCAGAGGATGTGGGCTCGAGTGGTAACGCGTATGAGCGGGCTCCTAAGACTAGAAGAGATTAGGTACGCTGGTTGAACCCGTCAAGTACGAAGCGTGTTCTGACGATGAGCATGTCAAGGTTTCCCGCCGCTTTATATCCTTGATACACTACAGACTTGTGCAATATAATACGATTATTCGGATATCTTATGTTCAGGAGTCGATGAAACCTTTTGAACGTCCCCTCCATGTTAGACTGTTGGTTATTTCAAAGGACATATATTGAATTCGTTTTGCTCGTGTGCTCCATTTGTTACAACTTTGACTTGGAATCCTAATCATTTGGTACTTCAACCATGCACCATCAGGCTCTCAAAAGATCAAAACGCTCGCGAAAAGTGACAGATCCCTTGTTCTATCGAGCGCGTTCACATTCTCCAAGGCTAGAGCAGCGCCATCGTGATCCAGGTCGCCTGCCTTCGTCCAACTTTCCACAGTTGGTTGGTTTCATCGCTGCAATGCTCATAACTGGTATTCTCTACATCTCGCTGTCGAAGTCAGCGTCGCGGCGCCCTAGCACAGGGACACCACCTACTTCGCCGAACATTACAGATTTCGGAATAGGTTCTACTCAAACACGTTCATCGTCACCAAAAGTAATTGACCGAACCATCCTTCGTGTCCTTCATGATATCCACGAACCCGATCATCACGATGTATTTCCATCAACAGACTTACGACCCCATCTCAAATGGCCCCCAATCGTCACCAGAATTCCCGAGTCCAAGGATGTGTTGGAAAATGCAGGCATTCGCACTCCTTCACTGACAGCTCCAGCTGTTGACACAGTCCAATTCGACGAATCGGTTTGCGGTTCATTCCCCTGTCGCTTTCTTCTTCCCCTTCGCATTGCTGAGCAAGAACCGAAAGCCCATATGCATCTTCAGCAACTAGCGATTCTCGCAAGTAAATTGAATCGTACTCTCGTTCTCCCCAATGTAGGCAATAACCGCATAGGGGCTTGCTCAAAATGGCCGCTCGATTCTTATTACGACGTGGACCTTCTTAGGAGCGCCCTCCCTACTATCAACACTTTGCCTTTCGCTGTATTTGACAATTGGAGTGAAACGCGACCCATCTTACCTACAAGCAGAGTCGTCTCCTTCAGCGTCGGCAAAAGCAGTGGCGAAAGAGATTCAGTGCCTGATCCATTCACTGACGATTTCAGCATCAATTTTGACCTCGCAGACCAAAAGGTCGCTTCCTGCCTACACTCCAAATTTCCTAGACTTCACCAAAGCTCTTCTATAATTTCCTTCGCGTTCTATCGCAGCCACACAACTAAGCCATCGATAAGCCAGCGTCTTATTCAGATTCTCTCAGAGGATGCAGATTCCGCGGAATATTTCTCAGATGAGCTTGCCACGCTCCGGAGCTCCGATGTGATAGCCATTGAGTGGGACCTGCGCCACCCAATCTTCTCTGAGCCCAACATAGACCTGCAGTACTCCCATGCCCTGGTTGAGCTTGCAGAAAGATTAGCAAGCTTCACGGGACCTTATATCGCAGTGCACTGGAGACTAGAGCGTGTCCCGGTGGAAAACCTTGCTTGGTGTGCAGCATCACTCATCTCTACGCTTCGTTCCGTGCTCGACGACGACGACTCTGGGCCTCGAGTGGTCTGGTTCGCAACCGACTATCACTCCCTTTCAGAAGGCCCAGAACAGCCAAGCGGTGCGAAGATTAAAAGCGCGAGATCTGGAACTTTCCGAACTATAACGTCCGAACACGAGGAAGCCATGAGGATCCTTCAGGACGCATTCCAGACAGGTGGTGATCTAGAAGGTTATGGCATGACAGACCTTACCATCGCGGATAAAAAGGTTGAGAATGTTCGAGGGGAATGTTCAGTTTGAAGAAGAGGTCCTGGAGGACTCGGGAGTTTCAGCGATCCTAGACAAGTTGGTGTCGATGCAGTCTCAGGTATTTGTGAGCGGCTCTAGGGCGTGCAGCAAGACGAGGTGCGTTTTCAAGACAATAGGCGGTAATATTTGATCAACGACAGACCGACAGTTCCTCTTCGAAGCAAATAGTCGACTTCCGAGAGAGCGTAATGAGTGATAAAGAAATCGCTCTGGACATTCGCAATGTCGTGGAGTTATTTGGGGAATGGTAGCGATTGGATCCTAAACTTGAAGTGGACAAATGAGAAGGAACGCGAAGGAAAGCATAGCATAGTCATGGATGCAACATGCTCATACAAAAATTTTGCGATCACCGAGGGAGGGATGTAAGTTCTAGCACTCCGATCGAACTTTAGCGCCTCACAACCAACCAACCGCCTACTCTCTGGGTGCACCCCGTCCAACACCTGCAAATGATGGCCTGTAATCACCAGGCGCACCACCCTCCTTCTTCCGGTAATCATCGCGGTCGCCACCGCGGGGTGCGCGGTAGGCACCCTCGCCACCGCCGGGGCGCACAGTTGCTGGGCGCGGGGCACGAGCGGCGCGCTTGTGAGTGGAAGGAACGATCTCGTTGGGGAGGTGTAGCCTATCAATACGTGAGCCCGGGTGGATACTGTATATAGAGGCTACCCACCACTCCCTGAGATAGTCAACGCCTTCAGGGGTCAAAACGTAGTAATACCACTGCCACGAGAATTGGGTCTTAACGAGGCCCCGGGAGGTCAGGCTCTGCATGGCCTTGATAACCTGGAAGGTTAGGGACGTCGAGTTCTTCATGCTTCGGCGCATTGTAGTCTTTCTTGGCGACCAGGACACCCTCTGAGATCAATTGATAATGAGCTCTTGAAAGCCATCGCAAGGCCAATATGCCAATAACCCACCCTTGAAGAGGTTCTCGTAGATGGTGCGCCGATTTTGTTTGGTAATGATCATGCTGGGCTAGGTGAAAATGAAAGCGGTAGCTGAGGGACAGTTGAGAATGAGATGAATAGTGCTCAAAGGAATCGAACATACTGCGATGGTGATCTCGCACTTGTCCGGCTGAGGAAGACTGGAGTCAGTCATGTCATCCAACTAGGAGGTAACACATCCAGCCATGGGGAGTCTCCGACACTCTTATTTGCATCCTAATCCACCACAGACGATGTGAACAACAGTATGTAAGTACTCACAAGGATTTGACGGGCAGGAAGGACCTTGAAATGAGTCTTGACGTCGAGCGGGACAGCGTACGCGTGCCTCTGGGTGTAGGTTTGGACGAGCAATGACGGAGTATGAAAACTTCCCAAAAAGGAACTATCTAGCGTAACGTAACGGTTAACGTTGGAAGCACGAACAACTGTAGTCTTCGGAAATTCGAGCATGAGAACGACTTCCTTGAATCTATAGGTCTGACCGGGGGAAATGAATCACTCCAGACATTGATACAATTCGTTTCAAGGTACGGCAACGTGATATAGTATAAAGTGCACGGCTACATTGATACAAAACAAAAGGCGGTGAAAACGTGCAGAATCGCACCGACACTAGTACTGTTCACAGGCTCGATGCACAAGCGTCTTCCAAAAATCATGACTGCCGAATAACGGGGCCTGGGTCCATGGTCCGTTGGAAGTTTGCGTCTCAGGATCCCCCTTTGAGTATATGGATCATCTTCTCGATATCTTCTCCAGAGATTGGATTCTTCCCTCGACTAAACCACTCGCTCAAGCTGAAGTCGCTCACTGTAGGTGATTGTCCATTCGAAGGCGACCTCCACATATCGCTCATGCGTCTTGCCTCCAATAGAATATCTTCCCACTCCCTGGCGCAATCTGGTTCGTAGTAGGAGCTGTCCTGCCCTTCGGAAATCCTAAAATGCTCATTAACACTGCCTCGAACGTTCACAGGTGATCCCCTACTTTGTTAGCTCTTCGTAGCGCGTTTCAGCAGCCCGTCTTGGTTTTGCAAATTCGGAACGCTCTGGCTCTTGACCCCGATAAGCAGCTCCAGTTGTGCTTGGAAAAACGACTGATGTATCGTCCAGCGATAACGTTGTATTCGTTTTACGGTTCAGAAGGAGCGGCCTTTGTTGAGCTCCTTGACGACAGTCCTTGAGGTTCAGATCAAGACTAGAACCCTCCAGAATTTGGTTTGTTGCAGGCTCTCGTACGCGGGACACTTCGGCAGCCCATCTGGCCACTTTGGATGCAACGTGTTTGGACCCTGTAGTCATAACATCCGTTGGAACGGGCGTGCGTAGTATCGCTGTACTTGCAGGCTGGTGCAACGAAGACGCACAGGTTGCTGGTGTTCCTAGAGATACGTTTGGCCCAGAGATATGTATGACCGCCGGCCTTCGCTCCGCAGCAGCTTCTGCTGCCCAATCTGGAACGGACTTGTGTGTCAAAGGATTTCTGCGAGTCATGATATGATTGGCACCCGAAACGGTCGTCCGAGGGGGAACGCTTCCGTGAGTCATGTAAGTGCCGGCAGAGCGCAAAGGCTGTGGTCTGTGGGCCCTTGTAATGGGATCGGGTTGATCAGCCATATACTTCCTTGAATGGGTCGGGTTCGGGTGGTTCACATTCAAAGAGTGGTCGCCTTGTTCCAGGCTTTGTCCAGCGAGTCGCAGAGGCGTACCAGATCTCGTCAACGCACTCTTCAGAGTCAAGCCTTGCGGTATAAAAGACGCCGCTCGATGGTCCAAAGAGTTCTTGCTAAGAACCACGCGTGGAGGTCTTCTTGACTGAGACATTGCGTGGCTAGACTCAGTGGCTTCCCATAGTCCAATGCGATGGATCGGTTCTGATGACTGCCCTGAAGGAGCATGGATAGATGCGGACAAGAGCCGATGGGATGGTGCGTTTGTTCCCGATTTCGGAAGATCCCATATCTCGCTGGTTGATTCCTGACCTTCGAGATTGGTGTCGGATATGGAATGAAGTTTATCGTCTGGCGCTATCTTAGCAGAGCCTTCCTTAACACTAGTGGGGTATTCCTTGCTGTTCGGAGCCGTAGGCGGTTGAACATTTTGCAAAAACATCTCCGTAGATGGGATTTTGCGAGATATCGATGCCTCCGCCATTGTCGTAGGCAAACTACTGTCCTGATTGACATCCTTCTTCCATGGAGCCGAAGAGGGGGGAACAAAGGGAACGGAGTCTGACTTTTCCGTTTCCATAACTGCTTCGGGCATGAAATTTTCATTTCCCGGTGCGAAGCATGTTTGGTTGGGGCTGTTCTCTTGAGGCGGAACTGTTAGACTGTTAAGTCCCCTTTCATTATCACCCTGTGCAATCAATAACAGCTCAGAGGCCGCACTGTGGCTAGGCGCCAGCGAATCCCGAATCTTCACCGCGGTTTGCACGCTGTCGGATAGTGGGAACTGAACGGCCCTGCGAGTCTCAGCTGGATCGCCGGGGGATCCATCCGCAGATGACGTAGTCCCTGAACAATGACTAGGACTATTCGGTTCAGGGACATCAATCATGACCCGCGGGTTGGGAACGTCCTGATTATCATAGATACCCTCCTGTTTTAGAGAACAAAGCTTGGCGCTGCCAGGAATAGACTTTTGGTAGGCGTCTCCTTCTAACAGCGTCGGCTGTCCACTAGGAGCTCTTTCCTTGGGCGCCAGCCGGTCAATAGGATACCCAGTTTTATGAGGAGTCGAGGCGGTTGCCGTTGCTTCATCTCTCCCAGAAGGCACTAGCGGCGAATAGGTGACTGGACCCTTGATTATAATCACCCCTTCTTCTCCAGAATCCCGTGAGCAGATATCGTGAATCTCAGGTTCGCTGGCTATCGCACCAGACAGTGACACGTCAGGAGCGTCTAGCCTGATTTCGTGGTCTGGACACTTGGCATGTAGCTCCTGTCCCCCCGATGGGACGTTTTGTTCGGCACGCAAAAGCTCGTCTTCACAATCGACCTGTCCGCAAGATACGTGGTGCAGGGGATCATGTATCCGCAGCTCGTCGACGACGCCATCTTCGGGAGAACTTAGGCTTGCATGCCCCAGGAGCGGCGCGAGTTCAGTAGTCCCTTCGCTGATCTCCTCCAGCAGCACACCAATATTGACGCTCTCGCGCACGCTCGGCTCCTCGTAATCAGCAGGAGTTATGGTGATGATCGGTATTTGTACCTTCTTGGCTGGTTTCCTCTGCACGAAAAGGTAGATCGACTTGATACCGATCGTGATCCCGCGGAGGCAGACAGCGAGCAAGGCGTATAGCTGGTGACGGATGAGGAGTGGCCACCTACGTGCAGTTATCATGAACATGGTGGTGTAACGAATAGCGCTAGACGTCAAGTGTGCAATCTTGCCGAGGCACGCTACTAGGATTTGGATGAGGCACGCCCTCGCGCTTGTACCAGCACACAGACAGTAACCGAGCGCAGAGGTTGCTGCTCTTTTGATGATATGCCACGACCATTGGAAGGCAGCTATGGGAAATACCGTGACATTCCGAGCGACTGTAGTATCTGGCTCCATCATCATATAGATCTCTCTCAAAAGGTTCGCCACACCATGATTGGCGGATAGTGCATCACTAACCACAGCCTCCGACGACCGTTCGAACGGTGCAGCGATGAGAATTGCGAGGACCTATGGAGAAAATACGACCCAGGTATGTCAGCACGAGGCTCCGAACAAGCATCTTCAGGGGTATGGGGCTTACAGATAGCATGAGGTATGCTGCACTCAAAGTGAGCGCGTACCGAACGAAGAGCAGCACAGGGCAGAAGGTGATAATGCGCGGGGAGAAGGGAGCGATTGCTTTGTGCTGTTTCTCAACGGGCCCGGGGGCCTGCGGGCGCACCCAGGAAGGGAATATTACGTTGCGCATGCGCTTCCGCGACGGGTGTGGTGCGCCTGGGGGTGGATTGTGAAACCAGAAAGGGTGGTTAGGTTCTGGTGGGTCGAGAACCCAAGGTATCAGGGTTGGAGATAGTGGTGTTGATGTTATGGTAGATGTATCGTGTGAGGAGATAGTAGAGGAAAATGTAGCTGTTGATGATGGCTGAAAGGGAACCAAATTCTCTGGAACGACATTTCTCGAGTGTGAATGTGCATAGCTAGGTCCGAGGAGTAGATGGGGTGGTAGATACGGGAGGGCGGACAAAGTCTGCGTGACACGCACGCTGAAAAAGCGAAGCAGCGTGTCTAGTAGAAATGCCCAAGCAGCGGCTTTGATCTCTGAAGGGATCATTTTGGACGCGGCGACTAGGCACTTGTTGAACTATAGGTGATTGAGAAATAAAATGGAGTGACGAATAAAGACAACGAAAATGGAGAGGGAAGAGTAACGGTTTGACGCCGAGGTTCAACTGATTTCCAGCACGTTGACGCGACAACATCACGTGACTGAAAATCAATGCTCTCGGGAAATTTGAGGAACTTAAAATCGACAGTCGAAGTTCAACAGCTCGTTCAATCGTAGGGTAATGCGAAAGCAAAACGACGCACATACCATCGAAGTCGCAGAGATCACGATTACTCGCGGTGTACAGTCAGTCAAAACAATTGCTGCTCCTTCATTCGAGACTTCCGCACACGGATGATCTTTACTAATATACACTTCCTCCTTACATGCTCTTACACATGATGTGCCCATGACACCTTTCCACGTCTTCAAAACCACATCACTCCTTCCCCAAGCTCTCGTCCAACGTCACCCTGTCAACCCCTGCGAACGCACTCACTCTCCACAAAGATATCCACACGGACGAAATTGTTGTAGATCTCGTTGGACGTGAGAAGCGTGTCAGTACTGTTCGGTGTCGCTTCGGGGTGAAGGAAAGCAGAGAGCGGCTAGACATAGTCAGCGGTGCCATATTAAGAGGTGAAGGCGCTCAGAATTAACGTACCTCATGAAACTCTAGGAATGCTGCGGCTGAGGGGAGACTCAGTAAAAATTACAAGGGTGAGGATGGGACGTACAGCCATCGATATACCCGTCGCCCTTCGTTCCAGACCCGCCATGAATCTTCTTTCGGAACTGCTTGTTCGCATGGTTGTTCGTGTAAAGCATGAGGCCAGCCTCTGCACACCACACATTCAATATAAACATGAGTCGGCGCATGTTGGAGGAATAAAGTGCAAACGCACGATTGGAATCAAAATCAACCTTCAACCCCGACTTCTCACTCCTCAACTCGACCACCGGCTCATTCGCGCTCTCAAATATTTCCTTTACAATATTTAATCCATCCACCTGCCCTGCTTTCGCAGCATCAAACTCTTTCGCGGATATACGATGCGGCGCGAGTTTCACGTCTGGGCGAGGAGCAAGAAGGTAGTAGTGGTCGTACCCATGGTCCGGGAATCCCTCTTTGATAAGTTTATCGTTATGCTCGTGCACTGTATCGCCGACTGGGAGGTATTTTCCAGAGGGGAGAAAATTGGGGAGAAGTTCAGCAGTGTGGCTTGCCTAGGGCGTGTGGGTCATTCATTAACTTCAAGTAGAGGGACAGAGGTACAATGCCTGACGCACCTTG
This sequence comes from Suillus ampliporus, assembly GCA_016584345.1. Classification (NCBI taxonomy): domain Eukaryota; kingdom Fungi; phylum Basidiomycota; class Agaricomycetes; order Boletales; family Suillaceae; genus Suillus; species Suillus ampliporus. The sequence continues at coordinate 12,416 of JABCPV010000014.1, read as the reverse complement.
ATACTCAGCCTGTGATCCTTCACTGAAAGCGTATCCCTCCCGCTTTCACCCTCCTGCAAGCTTGCATCGAGGTTGAATCCCCAGTGCTGCAATAGATCAGCACTTCTTCCTTGAGATCATTCAGAGACATACGTGTGTTAAATTGATGGGAGTAACACCCTCATTCACCAACCTCGCCCTATACAAGATCACTATGCTTCCCACCTTCCCTTTCTCACCCTGTGCAGGAGGGAGAAGCGTAACGAGCGTCTCGAGGTACAGTTTCCCGGGATAACCCTGATCCCCATCTTCGGATGTATATGCATAGATAGCTGTGTTATCAGATGGATCGGACGTAGAGGTGAATGTCTGGAGAGTACGGATCTCAGCGGGCGTGAAGAGCTTGGCGCTTTCGAGGGGCAGGCGCCCCCAGACTGCGAAATCAAATCCCAGGAGACCGCCGTGCAAAGAAACTTCAGGGGATTCTGGAGAGATGGGGGTTAGCAAAGGTGCGTATTTGAGGGTGGGAGAAGGACAAGATTTGAGACTAAAGTAGAAAGAAATAGACAGCCTTAGAAGCAGGTACCCACCATTCCCGACGAGCCTTGCTACCCTCTCGAACCCATCCTTCTTCACAGTGTGCTCCTCAACCCGCACGCGGTTGGCGTACCGCCCGATGATGGTGTTGGTGTATTTGAACGTTTCATAATCATTGGGATTTTCAGGACCAATGAGGACGTCGTGGGTCTGTTTGAGTGGTATTTTTTTGATCGGGATTCAGGAACGAGTAAATGTGTTAGAAAAAATTGGCGGATGTTTTGTTTCCAGTGCGCGTATTCGATGAAATATTTGAATCGAAGTGGCATTGTGCAAGGAAAAGTATAGGTCAGCGAGTAGAGTAATGTGAGAGTTGCAGTACGAACCCTTCCCTCCACTTGCACGATGATCCTGTGAATGGTCACGCCATGCGGGAGGACCTGTGTATTCATGAGTCAGTATCATCGATGTTCATTTCGTCATCGAATCCCTGTATAACCTACACTACTAGTCAACCAGAATCTCACTTACCTCAACAGCTAGCGGTGGGGTCAACGCTGACGGGAGAGATAACCACTCGCCCTGATATCGCTTTTCCATGTTCTGTGTTGCTTGCTGTACCCTTCGCAGAACAAAGATGAAGAACTCCAATGTCTTATCTTATCACGGCTAGAAGGTAGTCGTGTAGCCACGACGATACGATAATACGCAAGCGCGCGACACCAGCAGAAAGCCTGCTTATCCAATGTTGTCTCGAGCGGCACACCGAGGCCGGTAAGGCAGTTTTGGATTAGCACCCGGAGTCGACATCCATCTCGGATATAGTCCCTCCTAGGCAAACCAATAGAAAGGCAGTCGTTCCTTCTATACCACCTGTGCCTATTCGTTCACGACGGCACGAATCAGTAACCGTACAACTTTCCTTACGGGATAGATGGGTCAGTAGCTTTTATACAACGTGGTTGATTTGAAGCATAGCGTTTCGTGCCTGACTTCGTGCGCTTGACAGCACCATGCGTAATAGTTGTCCGGAACGAAAATCATTTGGACAGAGATCGAGGACTACGCGTGTCAGATCTAAGCACTTACATTCATTGAATATGCAGGTCCGGGAATGAATTTAAGTCGCTCAGCATTTATAATGTGAGTTGGGCGATATGTGTATGGAAGCAACATGATCATCGAGTGCGGGGTACTAGCCGGGATGCGAGGCAAATGCAGTGACTCTCGATCAGAAATATTCGGAAGTTGGACTTCAACGTACGAATTGATGGTCACTAGTGAAGCTTTGAAGGACAGCGACACAAATACGGTGACCGAACAGACTGCGCTGTACTTATGGCACGATCAGAAGTAGAGCTGATGACGAGCAAATTGACGGTCTTGCACACGAAGCCATCATACGATACGCCGTCTAAAAGGGGGTATTGAGTACATGTATGAAATGAAATCGAGGCCTCATTAGAGATCTAGCTACTCTTCAAATTGCATACAGCTACAATATCTCGAGTGTCTCGACATCTACCATGCTGTGAACAGAAACCATGTCTTCTTATGCAATGATACCGTGATCTGACGCGATTTTCTTGTATTCTCCATCGTGCTGCCGCGTTAGCAAAAACGCGCCGAAAGGCTGTCCAAGGCGAAGGATCAATCACAACGTTCGCGAGTGAGACTCTAAATCAATTTCTCCAGCAGAATCGTATAATGGAGACCCGGGCACGGACCGATCCTCCATGCTCCACGCATCATATGTAAAGTTAGGGAGTCCGAGTTCCACGGACGGACAAGCAAGAACTTGAATGTCTGCCAGTGACTTCCAGTACTGTTTTTTTCATGAGTTTGGACGGATGTAGATTGGAACGATGACTTGTGACATTCCGGAGGAGCTTCACGGTGTTGCGCACGTTTGTGGTGTTGACGGGATAGCTCATTCTGGCGTTGTGTTTGGAATTATTTGTTTCTTCTAATCCATGGACCCTCGCGGTGGTGCTAAGACCGAACAAGGACAATTAAATGCGACTCTGATTCCGGCCATTGTCAATGATTGTCAATCCTCGGTGACTCTGACTCTCATGGATGATATGACCATCGAAGACGAGAAGAAGCCTTTCGAGGCCGAACACAACGACGAGGATACCCAACCAGACCCTGATGAGTAGCTGATGCTGGACAAGGGAAACGGGAGAGTTTGGCTTGTCAAGGTGAGCGTCCCCTGCCCCATGGCTATTGAAAGACGGATAGCGAGGTGGTTACCTTCCCCCCTCTCAGAACCTCTCGATTCCTTTCGCTTTCCGTGCTTTCTAATGCTCGTTTGCGACTGAAGATACCAAAGCACCTCATGGTCCGCTGGGCGGCCATTGACACAGAAGACGTTCATTTTGCTTCAATCCGGGTATACAAAAATGCCATCGGCCCGTCCGGTCGATCCCCTCGCATCTTCTTGTTCTTGCCGCCTGACCCAAATGACCCAACCCCACGGGACCCCCAGCCTGCCGACCTTTGCTCCGGACGCAGCTTTCATAACTTCTGGTGAGGGGATCATGCAAGTAGACAGATATGAACTTGAAATGGTTAACGAGGACGTCGAGAATCAGCTGGTAGTTGCAGAACGTCCCCAAAGACCCTGGACCATCTGGATCAAACTCGGCTTCATATAACCCTCGAGCTAGAACGACCATTCCAACGGGTCGCATTAAGCACGAATGTAATTTGCGTCCTCTTTTCAACGAGTCATACAGGCAAAAAATGCGCGAGCGAACTCGAAAATATAATACCCCACGAAGACAGATCCTCATGATAGAAGAGGCCGGTGTTAGCCGTGGAGGCATCAACAGGTTAAGCAGTGGAGTCAACTCGGGATCGTTTGCGAATATGATTGTCTGTTTCTACTCATTCAGGTCGCCGCTAGCAACTAACCCGAGCTCGTAGAAATCCAAGCCAAAACTTGCCAAGGGCACATTTGAGCGTATGGCGCGTATGCCACGCAATCAACTCCTCGATCTTCTCTTCACACTCTTTCGTGAGCAACCCCGGTGGAGCATCAAACCACTGTGCGAGCGCACCCAGCAGCCCGAGGCATATCTCAAGGAAGTCCTTACTGCTATCGCTAACTTAAATAGGAGTGGAGAGTACAATGGAATGTGGGAGCTAAATGATGTGTTCGCCAAAGAAGGGGTATGTCATTTTAGTCGTGGTCGTTCTTCAGAACTGGGGTGTTCGATCATAACGTCCAATTCTTGCCCGACGCCCAAAATTCCATCCTTGTCTAGGTCCCATATCGTGTAGAAGTATTGTGTCCGCATCCCTAACCCTGAAAGGAATGCTGACTACAATACTGCTACACACCACAAATCCCCTCGTGTTATACCCTGAGAGTAACTAGAGGTTTCATATTTTTATCCTAGTGAAAGCATTTGATTTCACTATGCAAAGAGGAGACTAGTAAGATACACTGCGAATCCTAATAGGAAACTTGTAGTCCCCATTAGTAAGTACAGTCCATAAATTCTCCGCGATGTAGTCTCAGCAACACCCGAGCGGTGACTCCGTGTGCTCTGGTCAAATCAAACATCAGTCCAGACCATCAGCAGATGACACATCCGAACTGACTGAGCCATAACCAGCTTCACTAGCATACACACCATCTGGTGGTCAATCCGTGCACTTAAATACTATCAAAGGAACATCAAGCACTTCACATTCCCAAGAATGAGTACACTCACCACATGCGCCCATCCCCGGCTCCGTCGCAAACACCCATCCTGTAAGGTCCTCCTCGCCCATACCCTGATACGACAGCATATCCCTTCTTTACATGTACGATAAATGCCTCCACATCTTCTCGGTGTACGAGGGAGACGATACAGCCGCCCCAGCCAGCGCCTGCAAACGCATCAAACTGAGAGAGATAAAGGGGGAGTGAGGAAGAAAAACGCACCAGTCACACGACTCCCATACACTCTCCCCTTCCCACGTCCCGTCTCCAGCTCCCCAAAGCTCCGCGCGACTTGTACGAGGTCATTCACTTTCGGATGCGAGCAGTCGAACTGCTTGTTGCAGCTCTCGTGCGAGTTGTTCATAAGGTTCCCGAGGGTTTGGAGCTTGGATTCTTCATTGTCTGGTGATGGAGAGGTTGGTGGGAGTAGAAAGATCAGGGACCATCAAGGGACACACAGATAAATATCATCGGTTAATTATTATGGGAGGGACACGTAAAAAAACGCACCTCCTCCACCTAAGCAGACCTCCCTGAACTGGAGTACTCTGAGCGCCTCTTCGAAAACGTGCTTTGCGCGGAGGTACAACTCAAAGTGAGTTGTTTCGACTAGCGAATTTCAATTCCCAACACACGTCAGTATGAGCACCGAAGTTCAGCAAGCCAGCGTGATAAAAAATAATCAGCACATCAGAGAAAAAGAAAACTCACCATCCACCCACGAAAGATACACCTCCCTAAACTCTGCCTCATCCATCCCGCTCATCCTAATCATCTCCTCCGGAGTAACCCCTGTTCTCCCCTCTACCTTCGGCAACAAACAGTCGAGAACGTTTCCTTCTAACACATCCTCCAATACTTTGCGCAGCTGTACAAGATCTTCCCGCTGCGCTATCTTGCTCGTCTCGATAAAGCCACTCTTCCGCGCGAGAACTTCGCGCAGGGTCACGAGGCGTCGTTTCGTGTTTTCGCCGTCTGCGGAGTCGACTTGGAGACTGAGATGGTTTGAGAGGACGCGGGCGGCTCCGAGCGTCTCCACAACGCGCAGGTTGTATTGGTGCTTGGCGCTTTCGGCTTTGTTGGAGACGACTAGGCTGTTGCCGAGATTAGATGCATGTAAAGGAATTTGAAAGACTATAGGCTGATCGAACGCACCTATTAGCACAGACAAACACCGCGTTGCGCGGAAGCACAATAGGCTCTGCATGGAGGGAAGGCACAAAAGAAACGTATAGTGCGCTTCCAGGGAGAGCGATCACAGAGGCCGATTGATCCATTCTGCAAAGAAAGTGAGCAGTTGGTTATGTCGAAAATAAGGATAAAGAATACTAGATATCGAGGGGTGAATTTAAGACACCAGGCTGCCAAAAAAAGTGACCAAGCAAAGACATCGACACTTACCCCCCACTGTTCACCCCAACCCGCCTTTCATTCTCCATCGCAATATTGACCAGCTCACCCTTTGTTGGCGCATTTTCCCCATTGAAAATACCGTTGGCGGCCAAAAATGCTAGCGTACTTGAGACGACCATGGCCGCGCTGCTTGAAAGGCCAGATCCTGGGGGTACATTGCCAGTAACAAGAATATCAACAGGTACAGGAACGGGGGATGTGGATGATGGGGAGAAGAAGTGGTTCAGGACGCCCTGTACTCAAGAGTTAGCATCTGGAAACGGGCGAGGAATGATGGATGAGAGAGGATATGGAGGATAGATCTGGAAGGAAGGGTAGAACTTCGCAAGCTGGAGAAGGGACATGAACGAGCCAAAGTCACGTACATAATACCCCGCCTTAACATAACTCTCCCATCGCAGCTCGCTCTTATCGATATCCAGATGCCATGGGGTGACGTGCACAGCGTCTGGGGGCACGTCGTCGCCAAGCGCATGACGGCGAGTCGGTGTGAAGACTTGGCGAGTGTAACGAGTCTGCAGGTTCTCAGCTACGACCAAGCCTGGTGGGTGATGATCAGAATACGCGGCAGTGGTGGACGCGGACCGAGGAGCACAAGCGATGAGAATATCATGCTCGATAGCAGCTGGAAAGACGCCAAAGTGTGCGTAATCTATATGTTCACCTGCGTTACGTGAGCTAGCGTCGCATTAACGTTGTACCGTGAATGCGATGTCGTACCGATGAGGCTGCGTTACACGAAGATAGATCAACGCGAATGGGAAAAAGAGGGAGTGTGAACGTACTTGACTCGACCTGGGGCACGGGCGATATAGGTAGGTTTACGCCCGAACTTGGCCTCAAATTCCGTGACGAGCTCGTTCCAGCGTCCTCTGTTCGGCGCACCTCAGTTCCCAAGCATAACAGGTACGCAATCCCAGCATCAAAGCAAAAATGAGCATAAGAAACCAGTACATAATACCCTGGAGTTTGGACTCACGCGTGTTTGGCAGCTATCATTAAACTGCCATACAGCTCTTGCAGGGTGGTGAATACCGGTATAGGCGCATCTGCTGCTGGAAGAACTGTCATCATTGTCTAAAATGAACTACAAGGGCCACGGCCAGCCTTGCTCAGCCTCAGGGAAGAGCAAGTCCAGGGCCCGGGGGCCGGAGCGCGGGGGCCCGGGTCTGCTGATGTGCACTTGCATTTGCTTGTCCTTGTTATGTGTGGATTCATAACTTTAAACCAAATTTACCAGTAGAAGGCTTCATTCTGTCTACATACTCTGGCTGGCTACTGGCAGGATCGCTGGCGTACGACTTAAATAGGAATACGCGCATCATTAATGACTGGACGCTGCCAATGGCAAAGGGGCATCAAGGCCCAAGGGTAGCGGCGGATGCCAATCAAAATGCATCGCCTCACTTAGGCCTTAGGATTTGCCAAGGACCCTGGATGATCCGCTCTAATGTTGCTGTAATGTACTCGGGTAAGTAGTAAATCACTACTAACCTCGTTACAACATTCTTTGCAATTAGATTCAATATGACAGGAACGCCTACTCCTTTTACAGGTATCCTATGATTACTGTGGTTACACGCTCATTCACAGGGGAAAACACATGTCAAGACATAAGCGGTGATTTTGACAGCTAATGTCATACGTGTAACGAATCGAATGATGCTGTCAATTTCCAAAAACTCTTCAAAAGGTCTGAGTCTGACTGCGGGTGACCAGTCCCAAAGGCCTCTAGTCCTAAAGGCGTGAGCCTTCAATTATTTCCCGTTCCTCCTCCAGCTCCCCGGAACTTGATCCTTGCCATCCTGCACACAACATGATCCACAATGACATATTTACGATGTTGCTTGGCCTGTTGGATACCCTTCCGAAGGCTCGTGTCGGCACACCAACTAGACTGTCTCTTGGTGCAGCAGCAAGCGCCATGGCGTTAACGATCATCATGAGGTACCTCACGGTGAAACAACCGAAGCTCATAACGGACTATGCGAAAGTAGCGAGGAAAGTCGATGACAACGGTCTCGAATTTGACGAGTGGGACTTCATCGTTGTTGGAGGAGGTATGATACATTCGTTTCCCACATTTTTCATGCCCCGAACCTTGTCTAGGCACAGCAGGATGTGTTTTGGCATCACGTCTCTCTGAAGATCCAAACCTGCGGGTTCTACTCATCGAGGCTGGTGGAAGGTCAACATCTTGGAGGGTTTTGTTTACTTCGAGGATGCTGAAGTTCTTCATAGTTCTAAAAATGTCGTTCACAGCAAGATACCCGCTATGTTCACGAGACTATTCCGCAGTCAATTGGACTACAATCTCTATACCGAGCCCCAGCAGCATGCAGGCAATAAGAAAAAATATTGGCCACGTGGTATGCCATATTCCTCGACACCCAACTTGCCATGCTGATCCCCGTACGCTTAGGTAAACTCCTGGGAGGATGTGAGTGGTTGTTCTCCCTGCAAAGAATCATTTTGATGTCCATCAGGCTCTGCTATGAATGCCATGATGTGAGTCACAACGGTTATTCCCGTGGTTGTCTGACACCTACTGTCCCAGGGCACAATACGGCGCACCGTCCGATTTTGACGAATGGGCAGAAATTGCTGGCGACGAATCTTGGTCGTGGAACAACTTCAGCAAGCACGTGATTCATTCCTCATTACGTCCCTACTCATAACTCTGTTCTTCAGGTATATCCGAAAATTCGAGAAATACACCCCAGACCCGCGTTTCCCGCACGTTGATCCACTCCTTCGCGGTGCCAATGGGCCCGTTGAGATTGGATACACCGCGCACGACTGGCCGATCTGCAATTCCTTATGCAGGCGAGCATCAACGTCGGCATCCCTTTTTCGCCCGATTTCTGCACGACTAAAGGAACGAAGGGGACCAATAAGGCGAGTCTTTTTTTATCGGTCCTTCCGACTTGAAGTTTTAAGTCTCACTAACACTGGTCGTTCATATGGCACAGACCAGTGAGTTCACTGGTAACCGTCAGGATCAACAAGCGCTGAATAGCTAATACTTAGTGACGTACATCGACAGCAAGAGCACTCGTGTAACTACCGAGTCTGCATACCTCACTGATGAAGTCCTTGCTCGTCCAAATTTGAAACTCTTCATCCACGCCCGTGTCTGCAAGGTTCTCTTTGACACGTCCAGTGGCATCCCACGTGCAACTGGTGTTGAGTTTGCCAGCAAATCTCATACGGGCAAAGTTGATCCCAAGTTTCGGGTACGGGCGACCAAGGAGGTCATCATCTCGTACGTGACTGTTTCATATACTTATCTTGCATAATTAATAACCTTTCCTTAGCGGTGGCACCGTACACTCTCCGCAGATCTTGATGCTTTCTGGCATTGGTCCAGCTGCGCAGCTTTTGCGTCACAACATCCCGGTCGTCCTCGACTCTCCCAGCGTCGGTGCCAATCTCATGGATCACCCTGCGTTCAATCTCCGGCTTAGAGATAAGACGGGATCGACGAACAAGCTTAGGGCTTACAATCTGTACACGTCGTTATTGGTCATGCGTGAATTGATGCGATATAAACTGTGGGGTACTGGCCCAATCTCTTCGAACGTTAGTCAAACTTTCCTTGCGCTCACATCGTCGGTGCTGAATAGTGGCATAGTTCGGCGAGGCTGTATCGTTTTTACGATCAGACGATCAGGTGGTCTTCCCGCCTGCGGAGTTCAATCATGACATCGAGGACACCAATTCAGGCCCAGACGCACCCGACCTTGAGATCATCATGTGTCCCGACGCAGCGCACTCACACAACATGCCCCTCAGCCCACATCTCCAGGCATATCAAATGATCGTTATCTTAACACGGTAAGCAATCAACGTCTCAACTTCAAACTCGACTGAAACATCTTCGTGCTGCCAGCCCCACAAGCAAAGGATCACTCCGTCTCAAGTCTGCCGATCCTTGGGATGATCCGCTTATGGACCCCAGGTAGGGTAACCATTTACTTCAATCTCAATGTTGTACTTATTATGGGCTAGCTACCTCGAAACAAAACATGATATCGATGTGCTCGTTCGAGGCATCCGCGCTGCCCTCAAAATCGCACACACTGCGCCCATGACCTCTATGACCGACGTGCACTCCACTCATCCTGAACTTGACCACCACTTCTCTCGTCTCAGTGACGCAGAGCTAGCTGACGTTGTTCGAGACCGCGTTGAGACGCTATATCACCCGGTAGGAACGTGTTCAATGGGTCCTAGCGGCGTCGTCGACTCGGACTTGCGTGTCAAAGACACTCAGGGTCTTCGGGTGTGCGATGCAAGTATTTTCCCCAAGCTGGTTTCAGGACACCCGGTGAGTGGTAGAAGCTCTGAAAGCTCCTCGTGAAAGCTGACATGAGATCTAGGCCGGTGCGGTTATTGCGACAGCTGAGAAATTGGCAGATGTTATTAAGGTTCGCTACTCATAAATGTCTCCATGATTTGGTCTTTATTGAATATGTGTTTGTTAGAGCGACGCCCGATGTTATGTTAAACCTGCTGCGATGCACTGTACTAGTATGTACGTCGTATAAGTTGCGTAATATATGAACTTTGTGCGTGCTGTCGTGTAGCAGTGTTAGCAAGAAGACAACAAACATATGTTTGCTTGACTGCAAGCAGATAGATTTTTGGGCAGATGCCTCGATAGCAGCCCCAACATGTACAAGAGAGAGTCGAGGTGAGCTGCAAATCCCACAGCAGGAGTGAACGCGAAGCAAACCTCGGATCCCCAAAATGATAGGAGCCGCAAAGCAGCACATCGAGGTGAGGAAGTCAGTGGTTTGAGGGTGATCGAGAAAGCTGGTCGACCGTAATCGAATTGTTGATCCCAGCGCTGATAAGCGCCAGGCAGTCCTTTTGCAACGGCAAACTTCCTGCATCAGTAAGCTTGAGAGCAGCGCAGAAGCACCTTCGAATGCTCTCTACCCATGGCCGGCTCCCCCGCCGGACTTGTCTTCATTGTGCGCATAGGATCCAGGCACTCAGAGCCCACCGAGTTGGTAGCAAAAGGTAGCCTAGAAAAATAGAAATCAAGCAAACACCAGAAAGTTGAAGAAATAAAATGGAATAACGAATAAAGACAGCGAAAATGGAGAGGGAAGAGTAATGGTTTGACGCCGAGGTTCAACTGATTTCCAGCACGTTGACACGACAACATCACGTGACTGAAAATCAATTGTGACGTTGACGATTTAGTGTGAGGCTCGACGACAATGGCACAAAGAGAAGAATGCATTCAGACTAGAAAGACAGGATCAAAGTCTGAGATTTGGGGGTCCAAACACACTACTCTATCTCTACAACTGTGACAATGCTAATAAGATAAGGAACAGTGGTAAGGTACTTTGAATGAATGGCAACTCGGATAATAAGTACCAATGCACATCAGCAAACTAGGATTTTCGCCACAGGCCTCACAGGCCTCACAAACATGTCACAAGGTTACCATAAGGTCACAAGCTTTGACAGTGCTTACAAGACCAAGACTACTAGTAGTCTAGTAACTTGATAGTCTAATACAATAGTCTAATATGATGGTATGAACTTCATAGTCTTACAGCTGTTTGCATAAATAATGACAGTACGCACCTTTTTGAGAAAGAAGAAGAAATAAATAAATCTTACATACATAACAGCAAATAATGCGTCCCAACACATGTACTAGCTACAATTGTCTCAGAATCACAAATGCCCAACTCAATTTCCTCTGATTTGATGAACTCTGATGACGACTCGATAACAGCGGCTGTCAGGGACCTGCATGACATCTCCCCTGAGGATGAAACTATTGTTGTAGAATCCACCTCCGACAAACTAGTAGACTCACTGGAAATTACAAAGTGTGGGCCTGGTTGCCCTCCCAAGCCCAAGGAAGGTAAAATATTCATTGGCCATTGAATACCTGAAGGCTGATTGTAAACTAGAAATATCCTGCATGAATGAAATAACCTGCTGCATCAGAGGCTGTAATGATACTCATAGCTTCATATGCATCAAAAATGATACTGTTTGATGTGAGAAAATAGTCTTGGTAGCAACAAATGAAAGCCTTGATATTTGAAAATGCTTCTTTGATTGGATTGAGGTCAGGGGAGTAGGGTGGAAGATATTTGACTCGAACACCTATGAAAGTTTCAACTGAATGGTCGGATAACCTTGCAATTGAGTCACCAAGGAGCTTACCATATGCTTCTATCAGTTTGGTGACACCCTCTCTGTGATGGATTTTTGCATTGTCCATCACAAGGACAGACAGAGGACCAGGATAGGGTGAGCACATAGGAAGCTAAGGCTCATCAGAACATTTGTGATGGTTTGAATCAATTATGCACCACTGTAGACTGAAGAAACTCAAGATATTTCATGGTTGTGAATGAACCTTCGACAACACTCAATGCAACCATGCCATCAATGGTCATGAGCCCCAATGTGGAGACATGCTGTCCATGGGCAAAGACCTGGCAGCTAGTGGCATGCTGTCCTTTGGGTGCACAACCACGCAAACACCCTGGAGTGCGTTCATCTTTTGAGGTCTTGTCAAGGAAACCAATCTCCTCAGGTGAATATTGGCTCACCCTAACAGTAAACTCCATTCTCCAAACTCATTCCTTTCCATTGTGATCTGTTTGAGCTTTTTGAGGGAAACACTGATATGCTCCAGCTCGTGATGAATTGTGGTGTAGTGTACAGATACAAAACGATTGGTATCAAGTAGCCTGAGCAGTTCATGTTATGCCGAGTGTAACGAGAG